>ML681993.1:16327460-16345653 GCA_007922195.1 Podocnemis expansa | reverse complement strand
TTCGAATTAACATTTTGTTAATTCGAAATAAGATATTTCGAAATAAGGTGTTGTTTCGAAACAAGTTGTTTCGACACAACTTGTTTTGAAATAACCCTGTGTGTGTGAACACAGCCATAGATATGCTTAGATATATTGACACTACTGCATTAAATCAATAAATGTGTATCTTGGTTAGTCGAAACTAAGTAGTATCTTGACACTACTGCATTAAATCAATAAATGTGTATATTTCAAACAAATGGTACTCTGTACAAACAAGCATATGACTGAATATATATATATGGATAATTTACCTGCTGGGTGAATAAAGAGCAGATTTTAGATAACAAAATAATTTATCTATATCTATATCTATACCTATATCTATATGTTTGTGTGTACACACAAACATATAGATATAGATATAATTATTTTGTTATCTAAAACCTGCTCTGCGTTCACTCAGCAGGTAGATTATCCAATTATCTAGATTTTGTCTGAGTCTCTGATCTCACAAAAGACAGTCCAATAAGTGAATACATAAAATCAGTTTAGACTATATTTACTAATTTAGCAGGACACTCAGTCACATTGTCATCTCTGTGTCAAATTATGCCAGTAATTAAAGTCATCAGAAAAAGTGAAAGCAGGAATCCTTCAATCTTCTCCATTCCCCATTGGCATGCATGTTTCATTCTCACTAAGCCATTTATGAAAACATTTTCTGGCTGTCTACAGGCTTTTCAGGGATTTATTATGTGTCATGAAAAAATCTTATGGCCTATATAGCACATATGATGGGGAAATCCCAGGGGTACCTTATATAGTTAGAAGTCATGTCATTGCCCATTTTATCTGCACAAGCTACTTGAACTGAATCTGTTATGTTACTGCTCTCTTGCCATCAGACCTTTTTCTTTTCAAGTATTGAGGTGTTTATTTCAGAAGAATTCAACCAATTATATATCATTTATTCTTGGTTTTGGCATATTTTATATCAATCACTCTGCACAAGACATGTTCATTATTTATAAACCAGTGAAATTAGAAAAGAAAACCAAGAATTGTGGTTTAATAATACAGGAAGTATTGTCGTGACTAAACCTTTGTTAACATGGTCTATTTTAATTAATTCATGCAAATTAAGGGCCCAATCCTGTAACCTTTAATAGGAAAGTGCTCAATAACCACAATGGGTGTGTCTACACTGGCAAATTAGTTTGAATTAAGGAACCTTAATTTGAACTAATTTAGTCCACATCTACCACAGACTTTCACTAATTCGAATTAAGGAATTCCTTACACAGAAGTAATGAAAGCTTAGTTTGAATTAGTAACACCTGCATTTAGTTTGAACTAAGTGCTTAGTTCGATTCTTAGTTCAAACAAAGGGCACTGTAGACCAGAATTAATCCTTAATTCAAACTAAATAAATTTGAATTAGGGCAGTTAGTTTGAATTAACAAAGTGCACTAATTTGACTTAACATTTAAGTCAAATTAGAGCACTTTGTTAATTTGACTTACTAACTTTGAATTCAGTTTGAATTAAGGTCAAACTTCTTAGTTCAATTTTGTTAATTCAAATTAACTTTTGTAGTGTAGGCATAGCCAATGAGATACTCTAGACGATTAAGGATTTCAAAATTTAGTCCTCAGATTAAAGTTACAGAAAATCCCCTAATATAAAATGTGGCTAAAATGTACTTCTCAAAAACAATTTGACAGAGAAGAAAGGAAACATTGGGCATAATCCAGAGCTCCTTGTTCCAGAAAAGTCCTAACGAGGCCACTGGAAATGTTGTTTGAGTAAATGGTTCATCATTGGACCATATCTGTCTGGATAGAACAGGAAACGCAATCAGTCCTATTATTGATGTGAACAAAGTGAAAACATCAGGCACTGAAAGGAGAAACTTCTATTTCCAACTGACTTACTTACAGCATATGTGGTTGTCAAAAATAATTTGTTTCATAAGACAATATAATGGTCTACACTTAATCTAAGACACTGGCCACCCTTTCTTAGTGCTTATGTTTCTTTGGATCATGACTTTGCCTAGTAACTGGTGTGATCAGAGTAGATTTCTGCTTCAAATTGCAGACATTTTATAAACACATCGCAGGCTTTTAGATCTCAGGAGAGTCTCAGACTTCTAAGAACTTTAGTAAAAAATAGATGCCTTGCTCAAAACACCAACTCACTGGGTAAGTTGTTTGAAGTGCTTCAACTAAGAAAGAACTTCACCTTTCAAAAAGTGCAAGTAATTTAGAAATCATGGTACGTTTGCTATCAGAGCCAAATGTTTAAATTCTTCAAAAATCAAACTTTTTTAAAAATTCTACTTTTACCCTTATTAGAACTTGTAATCGACTACAAATTATACCACTTTACATTTAAATTTTTTTTCCAGTTTACCTTCTAATGCAACTGAAATTAGTATAATTGCCTCTGTTGCAAATATTTTGGCAGCACCATAGCATGACTAAACATCTTTGCTTATGCATCAGCAAAAATGAAAATATGAGCACTAATCTGGGACAGTGTTTGTCAACTAATACTGCAGAAGCAGAACACAAAATGCATTTTTACTGAGCCAGTTAAAATGGCCTTTTTATTAATATTCCTTGCAAAAGCAACAGCTCATACATAACCTGTATTTCACAGTGGGAAAAATTTTGGCTAAAACCTGCATAGCTATTTTTTTTCTGAAGGATTTTTAACAATAACACAATTAGATCAAGCAATATGATGTGCATCTGAACCAAAAGAAAACTTTGTTTTAGTGTGTTGAAGAGATATACAGGGTTTGGTTTTCTTTTTGGTATGTTAAAACAAAAATCAAAGGACAGATAATGAACAGACCTTAATACCTAAAATTAATACAAGAGCATCTTCCTCTACAATTACCAGGTACTGGGAAGCTTAAGTTTATTATACAGACAATCATCAGAAATCCCAAAAGTAGCAGACTTGTTTCCTCACTTAAGTAATTCTATGAAGGAAAACAATGGCTAAGTCTAAGCTAGGGGGGCCCCTGGAAGTCAATTTTACAAGGTCGACTTTAAGTCGACATTATAAGTTAACTTCAGGATATGTCTGTGTAGACAGTTACCAGACATACCCAGGGTGACCTTCCTCCTACTTCGCCCCCCTAGTCAGGATTGGGTACCCTGAGTTCAATGGGCTCCAGGGGCCAATCCAGACTGGGGCTCATCTGGCTCCTTTTCTCTAAGGAGGAGCTAGAAGCTGGGTCCCACTCCCAGCCCCTCTCTGCCTGGGCCAGCAAAGAGGGGCTAGGAGCTTGACCTGGCTCCCACCCACTCTTTACTGGCAGTGGGGACTTAAAGCCAGCTCCTGCCAGCCCTGACAAGTGACAGGTGGCCAATTTTGCCCCCCCGTCACTTACCAGGGCAGGAGGCTCTGCACCCTGGTCAATTTCACAGGCACAAAGTTGACCAGGCTGTGTAGTGGCTAGAATCTGCAGCCTGGTCAGTTTAACTTCAGTGAAATTGACCAGGCTGCGGAGCCACCTGCCAGGGGTCAGGAGCCCGACATTGCCCCTGGCCGCTTCCAAGCAGCCAGGGGCACAGGACCGACATTACTCCTGGCCCCTCACTAGCGGCCAGAGGCCTGGGGACCCAACATTGCCCCTGGTTGCTTGCAGGCAGACTGGGGCATGGGGATCAACATCATCCCTGGCCGCTTGCAAGCAGCCAGGGGTGGAGGACCTGACATCACTCCTGGTCACTTGTGGGTGGCCAGGGGCATGGCATCCGAAATTGATCCTGGCTGCTCGGTGACGGCCAGGGGCATGGGGACCAAACATCGCCCCTGGCTGCTCATGGGCAGCCAGGAGTATGGGGACCCAACATCGTTCCTAGCCGCTTGCTGGCAGCCAGGGGCGTGGGGACCCCGCACGGGTCCAGGGGACCCCGCACGGGTCCAGGGGTGATGCTGGGTTACGGATGAGGCTCTCAGCCCCTCTCTGTAGGCTGTGGGGCCTAGGAGCCTGCTGGGAGCCCTTCTGGTTCCCAGAAGCTTGTGCTGGCAAGCCAGCAGCTCTGAGTCTGCTCAATTTCAGACTCCAGGTCTGTGAAATTGACCAGGAGCTGGTCAGTTTCAAAGGCACGGAATCTGTGAAATTGTCTTGACTCCTAGCTGCTGGCTGGCCAGCACAAGCCTCTGGGAGCCAGATGGGCTCCCAGGAGGCTCCTAGCCCCACTCTCCCACAGCCTACAGAGAGGTAATGAGAGCCCCATCTGGCTCTCAGCCCCTCGGTGCAGACTGCAAGAACTGACTGCCAATCCCTGCCCCCCGCACTGAGGGGCTAGGAGCCAATCCGGCCCCAGCTCCTCACCACAGGGCTGGACCCAGATTGGACCCCCTGGCTGCATCAGGCCTCAGCCCAATCACACCTACCAGGGAGGAAGGGATAGGGCCTGCCCTGTAAAGTTGGCTTAAAACCTTAAGCTGATTTAAAGAGTAGGAGTTATTAAGTCGCTTTAAGCACTTTCATAAGTCAACTTAATGTTTTCTAAATATAGACGGGGCTTTATTTAAGTTGTCTTAAGGGCCCTTAAGTTGACTTAAAGCCCCACTGTAGACATACCAATGCTAGTAACTTCCTCAGAAAGTACAACATACCTGTTTCTAAATAGGATGAGATGTTGTCAGGGCTGTTTCCCCACTCTGGCACTCTGAGTGCAGAAGGTGGGGGCCTGCAACAGGCCTTAAAAGCCACTGGCCTTAAAACCTGATCTTAAAACTCTCCAAGGCCTCCAATTCCTGGCCTTGGAGTGGTATCACTGCCACCACCCAAATGCAAAAAACCTCTTGAAAACCCAGGAAAGCGCACTTGGGAATTCCTTCCTGTGAGACAACTGAAATCCTTTTATTCCTCTCTCTGGAGAGTGACTGAACCACAGCTGGAATATCAGCTGAAACTGGAACACAATCCCTTTTAGTAGCTGCCTGTTAAGTCTGAGGCATGTGCACACAAACCTCTTGCCTTTCTGGACACAGAACCAGAGCTTACTTAAAAGGTAAAATCTTTAATTAAAAAGAACAGATAAAAACACAGAGAGTTGCTTCTCTGGGGATTAACTTAGGTAGTTACAGGGTAGTGGGAGGGGGTACATGTACTCAGCACAGAGAAATCCAAAAACAAACCAAAAACAAAGAAAATACCCTGACCGTGTCTGAGTACACATTTCCTGTTCTCTCATGCCTGGTCAGTAACAAACTTAACTTATCTTTGGTAAGGATGTCGCTGGATTCTTCCTCAGGCCCCTCTGACCTCCTCCTGATCCTTCCAGGAGCTCTGCTGCATCCAAACAGGAACAGGCAAGGCTGCTGTTCCTGTTCAAAAACCTGCATTTCATTCCTATTGGCTGTCCTGGGACTCACTGACCAGAGTGTTAACCCTTTCCTCCCAAGGGTTACTACAGAAGTCTGTCCAGTTCAAGTGAACATGAAGTGTCGTTTTATTTACTTCATTTTGCTAGTGACTTGTTTTCCAGATGAAATGAATTATAGTATGCAAAAAGGCTCCTTACACATCAAATAACAGTGTGGCTTAAACACATCAGAGTAACCTCACCCAACCAGCTACTGTCTCGAATGAGTGTCTTCATATAGGAAGATTTTAAATCTACCAATTCACAGCAGCCCAATTCTGTAACTAGAATGTGGCAAGCTGACATTAGGTAAGCAGTTTTCATATATCAAGGTAAATGAGCTGCCCTGGCAAATAAAGCTGCAGTTTTCCCTTTCAGGTTAACATGACCTACCCGTTAGTCTTCCTGGGTAGTTATTGCTGAATGGCTTGTGGAATTTTTTTGCTTGTTTGTATTTTTAGATAAAATATACTGGACTGAACAGTTCCAAAGAATATCACACTTTTGGAGATCCATGATCACTACACTACAAAGAGGGTAGATAGAGAAAATTAACACAAGGGAGACCCCTTGTGGGCTGAATGTTACCTGTTCAAAAGCAGAGATTTCAATATAGGCTGTAAAATGCTGTTAAAAGGATTACAAAATCTTCTCTAAAGATAAATGTGATTAATAGTTCTTATGTGTTTTCATATTAATTACACAAACCAGTATACCATGATTTCTACTAATGGGAGACAGACAGACAGACAGATAGATAGATAGATAGATAGATAGATCTGTTTTCAGTCTTTTCAGTCTCTTTTTAAAGGTAGTGATACATTAACATGTTTCAGATAATTTTAGCAGTTTTCATTCTGAGTATACTAAAAACTATTATTGTTGTCATTAATAATAACTATGGGGATGCCCATGTTGTTGCATGTGAAGGCTGAGTAGATTGCACACACCAGTGGCTCTTTTTATTCCTTCATTTGTTCTGCTTCTCTTACTTTCTCCCCACTGCCCAGCTCCCTGTGTATCACCTTCCTATAACCCTCTATCTCAAGGACTCTCTTCAGCCCTCTCCCACCCCCTGCCTCACACTATAGGCTCTGTCTGTTCTCTGGTGTCCTTTTCCATCTTAAGCCAAGGTCTCTATATACTCCTTTTTGAGGAGTCAGAAGAGTATAGAAAAAAGCATCTGCGATGGCTTTTTTAAACAACTGCAATATGGCAAAAGTAGGGGTTTCATACTCTGTACCAGAACATACATGTAGCCTGGCTTGAATGAAAGGCCCATATGTAGCAAACCCACTGCTTTCCTTTATTAAACATGTTGGATGATCAGGGGCAAAGAGTCAATCACTACTGCTGCTTTGAAAGACTTTGGGGATGGTGTTTGGAGGCACCAAAGAATCCATAAACATTTTGGGCAAGTTCAGACACCAAGCAAGTGTGCTTGAAGACAATGAATATAAGGAAAAAGAAAAAAAAATAGAGTAGGAAAGAAAGCCCAGAGGACATTGAAGTCAGACTACAGCATGCAAATAATCTCTAGAAATGGTCTGTAAGTGAGGGTAATGTGGTATTGATTGATTTATTGAAGGTGGAAATATCCCACATGTTAAACATTAATTTTACCCATACTTCAGTTCTGTGGAAAGCTACTAAGGGATTGGGGCTGCCACATACAAACTGTAAGGGACACATTATTTATGCTAGTCAAAGTTACAACTGCCACCTCTGTCACTATTACACTAATGGAGATTCCTCCTGCAAGAGAGGAATTTTCCTGGGGGAATCTCCAACCAGTTTATTTCATTCAAAATGAATTTACATACTGGAGCATAGGGCCCTCTATGTCCAAACTAACAAAACACAGAAAATATTTTATGAATGTTGCCCTCTCAGCAAAACCAAAGCTGCTAGCTAAAGAAAGCTAAAAACAGATTGCCTGGTTTAACTGAAAAATTCTTAAAGCTTATCCTGAGGCCAGGTCTGCACTGGAGGTGAAATTTGGAGGTAGTTAACAGGAGTTACAAAAATTGCTCAGAGTAATAGACTCAGACTTCATAACTTCCCTTCTACATGCTGTGCTATGCCAATGGAAAATGTGTTCCTGTCAATGCAGCACTACACCACACCACTTGAGGAGGTTGTTTTACTAGACCAACTTCTGGATCTACTGGGCACGCCTTTTACTGCTGCTCAACCAAACCAGACAAATTGTTCTGATGCTGGTGAATTTGACACTGTCAATGTAAATAGACAGAGAGTCTTTTTCCTGAGGTGACCAGAGTTTCCTATTAGGATAATAATTGCTACTAAAAACATGCAACAAATTCAGAGCATAAATCCATAAAGATATTTGTGCTCTCAATTGTGACTTGATATACAAGCTTTTGCTAAGGGCAAGACTGTTTGGCTGACAAAATAACTACCGTCCATTTACAGTGAGAAGTAAATAAAAATAAAAATAAAAGAAATCAGCGTTTGTTAAAACAGTGAAATTTGTTTTCCATTCAATAGGGCTAAAATTTGATACTGTTGATAGTTTTTAAAAGAGAACATCGGATGAGGGGGAAAGCCAGATACTTAAAGGTAACAACCTTTATAATTCTGATCCAAAGTGTATAGTAGAACTAAAGAAGTGAAGAACATATCTTGTAAAATGAATGATATAACCAAAATTTATCTCAACACACTAGTGTTAATTTGTCCAATATTAATAAGTCCATTAAGTTGATGGTATTGGGTTTACACCAGTGCAACTGAAATCAGAATGTCTGTCATAGCCTTTTAGATGTAAGCTAGAGTTCAGAAGTAGGATTTATTGTGCCATTTTTTGCTCCAGTGAAATCCTTTGGCTACAACATCATGAATAACACTGATTTATAAGTGAGAGCAGAATCAGGCCCATATTCCAAATCTGAGTCCTAATTCTTCACTGTCGTGTACATTTTGTAAAAGTCTGCAAACATTTACACTTCTACAAAATGGGTATCAAACAGTGCTATGCTTATCTGATAGCATTTCATAAAGAGGTTGCATAGGTGTAACTAGCTACATAATGTGTAAGTTAGTTGAGAAACATGTTCAATACATCAAGGTGCACAAGAAGTACACACCTGGATAGGTTTTATAAAGACCAAAAAGGTTATATATATAAATTCATGAGTATTTCTGATTTCCTTTCCATACATCTCTTCTTTCCCACTTATGCTTTCTCTTTGAAATTGTCCAAGAACATTTGATGTGAAGCAATCCTTTTGATTTTTGCACTTTTCAATTATCTGGTGTGAAAATTAATTCCTGTTTGAACTATTCAGAAAAATTAAAATCCTATGGGGATACAAAAATGCCCAAAATAGAATGGACTAAATGTGTGCATGAAATTTTATTTCAGAAATTACCTTTTGCACAATTCTCCATCAAATACTTCTCTGTAGAGTGCAGTATGCTGAACATTATGACAAGCTTTGCTATAGGACAACTGTTTGACTAAGTAAACCAATGCTTTCAGGCAGGATAGGAATTCTGATGATTATGGTGCATTTTCTAAAATGTGACTTTTGGTGCAGTTCTGCAGGGGTGGGCATTGTTTATCCATTTCTTTGTAGTTTAAAGAGACATTTATATCTGCATGAACCAAGGCATTAAATCTAATATACCTTTTTTTCAATAGTTCTAATGGCTTATGAGCCCGTGTTTTACATTCTCTGAGGCACTACATTTCTGGAATCTCTGTTCTGCTGCTCATATGTCCCTTTGTAGAATATAAATCAAAAAGATATTTGACCATTCCTTGTTGGAATATTTACACTTTCAAATGCTGTAATTTAAAGGTCTATGCCTATTATCTTTGTAAGTCTCATTAACCTTTCTTGCCATTAAAAATCTGTGTTCAACATTAGCTGCTTTTGAATCGCTAAAATCAAATTGCTAATGCCAAATTAATAATGTCCTTTACAATAACAATGTTTATTAATTGCCCCAGCATATCTTATTACTTGATTAATTATACTGTGGTGGCCCCTTTGCACTATGCTCTCTCCATTATAACATATGCTATGAAACTAGAGATTGAGACTCTCTTTAGTCTCTTAATAAGAGTTTGATTGAAATATAAATGACAGATTAATTCCCCGAGCTTAGCTGGAGGAAATGTACTGTTTATGTGTGTGGCAGGTACTGCAGCCACATGCAGTGTTGTTGGAGACCATGTTATATTAGGTTTATGACTATTTGATGTATTACTTTGGGCCAAGGATTATATGCAAGTCCAAGGCTGATGGATTATGACAGGTCATTCAGGAACTGAAAATAGAGGGGGACATCAACCCTTGTTGAAAAGTTGAAAAGATTTTGGCCTACTAGTGTTCCATACAGATGTATGGATGATTTCTGCTGTGGTTATGTGAGGTTAAATCCATTTGTTGTTTTGTTTTGTTTTGTTTTGTTTTGTTTTGTTTTGTTTTGTCTGTAATTTTTCCCCCTAAGAATAAATGTATTGTGCTTTAGAAAAGCTGTTTGATTTCTGGTAAAAACATCATCCTCTGAGAGAAAGTGAAGCACAAGCACTGGCCTTTAGACATTCTGGTCTGCTGGAAGTATCACTGTATGGCAAGGGACTCTGGGTCCTTAATACCTGCCGCTAGAAGAAAAACATGGATCTTTGCCCTGGAGTTCTAGGCTGTGAACCTAGAACCTTACATGAGTGCCCTGGAAGAACCACAGAGCAGAAATTCAGTGTTAACAAGAAATCCGTCTTACCTTGGGCTGCCTTGATTTCTTCTTCAGGTAGGTACCCTGTACTTGGGCATCTTTCAACCTGTGTGCCATGTACCACAGTGAAAGCATTCGACACTCGGGTTTCAGTGAAACACAGATTATTTATTAACACAAGGGAGAAGGAAAGAGGAGGCTATATACAGACTAGCTTACTCAATCTGTCACCACCCCACCCAGGTAAGAACATTAACACAATCCCTCAGTGTACTAAGGGAGTTCAACCTTAAACACAAAATACGAACGTCATGCTCATCACCCTAAACTGTATTGCTGTGAAGACTCAGATGTGGTTCCCAACAATCAGTGATTTACACCCTCATAGACCCCAGATTCAGGTAAGTACCTCCAACAGGTGAGTATCCCTGATCCCACCCTTGGTTCAGACACCCGCTCCTCTCCACCACCCTCCCTCATTCAGTGTCCCAGGGGTATTCACTATGTTTTCTTCACTCTATGGTGGTGTCCTTCAATACCATCTGAGGGATCCCACCCCATCCTTAGGGTGCCAGGAAAGGATCCAGACTCATGGCATCTTCTTTTAGCCTCTTCCGGCTGGGGCCTTTCACCAGAAGTTCATTCACCTCAAAACAATGTCCCTTCAGTGCCTTCCGACTGCAATTCAGGCCACTTATCTTCAGGGTTTTCCTGAAGAGCATCCTCTTCAGCCTACCAGGAGATACTCAGATTGGATTCTGAACCCTTGATTCACACAATCAGAAGTTCAGGAAAACTCAGTCCCTCTGAGTCTCTGAGGCCAAACCAATTCAGCAATCCAGGTCTGTTGGTCCGCAAGCCAGCCCAGTTCGGTCTACGCAGCAATAAGGCAGGCATTCAAGCAGCGAACTTGGAGCACGGCGGAGGGCCGAGCCAATCATTTTTGCAGAGCACAGCAAAGAGCCCTGTTTCCTCAGCGGGTGCCCCTTAAATACAGAAGGCCTCAGCCAATCACAGGGCATTCTTTTCCTGCCTTGGGGTGCTCCCCATAGAGGTACACAGCAAACTTTCTAGAAGGTTTGCACGCAGCACCTTTCTAGCTATGTATGGCCCTCACTGTAACCAGGCAGGCTAGAGCCCCTGCCAGCAGCTACTGTCAGTCTGAGCTGCTGATTGCACAGCCCCTGTTATATAATATCTATTGTGAAATTCCACTCTGTAGCAGAAGCCTCTGCTGGGGAGAAACAGCTTCAACTTCTAACACACCATTATATCAAAATCCAAAATACATTGAATACAATTCAAACACACAGAAAATCCTTTACAACAGGTGCAGTTGCCCTAACACTGTGATAATATGGACCTGGCTAGTTTGTTAAACTTTCACCTTTCTCGTTCCCCATAAGAAAACTTCTCATCCCTTGTTTTGCCTTAACCTATACCCACCTGATATTTTTACACAAAACTATGAGTATAGTATCAATTATTTCTGAAATGCCTAGAGATTTTTGTTTAAGTAGTTAATTTTTTTTTCTTTCAAGAAAAATATATATGTAGCCAATGCTGCATTTTTTCTTTAATTGTAATTTTCTTAATCATGTTATAAAAAAAGCAAAAAACATGACTTTAGCAATTGCTAAAGTCATCCTCAAGTAGAAATCTCAATCAGTTTCTAAAACTACAATCCAAAGAATTTTGCTGATTCTGTTTCTCTTAACCAAATAGCGTTCAAAGCGTTTCATATCTGAGAAGAAGACATTCATAAAATTTCTAGAGGGGTAGCCATATTAGTCTATTGTACAGTAAAAACAATGAGAGTCCTGTGGCACCTTAAGGACTAACAGATTTCTTTGGGCAAAAGCTTTTGTGAGCTCCAAACCTCTTCATCAGATGCATGAAGTGGAAAATACAGTTGAGAGGCATATATACACATGCCAGGATGAAAGTGGGTAAATGTTAGCAAAGTCAATTCAGGCAACAGTTGGGACCTATTCACACCAGTTGATTAAATGGAGAAAATGTGTGAACAAGGACAATTCTTGTAATGTGCTAACCATTCCAAGTCCCTTTTCTGACCTAGTCTGATTGTGTTAAGCTTCCCAGTTTCTGTGATTCTATGATTCTACATTTCTATGATTCTGTGATTACTGGTCTTGTTATAGAATAGCAGTATAAAATGCAGTTCATTTTTTGTCCACTAAAACTATCAAATTCGGGCCATAATCCCAACAATGTGCACTGGGACTGTCACAGGAGACCAAAGGAGCTAGACACACAACTAGCAAGGACTTTCAATGGGAAGAGGGTACCTAACTCCTCTAGGCTTCTCTGAAAATCCCATTGTTGAACATGTCAGATTTCTGTTGATTTCACTGGGACAAAGCACATGTGAAGACATAAGCATGTGCTTAAATGCTTTACTAGGCTGCAGAATTATAGCTAAGAAACATCAGATGAACAAGTATAGAAGTGCTGCACAAATCACAAATTGATTAACTCACATCTCTTGACAGCAGATGAGTTTTTCAAGAAGTAGTGCTACAGATGGTTGAACTCTGAGTGGTTTGTACTGTTCTGTCTTAAGAATCTCTGAAACAATCATTATTTCCTATTAAAATTCTGTGGCAACATGTTAGGCGATTTCAATTCTCATGAGGTGATTAGATTTTGTTTACCCATTTCTCACCATATAATATTCCAACAGTGTGTATGTAATGTAAAAATATATCCATTTTACTACAATACTATACATTTCCTGAAGTTACATCATAAATAATATCACATTTTGGTATTTAAAAAGAGAATTAGAAAGGACCATGCTCCTCATTCTTATCAACTATTTCTTAAAACCTTGTCAGAATATAACAATTGGAAAAAGAAAAACAAAAATTAATCATTATGTTGTAAGCATTGAAGAGACCAATTAGGATTAAGAACCATGTTAAAAAGGAAAACCTCAATGGTGACAGAATTTATGGAACAGTATAATGAATAGTGTGGTACAGCTATATTCAATGCAATTAAAGGATAGCGGGGAGTTAGAATCAAAATTCAACAAAAAAACATTCTAACCTCAGCTAGGAGTGCTGGATTGGTGCAATTTATACAATGTCAGTAATAATTTATTCCAGTGTTTCAGAACTATGGATGATTCCTTGCATTCTTTATCAACTGCAGTATCTAGGTGGTGAAGTAATTTTGAATATCCCTCCAGCACAGTTTTGTAACCTGAGATTTCACCACTTCTTTAGCTTGAAAATGAATTTAATTTGACAAAGGAACATAAGAGTAGGTAATAGAGTAAGGGAATCAATCTGGTAAAAATCTGCATTAGAATAAGTTAGAATATAGCATAATACACATGCAATTGCCACTGCTTTACTTAGCAATAAGTGTTATCTACAAGTGTGTCAGTATTCAAATGCAGTCAGTAAGCTAAATATGATCTTCCTCCATCTGGATCATAAGAGATACACTGTCTGACAAAAAAAAGGGCAAACCTGAAAGATTTGTCCTTATAAGGCAATACAGAGGATTTGAAACTTTTGACCTCCCTCACTCACCCTCCCATCAGATATTCTTAGCTCTCCTCCCACTAATTAGCTATTCATGCACACTTTTGATCTCCCCCTGCAGGTGGCTGATCAAAGTCAGCTAGGAGTAAGGGTAGAAGGATGAAATCACCCTTTTTGTGATTTGTAGGAGATGAAATCACCTTTTTGTGATTGGTCAAGGGGATGTGAATAGGGGTTTGAAGTGGATAAAAGGAGCAGCATTTCAGCAGAAATTCGGAGATCTCTCCCACTCCTAACAGGTTCCAATGGCCTCTGGCTATGTTCCCATTGCATTAAGAGTCGTACTCTCAGCTGACCCCAGAGAGAATAACAACATCTCCGGTGGATGACGAGGGCATCCTAGCATCCGGCTTAACTCAGTGGCCTCCAGCTCTTCCTCAATAAAGTCCTGGATGTAAAAATAGTCTCCAGAGGGTACACTGAGTGCCTGAGCAACACAGCTAACAGAGTCTTGCCTTAACGCTTAAAGTATTAGTTTCCATCTGAAAGGGCACCCTAGTGTCAGGCTTAACTGATGGTCTTTAGTGCTGCTCGAAAGACCTGGGTAACATTCTTGCATACATTTGCTGCATGGTGGTATCATTTCTCTAAAGGGCACCCTAGCTTTAGGCTCGACTGACAGCCTCAAGCTTTGCTCAAAAGTCCTGGGTAACATTCTCACACACAAAGGACATACTAACATCAAATTTGTCCTGAGCTCTGCTCTCTTCCAGAGGGTACAACAGAGTGAAGTCTCTACTGGGGGACTTCGTGTCTCACAGTCTCTGGTACTGGTTGCGTGAAGGTTTCGTTCCAAGGAGGCTGCACCACTCGGCTAACTGAGCCCTGACTCAAAGTGCGTGCTTCTAAGGAAACCCTACAAGCTAAAGGGTCTGAGCCATGTGGCTAACTGGTCCCACCATAAGGTTCAGATTCCTGATGCTCTCACTCTGCATTCACGCTGTAAGACCATCTCTAAGCCCACAAGCACAGCAGAGAATCCTGTGTAATGAAGATCAAAGCAGCAACTACAGCTGTGAGCCTTTAAAAAAACTTTTGAAGTCACTTGTCTCTTCAGTTGCTAAGGAGAACTGCTGCTGAGTGAAAGTGCTGAGTGAATGACACAGGACAATAGACTACCAGACAGTGTTTAAGGCCAAACTCTACTGAATTGTGGTAGGAAACTAGCAAACTGCTTGCTTGGTAAACTAGGGAAAAAGCTTAAGTTGGGAAACCATCATTATGCTGAGAAGGGAAATAGATTTAAGACCTAAGATCTCCCCATTCCATAGTTGACTGGCCCTCACCTGTGGAATGTTATAGCTTGTTAAGTATTTAAGTATTCATTTCTGATGTTTTAGTGTGTTTTGTTTTATTGTTAAGTCTGTAATTGTATGTCTGTAACTTTAAGAATTGTAACCCAGTAAAGCAGTATTCCATTCTAAACTGTCACTCTGTACTGCTCGCTGTGATATACAGGTATTGATTTAAATGCATATTTTCCATCTTTAACTTTCCTTATAAGTCTGTAAGTTCTTAAATAAATGTTAATACCTGTTTTCAAAGAATTCCTAGCTCTAAGTTTCTTCATTGTTCTGAATCTGTTCTTGATCGGCAGGCTGTAGCTGTGTTTTCCACTAGGGGTTTTAACCGTTTAGGCGGCACTGATCCCTGACCCTCCATCTCAGAAGCAGGCTGGTTTTGGAGGCAAAGAAATATTTGTTGCTTTCAGGTGCCTTAAAACCCCGCATTTGAGTTTTCAGGTAACAGTTTCAACTCAAGAGATGGGATGAACTACTCATAGGAAATTATTTGACCAGTTATTGGTTTCTGTTCATTAATTCCACACACTAGGATTTTTACAATATGTTCATTATTCAGAAATGATCAACAAGTATTTTATATTGACATATTTCAATACATGAAAATTATTTCCTATTCTCATTAACTATTCACTGTCCATCCTTCAGTGTGTGATTAAGTAACATTATTTTGTCTGTTTCCTTTATTAGATGACAGAATCTTTTAAAGCAGGAGAAACGAAATTAAAGATTTCAAATGTGTCATAAACTGACAGATTCACAGGGTTTCTGCAAAATGACCCAGGAGTCCTGTGGCACTTAAAGACTAAAAATAAATTATTTATTCCAAGATTTTTTGTGTGAGAAAATCCCACTTTGTCAGATGCTTTGAAGATGGAGGAACTTACAGAATGGGAGGGAAAAATAAATGCAAGTGTAAGTCATAGGATCAGGTCACATTGTAACAGCAAACCAAAGCAGTTATTAAGATTCAAACACTGGGGAACAGTGTATAAAGATGAGACCAAATCACCTGTTGTAATGAGAAAATAAACAAACAAAGTCCTTATTTAGCCCTGAAGAAACACTGGCAAGTTTTCATATGAATTCTACTTCTGTGGTTTCTCTTTGACGCCTTGAGTTGTTATTCAATTGTCTGAACACACCTACTGCCAAATCATCAACAGAGTGATCAGGAAGATTGAAGTGCTCACTACTGGTTTTGAACGTTGTGATTTCTGATGTCAGATTTGTGTCCATTTATTCCTTTGCATGGAGACTGTCTTGTTTCTCCAATATATAAGGCAGAGGGGCATTTCTGAAATATGATGGCATAAATCACATTGGTGGATGAACAGCTGAATGAGTCTTTGACGGAGTAGCTGGTTTCATTAGGTCCTGTAATAGCGTCTTTTGTGCAGATATGTGGGGAAAGTTAGTATAGCATGGTTTGTTGCAGAGATATGTGCCAGCTTTAATGGTTCTGTTGTTAGGTCTGTAGCTGCTGGTGAGTATCTGCTTAAGGTTAGGGGGTTGTCCGTAAACAATGAGAGATCTGTGTCCCAAGGTTTGAGAGTGTGAGGGATTGTCTTGTACAATAGGCTGTAGATTCTAGATGATGTGCTGTAGAACAGTGGTTTTCAACCTTTTGCAGGTCATAACACATTTGGTGACATATTGTGACCCCACAGGATATACCAGCTCAACCCCCAGGCCAAATCCAGCTATCTCTCTGGCTCTCCATGACACACTTACTCCTATCTGGGGACAGAATAATGTGTCCTGACACAATGGTTGTGAACCACTACTGTAGAGCAGTGGTTCCCAACCAGTATGCTACAGCACATCCATGTGCAACTGCAACCCCTTTGATGTGCCACCAGTGGTGGCAGGACATGGCACTGGTCATGGTCCAGTGGGCACCAGCAGCAGCAGGATCCAGCCCTGGCTGGGGCCGTGCCCACAGTGGCAGGGTCCAGGATCCACAAGCGACCATATGGCATGGTGTGCTGAGGCAGAAAAATAAGGTTGGGAACCACTACTGTAGAGGGTCTGAATTCAGGGTTGTAGGTGATGATTAGTTGAGTTCTATTGTTTTGTTTCTAGGGCTTCTGCTGTAGTATTTGACTTTGGGATACCTGCCTGGCTCTGTCAATATGTTTCTTCACTTCCGCAGGTGGGTACTGTAGTTTTAAGAATAGTTGATAGAGATCTTGTGGTGCCTGTCTCTGTCTGAGGGACCAGAGCAAATGTGGTTATATCTTAGAGCTTGGCTGTAGACAATGGGTCATGTGGTGTGTTCTGAATGAAAGCTAGAGGAATGTAGACAACTATAGCAGTCAGTAGGTTTTTGATATAGGATGGTGTTTATGTGTCCATCACTAACTTGTACTCTAGTGTCCAGAAAGTAGATCTCCTATGCAGTGTTCCCAGCTAAGTTTGATTGTGGAATGGAAATTGTTGAAATCTGTGTGGAAATCTTCAAGAATATCCCTACCATGGGTCCAGATGATGATGTCATCAATGTAGTGTAAGTAAAGGACAGGTGCTTTGGGATGAGACTTGAAGAAACATTGTTCTACTTTGGCTGTAAAAATGTTCATATATTATGAGGCCATCAGGGTACTCACAGCAGTGCCGCCAATTTGAAGTTATAAATTATCCTCAGATCTGAAATGGTTGTTAGTGAGTACAAAGTCACAACGTTCAGTCATGAGGCGTGCTGTGGCATCATCTGGGATCATTCTTCTAATGGCATGTAATCCGTCATTGTTTGGGATATTTGTGTAAAGAGCTTCTAAGTCCATAGTGGCCAGGATGGTGTTTTCTGGAAATTCACCAGGGGATTGGATGTTTCTCACAAATACCATAATGTCCTAAAGATAGCTAGGAATGTTGATAGCATGGGGTCTGAGGAGAGAGGCTAAACAGCCAGATAAGCCTATTGTAAATATGCCAGTACTGGAGATGAGTTGAGGATAAGCTTATGTGTTAAGTACATTTGTTAATCTTTGAGTGCCACAGCACTCCTTGTTTGTTCTCCTGAACTAGACTAAGGCTGTGTTCACACGGCACTTTTGTTTCGAAACAACCTCGTTGTTTCGAAACAAAAAAACCCATGTTCACATGACGCACAGTTGTTTCGAAACAAGGGGAAGCCCTTGTTTTGAAACAACTGTGTTGTTTCGAAACAAGTTAAACCCCATTTGGGGACGAAACAAGGCATGTGAACATGTTGTTTCGGAACAAA
>ML681993.1:16275598-16327060 GCA_007922195.1 Podocnemis expansa | reverse complement strand
CCCCTGCTGGTGCCTGCAGCCCCCTTTCTGGGGCTGCAGGGTGAGCCAGCAGCGGCTCACCCCCAGGGGTAACGAAATATCATGTTCACACTGTGAACTTGCTATTTCGTTTCCCGCTTTTTTTCTTATTTCGAATTAACATTTTGTTGATTCGAAATAAGATATTTCGAAATAAGGTGTTGTTTCAAAACAAGTTGTTTCGACACAACTTGTTTCGAAATAACCCTGTGCGTGTGAACACAGCCAAACACAGCTACCACTTTGGAACAGCGTGTTTTCCTTTCCAATAGATTTTTGTGGAGAAAAATATTAATAAATTACATGAAAGTTTGTGCAAAAATCAAAATTATTGTATATCTATAACTCTTCCTTGGGGAGTCAGTGCATTGTGAGTCACCCGTATAAAGTATTATTAAAAAAAAAGAAAAGAAAAAAGGAAAAAAAAACCTTAAGAACAATTTAAAAAACTTGTTAAAATATTGAATTTTTAACAAAAGAGTAGACTTTTTTTTTTAAATTGATTTTTTTTGTTGTGTTGCTACATTGTTTCACTGAGGGATACAATAGAGCATAGTGAATAAGTGCAGTCCAGGGCAAGAATACTTTTCTGGGGGGTGAGCATGGATGTCAGAAGCTCAGAGTTGAATATTAAGGTAAAAAAAATAGTTGCAACAAATATTGGTGACATTTGCCTCACATTCTGAACCAAATAGAGGGCTTCTTTCTACATTAACATAATTAACTTTTGGTTGGTGCTTATGCATCCCTGGTCTTCTGCAGCCATCAGGCAGACTTGGCAGCATCACTGGTTCAAGTTGGTCTCTTAAAAACCGTTAAGTCATCATACTGCATGAAAACTACATCTGAAATTGTAAGACTTCTGGATTTGTTGAATGCTTTCAAATAGATTTTCATTTCACTGCAGTTCCCTACAATTATGGAGCAACCAAAAGTTTGAAAAAAATCCAAACAGCTGCAAAGTTTGGCAAAAAAATAATCTAACAATTTTTACATCCTAAAAAGTAATGCAGTTATGCAATGCTTATGGAAGATAGAGCATTCTTTCCTGCAGTTATTTTATACTGCCACTTGTGTAAGCTACCTATTTCATGGCCAGATTACTGCATTATCTCTTGACACATTTCTGTTAGTCCTTATTTATCTCTGCTCTTACTGTTAGAGCCTCAGCAATATTCTCCCTTAGGTTGTCTAAGTGCTTTTCATCTGTTTTCGGCGTGATGATGATATTCTCTAAAAACTACTGAGTTCCCTGGACTTTTTTATAACACTTGTTTCATGGCATATTGCCATATGATATGAGTTGATGTTACTTCAAAGTGCAGGCTTTTAAACTTAACAGTCCCTAAGATAGTTACTCTAAATAGGGCACAAGAGTCAGGACCTAAATGCATAAATAAGTATGCACAGAAATCATCTTGAGGAACTCCTGAACACCCACTGAAGTAGTGCAAATATTGTTATGTGGTGAGAGATTTCTCTATTTTTAAAACTCGAGTAATCATTACCTTAAAATCATCTCAAATCCTTACATCCTTCTTGACAGGTATTTCTGGGGCATAGCCCACTCACTGTGGTCTACTTTATTAATCATTCTTCCACAGTTTATTCTCTCCAGCTCCAGTTCAGCTTTTAACTTGAAAACATATGGAAATGGGATGGAATCCTCCTTCCAATCTTGAATATCTTTTAATCTGTGCAGATGGCATCAAAAACTGGTACATGCTTTTCTGCAAGTTTGTTGTCAGTTTTCTGTTCAATACACTTTATATTCTTATACTATATTATAAAATATAAGATTATATATTATTATAATGCGTAATATATTTATACTACATAATGTACTGATGTTTTATGTCATATCAGTTTAATTTAACCTATGGTATCTGACATTTTGATATTTGTGTTCAGTTGCAACATCCACTCACTGGCTTTATTCCTTCTCTTCTTTACAAACATAAACCTCGACATATACTAATGAGAGAGCTCTAAATGACAAGGTTGTTGTAACTTTCCCCAGTCCAAAAGAAGGTACTTTTATTTTCCCAGGAAAAAAGTGAAAAAAGCATAATCTATTAAACAAAACACAGACTATATATTGAGACTTATAAGAATATTTTTTGTTCTGACCATAAATGGGTGATATTCTTGAAAATGAAAATGGCAGCAGTTCCATGGAGTAGCATGGCAAGCTTGCTTTCCCCCTGCACTTGTTATGTTCACATTGATCTATCTTGCTTAAAAAATATTGTTTTCTATTCCATGTTATCAGTCTATGGTGTGTCCACAGCCTAGTGAACTTCAGAGTCATGGCATTTCTCAGGTTTAACAACATAATCTAGGCAGTCCTCGAACCAATCTTTGCCTCCTTATTTGGTGCTATTCCCAATACTTAATTCCACTAGGAAAGAGGGAGAATGTGAACCAACAGCTGAGCCTCACTTCCATCCAGCCAGAATTCAGATTGAGTTGGATACCACTTGTCAAAGGCAAATCATCTGTCTATCCTGAAAATGACTCCCCTCACCTACATTCTCTTTTTATTCTGTCTGAATGGGTTTGGTTGATGAAATTGGTTTGGGGGGGCAGCTTTTAAGAACATTGAGAATGTTTTGGTTCACACATTTCTTATTGAAGAAAAGGGCTAACAGAGACAAGCTGGGTTTTGTAAATGTTTGCCTGCTTTATTATGTAAATAAGAATTGAAGCTTTAATGGTGAAGAAGGCAAAGGCCTTATACCCTCAGATTTAAGAACTGTGCATGGGAATCAGAAAAGTCTAATTAACCACAACAGACAGCTACTTTTTGCTGTTTGCTATAGCCTTGGCATAAGAAAACTTCTATGGTCTTTCAATATGTTCTTCCCTTCATCACAGTGATTGGTGTGTCTAGTAAACCAAAGCATTACGTTTAGGTCCAGACCTACCTATGATGTTTTCATGAATTAGAGAAGTGCTAACACAAATTGCCTATCCAGGAATCCCATTTTAGTTCCAATTTTAAGGCACCTTGAGTCATACTTGGATAGGAAAAACAGTGCAAGATTCCACACTGTCTTTTCTTACTCTCCAGGATGTCACACACATGGCTTGAACTGACATATTGTCTCCACAGCTCACAGTAGCTGCTGCCACACCTTTCTCTTTCCCATCCTGGTTGCACAGTGTTTCTTCACCTCAGTTCTTCTCACACAGCCTCTGATTCTGCAATTTTTGGGAGGAGTTGAGGGCAATGGAGAGGAAAGGCAGAATTGTTGGCAGATGGGAGAAACAAAAGAAGTTCCAACAGCTGCATTTGCACACCCTGACTAGCTACCCTCCCCCCCAAAAAATGGAAGAACAGGAAGCTGAAACAGAAATATGAGCCAGCACATCAATCCAAAAGGTGAATTTAACACAGGCCTGAACATCCTTAAGAATCAGTTTTTAGCAATACATAGGAACAATGTGTGACACCACTTTTTTCAATGAACATAAAATCACCCTTCTTTTTATTGTGTATATAAATGTAATTAGATAGTAGTAATATTTATTAAATTACCACTGTTCCTAATTTGTGTTCTCTTTTTTCTTTTCCCCATGTGTTTTCTTAACCAAAACTTATACTTTCTTGTTGTTGAAATTCAGTGATCTCCTCTATTTACTGTTATAGATTTTTCCCCTCCTTAGGTTTTGTCTAGATTTTCTTATTTCTTTCTTATTTCTTCTCCACAGTATTTTCCCCTTGAAATATTTTGTTATTCCCATTTTAACTATATTTCTTTGTGCTTATTTCATTCATTTTAGTAGTTTCTTCTCCTTTCTTTCTTGTTCCTCTGTCTTTGGCTACACTACACATGCTTTGCTTTGTTACATCAGCAGAGTTCCTAGTGTAACCACAGCATGTGTCAACTTATGGAGTTTTTGTGGCAGCAGAGTGATGCCAAACTCCCCAAATGACAGAGGTAGTTGTCTGTCATCATGTTTAGGCCTGTACACAGTTATTGCCTAGCATAGCTATGTCAGCTATTGCAAGTGGCTTTTTTTACCCTCTTGACCAAGACAGCTGTGCCAATAAAATTTTATGATGCACTCATAGTCCTAATCTCATTCCCTCTTATACTTCTCTCAGCTTCTACTTCCACCATGGTCTGCTTCCAACATCTCACAGTCGTTCTTTGAAACCATTTCTTTCCTGTCAATTTCTTCATATACCCACTAGTCCCATCCTGGCTCATCACTTTACAAAGGTAGCTGGAAAATTGGAGAGGGCTTAGAGGAGAAGTACGGAAATGATATGAGGTATGCAAAACATGCCTTACAGTGAGATGCTGAGACATATCCAAAGCTCATTAATGTTAATGGAAGACTTTCCACTTTCATCGACTATAGATCAGGCCCTAAAGGAAATCAATTTATTTAGAGAAGGTTAAGAAGAAATGTGATTATGGCCTACAAAGGAAGAAAATATCTGATGCTGCAGACCAAAGTCCAGTGACTCAAAGTTCAAGATACAAAAAATTGATGTGGGAAATAAGCCTTATTTTTAAGCATGAGGGTAATTTACCAGTGGTAAAGCTTAAGTCTCCATCATCTGCTGCTTTTAAATCAAAGTTGGACATATTGCTCTAATTCAGTGCTTAATTTGTGCCAGGGCTAGAGCCCTAGTACTTTGAGGTTTGGCAGTTCATAGCACCGGGACCTCTGGGCTTGCTGCATCAGCCATAAATGTAAAAAAAACAAAAAAATTCTTGAGTCCCAGCACCATTTTCATTACAAATTAAGCACTGCTTTGTACAGGAGCCTGATACAGAAAAGAAAGCTTAATAGAGAAAAGCGCATGTGACATTCTATGATCAGTGTTGTGCAAGAGATTAGGTTAGATCAGGGGTTCCCAACCATTTTTAAAACCCTGAAGGGCCATCAGTTTATCAATCATTACAAAATGTGTTGATGTATAGATCTTTACATTTTTAAGAGAACTTATATAGTGCAAAGCAATTAAAAAAAAAACATAAACTGCTAAAACCAGTTACATTTCTCACAACTCTAATGTAACTTCTGTGGCTGAAGACATGAAGCTAACTTATCAATGTTTGATGATGAGTGACTGTTACTTCAAGAGCCCAGGGTCCTGCACCTAAGTCATCATGGGGGCAGGTGCTGTTTGATAACTGTAGGCTAAATGCAAAGGCTCTGATTTTCAGTGTGTACCCCTCCTCAGGTACAGTGGGCCCCAGAGTTCAGTCAGCAGCCCTGGCACCCTGCTGCCGACCAGGCGGGAGTAGACTGGGAGGCCTGGGAGCAGGTACTCAGCAGGAGACTTCTGGCCGCAGCCTGCCTCCCAGGTGTTTGCTGGGACCACCCAGGAGGCTGGTGGCTGCACCCCAGTTCTTGGCTGTGCAACATGACTGGTCAGGAGGCCTGTAGCTGGCAGCTAAAACCTGGCTCCTGGCTGAGCACTAGTACTGGGCAAAAGGCTGGCAGCTGCAGTCTGACTCCCAGCCAGTGGGAGAGGAAGGCAGGCTATTTTAAAAGGACTCTCTGACGAGGAGCATTCCTAGATAGCAAAAAGACCCAGGGCTCTGCACCCAGCCCACCCCGCTAGCCCTGTCCCCGCTAGGCCCCATCCCAGTCTGCCGCCTGCCCGCCCCACCCAGACACAAGCTGCGGGGCCTGTGTGCATTAGGCAGCCCTCTACATGTCTAAAGGCATCACTCTGCACCAGAAGTGTTTACATATCTGGAACAATTCACTGTGTGTGACATTCCCCCACCCACCCCCTTGACTATTCTGAATGTTTCTTGTTCTGAATAATTTCATTCTGAGAGGCTGGTGAGGTGTAGCTAGTTTTAGATGCTACGTTGTAACTCTTAAGAAATGGATCAATCTCTAAGTAAATTGAGACACAACAAAATTTCCTCAACTTTTGTACTTTCTTGTGTTTCATCAGGATCTCTAAAGGGAATTCTTTGTTTACCCAGAAATGTTGAAACGCCAACAATCCAGCTGAGATACTCTTGTCTTTCTCATTGGCTGCATTTAACATCACTGTGAACCTTGCTGTCTCTGAAAGATGCCAGTTCCAACATGCTTGTGTTGTACAATTCTAACTTTTTGTGCTCTCTAAAAGAATCCAAGATCCAAAGGGGCAACCATGTTACTCTAGTTCAGTACAACAAACAAGGACTCCTGTGGCATTAAAAGCTTAGAAAATATGTATATTGCATGAGCCTTTGTGAGAGAAAATTCCATCTTATCAGCTGCTTTGAAAATGGGGGAACTTACAGAATGAGAGGAAATAAATACAGGGAAGTGTAAGTCATGGGAGCAGGTCTGTAACAGCAAATCTAGACAGCTGTAAAGATTCAAATACTGGGGAACAGCATACAGAGGGAGGTGAAGTGATTTGCTCCTGGGGCCATGGCAGTGTTACCAACTTAGCCCACCAACTAGGGATAATCTCATTTATTAGTGTTACGTATTTTGAGAGAAGGAGGAAAGGCTGCAATTCTGTTAGTGTACTGCTTGTGTCAACTTGTGTTTCTATATGGAGCTCACTGCATGGTAATGGTTCTGGGAAGCTCACAATAAAGTCAGGTAGATTCAGTATTTTGGGTCTCAATTAGCATTTCTACATGACTAGAATGGTCTGATAACTGATCATGGCATGGCCAGGAGGAATTCAAACATCAAGACAGTAGTTTAAAAACAAATTTCCAAAGGGGCAGCCAGGTTAGTCCAGAAATAAATAAATAAATAAATAAATAAATAAATCTGTTAGTCTTTAAGTGCCACATGACTCCTTGTTGTTGTTTTTTTTTTAACATAAAGCCATTTCATGCAGTCACCCTCCCCACCCCCTGCTTAATTACAAACAGACAGGGTAGATACTCCGTCTCGCACAGCATGGAAGCTGGTGAGATTGGATACATGACAAAGATCATGTAAATAACAGCAAGAACCCTGGCGAATCACCCTCTGAGGGGCCCCCACTCACCCCCCCACCCCTGGCACTGAGGGCGGGGACAGCCAGCCCAGAGAAGGGGCAGGCCCCTTCGACCGTGCACCGGCTCTTCCCCATCTGGGGGGCCCAGTAAGGCGGTGAAAAGCAGCAGCTGGGTTTAGCACTCACAGTCCCCTCTCCTGCCGTGGGCACTGCCTCCAGCATGGACCCAAAGGCAACGCACATGGCAGGAGAGGGGACCAGGAATGCTGAAGCCGGCTACCACTTTTGGCCGGCTCACCCAGTCTCCCAGATGGGAACAGCCAGTCATGGGGGGGGGGTCAGGGCAGCATGGGGCCCCCAGAAGCACTAGGCCCTGAGCGATCACCCCACTCCTCCCACCCTACAGACGGCCCTAACAACAACAACAACAACAACAACAACAACAACAACAAATCATCCCACAAGGAGGAAAGGGGAAAAAAGAAATTTGACACTTGGAATGGTGAAGGAGATTCTCCCTCTGGCCTCCCTCTTAAACATCTGTGTTGCCAAGATCCAAATGAAACAAGGAGTTCTGTGGCACTTAAAGACTAAACAGGCAGCCATGCTAGTCTAATTCAGTAAAACAAACAAGGAATCCTGTAAAAAAAGCAAGGAGTTTTGTGGCACTTAAAGACTAACAGATGCCTTGCTTTTTTTGCTGAACTAGACTAACATGGTTGCCCCTTTGGAACCTGAAGGAGTCCTGTGGCACTTAAAGACTAACAAATATATTTATGGCATACATGCCTGCAGGAGGGGGCCAGTCCCCACCTGCCACCCTGGGGGGGGGGCACTCCTTAACCTACAACTGCTCTGGCTCGCCACCAAGTCACTGAGCCATGGGGCAGAGGATAATCCTCAGCCTGCTCCTCAGACTCAGCCAACTAACCTGGCGATAGATTCCCCTGATCCCAATGCCTTTGGCCCTACAAGCTGCCTTCAGGTTCCCTCCAAATTGCATACACACAATACTTACCAGTACCGTGCAGATGCTGGTCCTGCAAAAAAGACAGAATCTGTGCAGCAGGGGAGAGAAAGGATTTAAAGTTGCCTCTTCTCTCTGCTCCCTGTCTGAGCGGGGTGGAGCGCTGGCCTCAGTTCACAGTTTAGCTCAACCCACATTCCTCCCATCCTGCAAACAGGGGAAATCAGATGCAGGACCTCAAGGCAAACATCCAGGGCCCATGCCCTGCTGGCCCCGGCATAGGGACACCTCTGTCTCTGGCCACTTCTGATCCGCAGGCCAGCGGTTGGGAACCACTGAGCTAGACAATCATATGGCTTTCCCTGCTGCTAAAATTATGACGTATTAGTCAGGATCCCACAGCCACAAGTGAGCCAAACTCCCATTAAATATCCCTGGTCTAATTTCCTTCATCCATGCTCCTCCAAGAAGGCTTGCTTCAGCTGTGAAGGAGTTTTCTCTATAAGGCCTGGTCCTTTTACTGCTGTTACTCACATTCTCCTTTCTCTCCCCAGGCCCAGGGTGCACAGAGTTTCACCTTACTTTTGCAGTGGTAGGCAGTGCTACAGACTGGGAGAAGTTCTGTGTTGAAGCACCTGATGGGTGAGGTATGGAGATTCATGGATCAGATCCCCGAAAGAGGCAGCCAAGCTCCAAGTACATAGTTCCACTTCAGCTGTGACTGATTTACAACAGTAAGAAATCCATGAACAAGGGAAGCCATCTGCATGAGAGGTCATCTGAAAGAGTAAAATTACAAGAAAAAGTCACATAAACTGAGAAATATAATCTAGACATCATGGAAGAAATGTCCCATGCTGATAAGATCTAATAGTGGCTTGAAAAACAGCAATCTTGCTATATTCCCATGACAATAAGCCATTTCCCTTTTTATTGCATAGGAATCCAAGACCAAATTTACCTCTGTCATGTTCACTAAGATGTGAAAGCTGAGGACTGGGAGGGAGAACTAATGCAGTGATTTGGATTATAAATACTAAATATCACTGACAATGTTTCCTACGAAAGTTATACGTCATTCAGTAACATATGTCAATTTGACTAGGAATAATCGTGTGTGTGTGTGTGTGTGTGTGTGAATAAAGCTGTGGTACAATTAGCATAGCGATAATGAGTTAAGTATAATGAAAATATGAGGAAATAGGAGATTGTGAACCACATATGTTACAGATAACAATCTAGAACCTGAAGTGACCTAGAACAGGACAAAAGGAAGCATGCTATAATTAACAAACAAATGTTGCTTAAGATAGATAAAGATTTGAGTCAGCACAGAGCAGAGCCAAGAAGACCATCAAGGTGCTTAGAGTGATGTAAAATGACACCAAGGTCAATGATATCTAGAGGAGATATTAAATTGAGTAAAATGAGCCATGAAAGGACATTGTTAACAGCCTGAAGATGGAGGTCATTACAAATGGTCTCAAGGGCAGCTTCAGTAGAACATTCCCAGCTGAGTTCAGAATTGTAGTCAGGAAGTAATAGATACCAAAGTGAATCTAAAATTGTGTTGAAGCAACTTTTTACAAACACCTCTGCAAGAGAAAGATGATTGGTTTTATGCTGATTATTTTGTAAACCATTGATAGGAAGGATCACTTAAAGATACCAATCAATGCAACTGTGGTTGTACATATGTAAAGTACAACACTGATGAGAAAAAGAAATTATATTACTAAATATATATGTCTATATCTATATATCTATATTTATAGATATCACTATAGATATTCATTAAGTATAGTTAAGTATCATATCACTGAGATATATACCAATGTCTCAAGCTATATGATGAGAAATGCAGCATACATTTCTCCCTTTGTAAAATGAGGTGAAGAGTACTTACCTTAGAATTGTGTTGTGAAGAAAAATTACTTAATGATTGTATAGTCATTTTGAAAATGAAAAGTCCTAGTGTATATCAAAGCTAGGTATTATTATTTTATTACTATGTATCACACTTATTATCTCGGAACAGTACAAATCATAGACAAGACATAGTCCATGCCCAAAGAGTTTATCATTTAAAATTTGATGTTAAAAGCTGTATGTCCATCTGATCAGTACATTTAGATATGTGCTAGCAGGCTCTGACTGAAAATATATGTTAGACTCAACAACTCAGAAACAAGTGTGGAAACAAGCAAAGAGACAGTCCAAACAAAGATATAGCATTATTTCCAGGTCAGTGTTCATTTCCTAAGATCAAATGCAAAAAGTGTGAGGAATCTTGGGAGTCAAAATGTGAGCTAAGTCTGATCAAAAACAATGATCAATATTTCTGAAAATAAATGGATGCCTTACGTAATTCAATATTTGGATGCTCAACCTGAGACTTCTTAAAGGATTTTCAAAAAGTTCTGATCACCTGCCACCTGAAATCAGATCCTTTTAAGTACCACATTTGAAAACCTTGACTAGTGAGATTATTTTATTTCTAGTATTTTATATAAAGTTAGAATAAAAATTTTAAAAGACTCCAAAATATTAGAGCTTCATAAGCAGAGAATTCTCAAATCCTTCATTGTTTTTTTTTCTAACTACATACTTTTTTCAGGTTTTGTGCATTTAGTGCATGATTTGTGTGTGTGTGTGTGTGTGTGTGTGTGTGTGCATTTCTGCTTGCTTTGCTGAAATAAAGTAAGTACTCCTATTAGCAGTGCTAGTGAGAACTGAAGGATATAACATCATTAACTTCAGAAATGTTAGTCTAGTCAAAACCCCAATCAAAACTCTGGAGAAAGTAACCAGATGTCATGGTAGATAATTAACACTGTCAGCTGAAAATGTACAAAGAAAATGTATTTCAAACTTTCATAAATATGAAATTGAAAAAGGCACATAGAATTGGAGATAATTATTTACCAAAAAAATCATAAAGCGTGTGTGTGTTTGTGTGTGTAAGGAGAACAATTGTGTTTTAGTTATTTGTTCCTGGGACATTTTTATAATTTCATCTTCTAGATCTAAAGAATAGTTCCCTTTCTATGATCAGTTTGAGGATCAAAAAGATAAGCAAGAAATCTGAGTGCTTAACTGAAAATAAGCAAAATCTTTATTTTGATAGTGGTGTTAGAAGCTGTAGGCGAGAGAACATTATAAGTACACATGGAGCATGGTAACCTACAGTACTCTTTTAATATATGAGGGCAACAGGAGGAAACTCTAAATCCTGAAAACCTTTACATATGTGAAATAATAGCTACCATTATGGAAGAATAAACAATCTAATAATTCTAATTTTACAGTCTAGATGTTTTGCAATCATTCTTAAATGGTTAGCTGGAGAGTCTACTCTAAAGGAACCATGATTCAAAATTTGTGTAAACATCTGGATACTCATATGCAGAAACTGAACTCTCTGAATCTTCTGTCTCACTACAGTCTTGATCCTGCAAACACTTACATGTGGGTTTTGTTTTACTGCAGTTAGCAGCCTCATTGGGGGCTAAAGCTAAGATTGGGGCCTTACCACAAAAATCTTAAAATGGGACAATTGAAAGTCATTATAAACTCATATGATTGGTTTCTGAATATTTTCTACTTTCCCACTATTTTCAGTAATACCACTTCTGATAATGGATACCACTGGGGCACAAACAATGGTGCATTTTGTCTTTGCTGGTCATGTCTTCTCAAAAAAAAAATCTGCATTTTATAATTTTACTGTATATGCAGTTTATAGCTGAATCAATTTAACAATTATTTCTGTTCTTTTTCCTTTTTGATTTTACAATCTGAGCTAACACCCTGTATTTCATGTTTCAAGCCTATATCTATACGCAAACATCAAATAACATATATGATGACAAACCTGTGGCTATGTCTACACATGAAAAGTTAAGTCAACTCTGTTAAGTCGATTCAACAAGTTGACTTAACTATTTCAAGTGTAGACATGGTGGAGAGCCCCAGAAGCTCCTTTCTCACCAGGACCCATGGCTTCCTGGCAGAAAGGACCTACTGGAACCCCTGTGGGTCCTGGCAAGAAGGGAGTCATGGGTCTCTGATGAAAAGGGACCCACAGAAGTCCCGGCAAGCAGGAAACCTGTACTCCCTTATTCCCAGGACCCGCGGCTCTGTTTTTGGCAGGGAGCTGTGATTCCCTTCTTGCCAGGGAGCTGGGGTTCCCCAGGAAAATGGAGCCAGTGGGGCTCCCCTGTCCAGGAAGCCTCAGAGAAGTGAACCACTAGGCCTCACCGGACAGGGCAACCCTGGAGAAGCCAGCCACCGGCCCAGCGTTGGGGGAGTCCCTTGCCTCTTGAGACCCAGCTGGGAGGTTGTGGCGGAATCCTTTGCTGCTGCAGACACAGCCAGGGAGCCCCACATGGCTCCCTTCTTCCCAGCAGCTGTGTCTCCCTTAGAGAAGGGAGCCCCGGCTTTCCCCGGGACAAAGGAGATGCAGCTCCCTTCTCCCCAACAAAAGAGAGGCTTCCTTCTAGAGAGGGAGTTGCAGCTCTCTTCTGGGCAGGGAGCCATGTGGGGCTCCCTGCCCCTGGCTGCAGCAGCGAAAGATTCCCCTGCTGCTCCAGCAGTGACTGCAGTGGCAAGGGATTCCCCTGCAACCCTCTAGATGATGCTCAAGTGGCAAGGGAACCCCTACTGCTGGGCCAGCTGCCGGCTTCTCAAGGGCTCCCCAGTGGCCAGCTTCTTCAGGGAGCCCCAGAAATGGAGGCCCTGGCAATTTGCTTCTCTGGTGCTCCCTGGACAGGGGAGTCCCAGCAGCTTGCTTCTCTGTAGAGTCCCAGAAGCTCCCTTGTCAATGGGAGCCCCTTGGGGCTCCATTATTCTGGAGCCTCGGGCAAGATTTTCTGGAATGCCCCAGAAATGGAAGCCCTGTTGGCTAGCTTCTCCAGTGCTCCCTGGACAGGGAAGCCCCAGCAGTTTGCTTCTGCAGGGAGCCCCAGCAGCTCCCTTGTCAACAGGTACCCTGCAGAGCTCCCTTTTCCCGGAGCCTCAGCTACCCAAATTGCAGCTCCATTCCACCACCCCGGGCTCCCCCAAGACCTGGCTCTCTTCACCTCAGCCCTAGGTCAACTAAGTCAACCAAGGGTGCCCACACTGGTTTAGGTCAACTTAATAAGATTGACTTAGACCTTAAGTCAGCATAACTACCGGTAGTTATTAAGTTGACTTAAAGGCATCCTTAAGTCAACTTAATGAAAGCCCAGTCTGGATGGGAGGTTATTTAGGTCGACTTTAACATCCTTAAGTGTAGTGTAGACATAGCCTTTAAATGTAGCAGTGATATTGGACAATAGTTCTCTTAGTGTTTTTTAATAATCATTTTCATAGTGCCTAACAGTATTGCAATTGAAATAAATCCATGAATCTGATATATGTATGCTTCCAATTCAAAAGAAAATTTGATAACAAGACTGGAAGAGAAATGAATTAAATCAGTGGATAAAAGTCACTTGTAAGGCAACCAGCTACATATCCATGCTATTATTATACTGATGTTTGAGAGAAGCCCAAATCAAAATTGCAAATTTGAACCCAAAACTTTAAAGGTAGTTACACTCTTGGCCTCAAATTAAAGCTGTCTGCAGTGATTTTGCTGGAGAAGCACACACATCCAAAAAGCCTGAGGCAAACTAGAATTTCAAGCCTATCAAAATATTTCTTGAATAGCCTTTACCAGGGTGAGTTGGGAGTGTGAAAGATCTGAACATTCTCATTAGTTCATGGTTAGCACGGTTTTGGAGATAAGCTCTGTCTACTTGATAAGTCATGTTAATGGATTGCACTATGGCTAGGTGCACTCATGCTGCACTCAATCTTGTGATATCTATCTCTGTATTTAGATCCCTTCCCTGCTTGCTTGTATCTACCATTACTTCAACTTTGTCTTTCCCTCCCAGCAACTCAGCCCTGGTCCATACCGACAGAGAAGTTTGACATAGTGCTGCTAACTTCAACCCTGTGTGGTGTCAGTGTCCACTATCACAGTAATAAATTCAAATTAAATGGAGCTGTAATTCAACCTGCTAATGCCACCCCTGCAAGTGGCATAGCACTGAGGTTGAAATCCACAATTTGAATTTAGGTCTATGTAGCCAGAGGGTAGTGCTAAACTTGCTTTCCTATTTTTCTAGTGTGCTGCACCATAGCAACATATTTCTCCCCTGCCTGCAGCAACAGAAAGATTTCAGTTAATTCCTCTCTCTGCATGCAACACTGTGCTGCTCTGTTCTGCCTGTGGCAGAGAAACAGCAAGGAAAGGTTTCCTGCTTTGTTTTTCCTGCTTCTTCTTCTTCTTTAGAAAAGAGGGATAGGGGAGTGAGTAGAGGACAGCTGCTTCACCACAAGATACTGAATCTACTATCTACAGTGCAATGTGTTTCAGGAAGCAGTTGAGCTGTAGAGAAAGATGACCCAGGAAGGAATTTGCTGTGTGATCACTCATGTTCACCTTCTGTAATTTGACAACCTAAGATTGGATTATAGCCCTAACCCCTGTGTAGACAAGCCTTCAGACTCTGCAAAGTAGAAGCACAAGGACAAAGATTGTGCCAGACACCTATACAGGAACACAGGGAAGCTGAAAGAAATCTTTCTCTCCCGTGAAGACTTAGAAGCACTTCAGCTCATAATTTAGAGTCATCCACTCTTGGGATGGGAACGTGATTTTTTTCAGGATTTATTTGTCTTGCCTAACTCATAAGCAAGGTCAATTGAATTTCACTATACATATGCTCACAGATTAGGGCATTTCATTTAACTGCATTGTTCATTAGGTCTGGCAGAACATTTTGCAATTAACGATTTATTTAACAAATGTACCCTTTCTCCTCTATTCACGTATTGGCTGCAAACAAATTTTGATTTTTATACATTTGACCACTATTGGAAATTTGAAGTGGTCAGTCCTTATGCAGGGGCTCCATTCCATAGTCAATTGGAGGGGAGCAGCGGGTCACTTTGAAAGAACCTGAGGGCTGGATTGCAGGTTGGGAACCAATACTGTACACAGTATTTTTAATGAATTACAAGCTAGTGGAGTCATGTGGTTATAGGACAATTTCAACATTTTTTAAAATAAAAAATCCTTTTAAATAATACAGGTTTACAATCTTCTTGGTTGTAGAGTAAAATCTAAAATCATGTGCTTAAAGGATCAAACAGTCATATATATATAGGCACCTTATATATAAAATATATATGCGTTTTATCTCCTGAGTTTGAGCTCATGAGTTTTGATTTTTGTACATTTGGAATTGACAGAACATTTTAATATTAGGTGGGTATAGTTCAGCTTATATATCACTTGCCATCTGAGCACTGTGTGTGTTCTTTGTATAATCAATATTCATGATTTGCTATTTGAGCTGTGTGGTTCATCACATATGTCACATACTGTTGTTTCTGTTTCTTTTTTGGACTTATAGGTAAACAAATTCCTCTATTTTTATATTATTATATTATGAAATAGTTCAGACTCATGATTAAATGTGCTTTTTATGAACATATGCATAAGTTTTAGTCACCTTGATGTTTATGAAAACCAAATAAAAGGGCATACAAATATGATAAAAGCAAAAGTATATGCAGATAGTGCCAAAATAGGTACAGATTATGTATTGGATGTGCACAAGTCAATGGGGCCAGATGAATTCCATCTGAGGGTGCTGAGGGAGTTGGCTAATGTGATTTCCAGACCCGCTAGCCATTATCTTTGAAAATTCATGGTGAATGAGAGGACATCCTGGATGATTGAAAAAAGGGAAATATAGTGCCTATCTTCAAGAAAGGGAAAAAGGAGGACCCGGGGAAGTGCAGACCAATCAGCCTCACCTCAGTCCCTGGAAGAATAATGGAGCAGGTCCTCACAAAATCTATTCTGAATCACTTGAAGGAAAATAGAGTGATCAGAAACAGTCAGCATGGATTCACCAAGGGTAAATTGTACCTTCTATGATGTGATGATGGGATATGTGGATGCGCAAATAGCTGTCAATGTAATATACCTCCAGTTTAGCAAAGCTTTTGATATGGTTTCCCACAGCATTCTTGTCAGCAAGTTAAGGAAATACAGTTTGGATGAATGGTTCATAAGGTGGATAGAAAGATAGCTGGATCAGTGGGCTCAGCAGATAGGGATCAATGACTCAGTGTCTAGTTGTCAACCAGTAACTAGTGGAGTGCCCCAAGGGCCAGTTCTGGGGCCAATTATCTTCAGCATCTTCATTAATGATCTGGATGATGGGACAGATTGCACGCTTAGTAAATTCACAGATGACACCAGCTGTGGAGAGTGGTAAACATCTTGGAGGGCAGGGATAGGATTCAGAGGGACCTAGACAAACTGAAGCAGTCAGCCAAACAAAATGTCATGAGATTCAACAAGGAAAAATGCAAAGCCCTGCACTTAGGACAGAAAAATCCCATGTACTACTACTGGCTGGGGACCAATCAGCTAAGTAGCAGCACTGTAGAAAAGGACCTGGGCATTATGGTGACAGGGAAGCTGGATATGAGTCAATAATGTGTTCTTGTTGCCAAAAAGGCCAAGGGCATGTTGGGCTGCATCAGTAGGAATGTTGCCAGCTGATCAAGGGATGTGATTATTCTCCTTTAGTAGGCACTGGTAAGGCCACATCTTAAATACTGTGTACACTTTTGGTTTCCACACTACCAAAAGGATGTGGACAAATTAGAAAGAGTTCAGCAGGGGACAACAAAAATGATTAGGGGGATGGGGCACTTGACTTACGAGGAGAGACTGAAGGAACTAGGCTTATTTAGTCTCAAGATGCGAAGACTGAGGGGGGATTTAATAGCAACCTTCAACTACTAGAAGGGGTGCTCCAAAGAGGAAGGACTAAGCTATCCTCATTAGTAACAGAGGACAGAACAAGGAACAATGGTTTCAAGCTACAGCTGGGATGGTCAAGGTTGGATATTAGTAAAACTTTCTCACTAGGAGGATGGTGAAGCATTGGAATAGGTTACCTAGAGAGGTGATGGAATCTCCATCTTTGGAAATATTTAAGGCCCGGTTAGATAAAACGCTGGCTGGGATGATTTAGTAGGAGTGGTCTTGCTTATAATAGCAGGTTGGACTAGATGACCTCATGAGGTCCCTTCCAACCCTGTGATTCTATGATGATATTATTCTGAATTCAATTCAATGTATGTACAATATTAACATAGTTAATTTCATGTAGAGTTTCTGTTTGTTTTTAAGTTATTCCTGAAATAATTTCTGTTGTTTTTTTTCCTGCAAATATACGGCAGAGTAAATATTTCCCTGTGATCTTTTGATGGTTTGATTTTAATTATATTGACTTGATATGCAAATGATGTCAAAATCAAGTAGTTTATTAATATCATATCTGTAGTTGCAAAACAAATATGCTATTTAAATTTCAAAGAACAAATTAACAGTTTTGAGCTATTGCAGAATATTTTTTTAAATTATGTTACAAATTAACAGACTGTCTTACTATTTAATACAATATTGCTTGTTAGCTCATACAAAGATTTGTAAATATCGCACAGATGTACACTTTTTTCTCCCTCAAAGCTAAAAGGAAACATCTCTTTATAAAGTTCATCTTTATTTAAAATGCAGATTAGGCCCAAGTGTTACCTCCTAATACATGAATCACTAATCATGCACAATAAATTCAGTATCCCTTCTCAACCTCTCTAAAAACAAAAGTTGTTTTTAATGTGGGTGAATTTAATCTAATCAAACATAAATGATGAAATACATAAAACTAATACCACAGTTAATTATTGTAACATTTGTTTTTTGTAATGTAATCATGGGACTATAGTGTAATAATTTTCTTATATTGGCTTCTATTTGAAAGGCTGAAAACATTTTGTACATGTTCTTTAATTAAACAATGGGAGTTAGATTACAAACCCCATTTTTCAGAATAAAAAGAAAATGGCTATGCAGAGAGGGTAAGCAACCTACTTAAGTTTACATGGTAAACTATTAATTGGCATGTACCCAGACCTGAATTTTTCACAGAAGTGAGCTTAGCCTACAGAGACCTCTCCTAGGCTTCTGCAGCTTATGTTCATAATTAATTACACCCAATTGAGGTAGCCCAAATGCCTAGTAGTAGTCGAAGGGAATGCTTACAGTATGTAAAGCTCAGTTCATTAGTTTTTGCAAGATTAGAGCTATAATTTCTACACTATTCCGTTAGAACTATGCTAGCACTTTCATTAACAGGGAAAGAAAAGTTGATTATAGGAACTGGAATACATCCTTCCACTACAAACCATGTTGTTGGTCCCATATAAAATATATTTTGTGGCAGCAGATGGATTTGACCCTTCATTTAAAATTTTGGAGGCTTCTAATGCTCTCCAAATATCACTACATTTCAATGGCTGTTATCAAAAGGCCAAGTACCCACTCGAATAAAGTGTCAATTGAATAATTCTAAGAACCAGTTTAGTTTGCCTTTTCTTTAGCTGGCATTGCATGAAAGTTCAATTCCAGTAACCTGATTGTTAATACTATTGTATTAGTATACTTAAGAAATGTGGTTAGAAACAAAGGTAAATACAAAAAATAATTTATAAACATAAAGGAAAAATGTTGTAGTCCAGCTCTTTATAGATAGATATCTAAAACAAATCAAAAATTGAAGCAGAAAACCTTTAGTGTTTAAAAATGTAGAATTAAAAAGTGGCACTAACAAGGTGATTCCTTAACTGACGTGAAAGAGAACATCAACACAGTTGTTATTCTGACTTTTTCAATTGCTTCACATTAATAAATCTGTAGAGGCATAATCTGTTAAATTCATTACTTTGCAAATAGCTCAATCAAAGCTCTAATTTTGTATGTTTTTGCCTAGTTTTAAGTGGTGCCCAGAGTATGAGGTGGCTCTTCTGTGCTGCAATGCATTTCACATTGTATCAGCTATTCATTTAAGCAACATTTCAGATAATCCCATTAATGTCAATGGGAAGGCACATGTAAAAGCGAGGGCAGACTCCAAAAAAGCCATATTATACTAGATGGACACAGGAGGACATTCCTGAACAATACTTACAGGTAACCTAGGATCTTAAGGACCTGAGATAATTATCTGCTTTCATTACTTTGGTAGGTTATTTGCCTGCTTTAATAAATAAATAAAACTACAGAAGGAAATTCCATCCAGAAACCAGTTCTTTTTGGACTCAGAAAAAAAAAGACTCATGAGACTGTTGATGGTATCCTAGCAACACATAACTCTTCTGTTAATCAAATTTCTTGTCTGATCAACCTATAATATGAGGGGTTCTTTTAATTAAATGTCATTTTTAAAATTTGAATCTGCCAGATTATAAGACAATATTGCTTACCCATGAGTTTATGTGTATAATTTATTTTCCTTTTTATTGGAAAGTAGAAGTAAATTAGATGCATTATATTAATCTTTCTTAATAAACATTCAACTGAAAAGCCAGTGCAGCCATGGGTAAATGCTATTCAAAGACATGGCCAGCTGGCATATTTGGAACTCATATACATCAGTTCCAAGTTATTCACATTATCCAATCTCCATGGTACCCAGCACATGCATTTTTCAGAATGGTTGGGGACAAGAAAGCAGCAGAAAAAATTCAGGGCAGGCAACATGGTGAGAAAGTAGGGGAAAGGAAGTATATAATACTATACAGTTTTTTATTATCCATATGTTACTAAAACAATTAAACATTGTATAATATATCCTGTTTGCCAAGTCCATTTTAGGTTTATCATATTAATAAAATATTACTTTACTCATGCTATCTCCCCTTCCTCTCCATTTCTCTCCTTGAAGTGCAGTTAATTCCTGGGAGAAACATTGCATGAGCTGTCTTAATCTAAGGAATGAAACTCTCTCTCTACCAATGCAATGTTTTCAGCAAAAGTAGAAATATTTCGTTTCTTGCTCCCTAGTGTTCCTACTTTTCAAGTAATACCGAGTGTAAAAGGAGGTGTGGTGAGCAAAATAGAACAAAGAAAAAGAACCCTGGAGCTCAGAGAAAGAGTGGAGCTCAGAGAAAGGTCTCTGCAGCCCTTCATTTTCATCCAGTTGATTCTCCAAAGAACGTGTGTCTTCTGGAAGGGAAAAGAACAGAAAGCAATGCTTCTGCTTGTCTGTAAAAAAAACGGCAAGACTGGGCCTTTCATAAGTACTGAGTTTCAGTTTAGTAATAATGAGTGTGGACCTGCCAATACCTCATGTTCATACAACATTTTAGCACAAAATGGTTGTTATGAAAAACTCGGCATTTGCCCACAATTGCCACTATTCATATAACACAGATATTTTCTGTATTTAATACAGGAAATACTAGAGTTCAGTCAAATTTTGTGATATGGTAACTATTGCCTAATGCTGACTTTTTAATAATAAGCAGTAGCTGTGGGAATGTTTCTGGAAAAATAGCACTCACCTAACCAGCATAGTATTGAAGGGTTCTTTATGTCATGAAATATGTAGTTATCAGTGTCATGCAGTGACATTTTTATTAAGGTATGCAACAGCTTTTTAGGTGACAGCTGAAAGGATTTATATTCTAAATGTACACAAACCAATCAATATACCAATTTATTTTGTTAAATACTAGTAGTCTACTATAATGAAAACTGATACTATGCAATTATGTCATTATTTAACATTTCTACTGCAATTAAAAATTCATTATTCTGTCTTTTTAGTCTCCTTCACTAAATGAATTAATGTATAATTTTTCAACTAAACTTTCAATCCTAATTAAGAATTTGAGTTCCGAGGCATGTGTTATCACAGATGATTCAATCATACACTTTTATATTCCCTTCTATATTCCATTCTACACTTGCAATGAGAGTTCTCTCTAGCTAGGCCTTAGATGTAGCACAGCAATGGTGAGGAAACCGCAGGTAATGGTGATTATTGCCATTCCCTGTCTTGGCATATTTTATATTCTCTTTATTTATCCAGACTTTTGGGGGGGAGCATTAATGAGAATTTTATTATTCCAAACAAAGACTTGGTTCAACAATCTATATCCAAACTTGAATTTATGCCTTAAGCTTTTGCAGAGAATATTATGTTGTTGCAAACTAAGCAATGGCTGGTGCAAGAGTATACGATACAGAACAGAAAAACATATGAAAGAGAAGCATATAAAGAAGAAGCAATTTTCAAGGATGTATTCAAAACAGGAAAATAGTCAGGAGTGCTAATGAAGTGAAAAACAGTAGGGGAGACATTATGTTTTAAGTATTTTAAATATATAAATAGGGGGTTTTTTTTGGTTTTAGAAAACAGTAAGGTTTCAGATAAATTAATTATGTGTGTTGTTATCCAAGGGTGTTGTTTAAGATGGCAATTATAGTGCCCATGTAATCTTTCTACAGTGTGCACTATGAATTTCTATTTTGTCCTGGGTATAATGGCACTGGGCTAGCAGCCAAACTGACAGACTGGTGTTTAATTTGGTCTCTCCCTCTGCTGTATGCCTTGTGTATTCAATAATACATAATACATTGACACTCCACAAAATGACATCGTTCATACAATGCATGCGAGGCACCCAAATGAGTATGAATGTCATTTTAAAATGGCAACTTCCACACGCCATTACCTTGAATGTACAGTGCATGTGATGTCACACTGTGTGGGGGACGCCATTTCAAAATGGTATCTTCCAGCTCATTGAGGAGCACAGAGCAATCAGTCAGTAAGCTGGATTTGGCCTATGAGCAACCAGTTTTTTACTGGGACATACAGTGTATTTATTGCATGCATTGATTATATTGATATTTAATAAATGAGGTTCCAATAGATACCACTGAAGAACACGCAACATAGTTCCTGGAATTTATAGGTCTGAAAAATGTTGTTGTGCACTATGAATGGCTTCCTCTGTGCCACTCTTTATATGGAGCTCTTAATGTACATTAAACCTTCTGCAGACTTGCTTTTAAAGATTTGGTTAACTTACTTACTCTTGGAGTCAGGTACCTTATGTCGCTAAGTTGTTTCTTATATAAATGAGTAAGGCACCTCCCTCACTCCCAACAGAACAGTTGGTGATGACATCTACCTTCGAACATTGATTGGACTGCTTAGAAAACCAGAGATGTGGGGCAGGTAAGTTCAGTTCCCTCACCTCTTTATCAGAGGGAGAAAGACAGGATTTGAAGAGAGGTTTCCCATCTCCTGCACCTTTGCTCTAACTAACTACTGTGCTCTGGGATAGTTTGATCTGAAACTCCCTCACTATTCCCTGTTAAAGCTGTTCCGTTAGATGTAACTAGAGTCACTGGGCCAACAAAAGAGTGAAAATGATTTTGTAGCCTGGTAGTTAGGGCATCTTCCTAAGTGTAAGAACCCCTATTCTTTAATTACTTAGTCACATGGGAACAGCTTCAATCATCTCCTCCCCAGTCTCACAATATCCCATAGTTCAGTGCTTAGAGCACTCTCATGAAAAGCATAGGAGAATGCTTTTCTAACCTTCCCCTCCCCCCAAAGGGGGGGAAGGGGCTGGAGTTGAACCCATATGAATCCTCAAATCAGTACAATAGCAGAACCTCCACCCATCATTTTGCAATGATGCAGTGCCCTCCAGGCAAAGGTGGTAATTGAACCTGGGTCTTCCACATCACAGGCAAATTCTCTGACTATGGGACTAAAAGTCACAACATGACAAATTATATCACCATCATCTCCTTTTCCTGTACCTGATTTTGAATCCTGTGGCCCATATTTGGTAGGCAATCTTTGAGTACACCTATTGGATAGCAAGTTAGGAGGTAAAACACCTATCTTCCCCATGTTCATGGATCAATCCAGGGCTTGGGGAGTTGATGCGTATCTGACTATCCAGAGTGGACAGCAAAGTGAACACCCAGAGGCAGAAAAATAGGCACCTGGGGAACATCTGCTGAATAAATAAATAAATAAATAAATAGGCACTGAGTTAGTTGAGGTGCCTGCAGCATTTGGCACTAGTCAAGCACAATTATGAATTACAATGGAGCCTAAAACTCCTTTGTGGTTTATACTTCACCTTATCTAGTGGCATGAATGCACCCACATCAGGGATTGATGTGCTTTAACTAAAATGTTTCCAAAGGGATAGCCGTGTTAGTCTAGTCCAGTAAAAAAACAACAAGCAGTTGTGTGGCACTTTAAGACTAACAGATTTATTTTTTGCATGAGCTTTCGTGGGAGAAGATCCCACTTCCTCAGTGACACCTTAACTGACCTAGTTAAATCTCTGCAAAACCTGTATATAGACTAGGCTTAAGTGGGTAGGAAATGGAAAAGGTCTGGGAACAAAGATAAACAAAAACTGAAAGATACAGTGACATCCATGGGAAAACTCTTGAGCTGCTTTAAAAAATATACTTAGGTTTCAGGCATTCTTTTACAAAGTAAGGCTAATGTCAAATCCATCAACCCACATTTAAGTACCTTGGTAAATCCAATGCTCAGGTAAGGTGTTCTTTGTCCACTGTTTCCTCCCATTGCAGTCAATGGTCCCAGTGATTCAGCAGGACTCTGAGTACTTCACACACTTGAAAATCAGGCCACTTAGGACCCAATTTAAAGCCCATTGAATTCAAAGGAAAAACTCCCTTGTTGTCAATGAACTGGATCGGACTGTCATTCAGGTGCCTAAATATGGATTCAAGACACAGACAGTATAGCTTCCTTTGGGGATATTTTTTCTTCAGTTTCCCTCATAGGAGTGAGGTAAGATTTAGTTTATAAATATTTGTCATGCTAAGAACATAAGGGACCTGCTGGGTCATGGAGGTCAATCTCCTGCTAAGGCAAAGAAAAAACATCATGTAATTCCTTTCCTAAATGCACAAAGTACCATTTTAAAATCAGCTTTTTGTCCTCTCCATTTTTACCAGAAAGCTATTCCAGAGCCATATGCTCTTATAGAGTCTCTAATCTTTGCTATATAAGTACAATGTATTAATATTATTTGTTTTTAGTATCTTCTTAAATACAACCAGCTATTGATTATGGAATACCAGCAGTACTATGTAATGCCTTTTTTTTGAAAGCTCTATATGAAATCTGCTCTGTCTAAATACCAGATGTATATAATTTTTGTCCGCATGTGTTGTGTGTGTTCAATATAAGCTATCCTTGTTATCGGTTGCTAGGAGACAGCACATTTTAAAAAATGGCTGCTATCCTAATCAAAAATGGAATTTCACATTAGCATATGTCTTTGCTAAACATCCTCTACTTTCAAGTTCAATTTTGCTTTTGTCAGTTTCTGTTAGAGTGAAACAAAAGTTAGAATATGAAAATCAAAGGTACAACAGATGTGAAATTGTTCCAGAAACATAATTTACAAAAACATTCTGAAAGGAAATTGGAGACTTTCTCTGAGCACCACTCTTATCCTTTATAACACACTGCACACTACATAAGTTTGACCATCCAAAAACAAGAATGAAACAATGATGTAATGTGGGTTTAAAAACAATAAAGACAGACAGACAATCTCTTTGAGAAATTAAGAGTTAAAGTTACTTCAGTTTTAGGTTTTATAGCTGTGGAACATCATAAACCACAGAGAGATCACAGTTACTGAGATTTTCACTCAGAAATATACTTTTCTATTTCTAGAAGTCATGTTCAGGACACTATCAGAATGTTTGTCATTTTTCTTCCCAGTGGTACACTGCATCTGTACACATGATTGTTAAGTTTCCATTTGTTGTACACACCACAGAACATGCCCTTTATCTACCACTTCATGATTAGCTATATTTTTAAAGCAAAAATAACTTTTTATTCCATTGTAGATTAATGGTGTATTCTTGGGCCAAATCCTGTAGAAACACCATAGGTACACCTACCTTTGACCTGAAAGGGCTGATTCCCAGCTCATGTATCTGTACCCACTTAAACTGGGCTTGAGCTAGCACACTAAAAATAGCAATGTACCTTGGCAGCAAAGGTGACTCAGACTAGCTGCCTGAGGGGAATGGAGGCAGGTAAATACTCAGCTGGCTAGCCCAAACCACAGAATATGCTACCTGCATGATCCTGCTATTCTAGCATGCTAACTTGAGCAGAGTTAGCACAGGTGTGTCTAGATGAACTGGAAATCACTAGTCTTAGCTCAGACAAGTCTGATTATACTATGTTTTTTGCAGCATCACCCTTTTTACTTAAAAGAAAACCCATTAACAGGTTTTGATCCTGTGGAATTTTATGGCTATCATGTGATGACCATAGCTAACAGGCCTAGACCACAGAAGTTTCCATTTCATGAGAAAGTTTTCCAGATTGCTCATTGGCATAATTACCTCTCATAGGGTATGTCTATACTGGAGGCTCTGTTAAATCAACTTAGCAAGGCCAACTTTAAGTCGACTTAGAGCATCCTCACTGGAAACTCCTGTTGACTACCTGCATCCACACTGGCAGGTGCTAGGTCAATCCTTCCTGGTGGTCAGGACCTCTGGGAGGGGGCCTGGAGGCCACTTAAGTCAACTTAAGGGCTATTCTCCATCTATACTGAACTTAAGCAGTGGTGTTGTTAAGTTGACTTAAGGAAGTGCTTAAGTCAACTTAATAAAAGCCCAGTGTGGCCATGGGGGTCTGTTGATCAACTTAAGCTTTCTTAGGTTGACCTAAGGCTCCAGTGTAAACGTACCCATACAAACAAGTGCTAATTCAGAAATCTCACAAGTAAAATGCATGGTCCAGAGCCATAGAACACATTGTTTTTACTTCTGAAATTAATAGAGTTAGAGTGCTAATAACCATTAATTATCAATGCAGAACAACTGCACACATGGATTGACAATGCTAGATGAAAGTCGGAATGAACATCAGATTCCCTTTCAAAGGTAGCAGTGCAGAGTCTTGTGATGATAAGATAGTATACTGTCTCCAAAAGGACAAAGGTCTGAGCAAAAATACCATTTCAGAAACTCAGCTTTTGAAGATGGACACTTATATACAGTGTCTCCCATGAGAGGGGCAAAATCAAAGGAAACACCAGATCCTGGAATCCTTCTGACTGCTTTCAGTCACTCTAGCAGTACAACACAGCTAAAAGTACTGTTCATCCAGCCACCTGAGAGTCCCTAGGTATGTGAATTCCCCTATGGACTAGGGCTGATGTAGCAGTTTCCATGCTGCTTATTTCCTGTCCCATAAAATAAAGTATGTGGACTATGCATTTTAAGTCCAGTTGACCCCTGTGGGATGTAGGCAGCTGCTTATAAAATGGTCCATTTTTGGCCCCAGGCCTGGAGGACTACAAAGGCAGAATGTGACAGATCAGAGGAGATAAATCCCTCTGTTGCTCTGTCAGACCTGGTCTGATGGGCTGAAAGCAGATGCATGACTGATTAAGCTGAATCTGAGCAGGCAGGGCCATCCCTATGGTTGGACAAATGAGGCAATCACCCAGGCCCCCGCAGTTCTGGGATTCCTGCACTGCCCTGCCCCCCCATGGCTGGCTGTTCCCCATCCCGGGGAACCAGGTGAGCTGGCTAAAAGCGGCAGCCAACTTCAGCGCTCCTGGTCCTCTCTCCTGCCACACGCACTGCCTTTGTGTCTGTGCAAGGGGCAGTGTGCAAGCAGGGGGAGGGGAACACGAGTGCGAAATGCAGCTGCCACTTTTCTCCAGCTTGCCAGGTCCCCTGGATGAGAAAAAGCAGGCTCTGGGTCAAAGGGGCCTGCCCCTCCCCTGGGCCAGCCATCCCCACTTTGCAGTGCTGGGGATGGGGGGGTGAGTGGGGGCCCCACAGAGGACGATTCACCCGGGGCCCCACACCCCCCCAGGGACAGCCCTGAGAGCAGGTGTTAAGAAAGCAAACTGAAACAGCCAGTAACCTGACAAAAAGCTCCGTAGCCCAGGGTTGAAAATCAGAGAGAGAGAAGTGTGATCAAGCAGGGCAGGAACATGCTGTGTGTAAGATTGTCTGGTACCCTTCAGGTAGGTCAGAATTTGAAGCCTCTAGGCTATCTGAGGTTGGAATGAGGGACTTATTGTGAACACTGTAAATTAAAAAAAAAAAAAAATCCCATAGGTGATGGCAAACCGAGCAAAGTGGTAAGTCTTTTGTGAAGACATGAATACCAGAGAAGTGGAACCTGAGGAGGGAGCAGAAGGGGCAGGTCAGACAGACTGCTGTAAATGGGGGCTTGTCTGGGACTTGGGACATCTTAGCCGTTGCAGCAAGTTGCAGTCACAATGAAAGAAATAACTGATGACGACCATGCAGAACCTAGAGCAGTCCCACCACATAGAGTGGCAGGCACTGTTATCGTGACATGCAGATCAACAGTGGAGCCTGCAGGTTTTATAAAAGACAAAGCTGTAGCATAAAAGAAGCTGTTCCAACAGGTGGTGAGTCCCATGCATGGGAAGGGGGCTGGGCAGCCGTTTGGGGGTTCTGAAAGATGACCCAAGCAATGACCTAGATACATTTCTTGGGACTTGTTAGGGACTAGCAGCAGAGACAGAGTGAGAGAGAGTGAAATGGGCTTTGTGCCTCGCACCATATAAGAGGGGGGCAAGGTGCAGGTAAACTATAGGACTTTGGGAGAGGCCCAAGATTGGGCTTATGATTCTATGAAGGTTGCTATCCAGAACTGGGCTGAGCAGTCAGCAGAAAAATATTGACAAAAGTTTCAAATAGTCTGGTGAACAGGGGCCCTATGACTATGGTTATTCACCCAGTGGCTGAGGACGTGGAAACCCAATGGATGCAACCAACCACCCAAACAATGGAGGAGGTCATGGACACCATCAACCTTAAGCAGTTTTTACACAGTCTATCAGAAACTGTCAGGGTGTGGGTGTGATGACAGCAGCCAGGCCATATGGCAGAGGCAATCAGAGGAATACATGGAGGAAAAGGCATCTAGCAAGGTGTGGAAAGACTCTGAGGCCTATGCCCGAGAAAAGACCTGAGATGACGAGTGACAGGGCTTGCAAACTTACCTACTGATAGTGTGGCTGCTCATACCACAAGAAACAAGACTGCCCAGATATGGAGTATGGGCTAGCTGACTTTTGTAGGTGGTCATGCACTCAGGAGCAGGCGAGGGGGGAGCTGCTGGCACCATTCCCATCTGGGTGGGGAAGAAGCCCCATGGGTTTTACTAGACTTCGCCTCTGCCTAATCATTCATCCAGTGTGGGGCTGGTGAAGGCCTGTTGGGTAGTCCCTGGGATCTGAGTAGTGTTCTGGTACATTTAGGAGAAGATCTGATGGTACTCCTTGGTATAGATGTTCCTTGAGACACAAAGGCAGTTCAAATATCAGTAGGTCAGGATAGTGCAGAGATTGCCATACCTCATGCTACTGGGGGAGGAGTGGGGAGGACAGGGAGATGCCCAGAAGTAGGAAGAAAGGAGTAAAGGAATGTAGGGCCCAACGCAGTACAATAACCCTGGATGAGAACAAATAGAGCAGGAATCCTCTAAACACCTAAGACCAGAGGTGGAAGAAAGGGAGCAGGAAAAACCTCAGACCAACCAAGTATCTGAGTGCTGCCTCTGTAGGCTGAAGGCTCATATAGGGGAGGAGTGCCTGTATGGAAGATAGGCAGACCCTGACCGAGGAAATCCCCAAGGGGTAAGTCCCCACATGCAGTCCCAGGTAGAGAGAGAGGAGTTGTTCCTGAGTGGCCAGTATACCTGGCCAAAAAGAGGAAAGGGTTGAATGAACCATTTGGAAGGTGGAAGAAGGAGAAAGGTGTGTGACAAGAGCAGAGGGGATAACCCTCTTTGTTGCTCTGTCAGCATTGGCCTCAGGGATGGAAAGTAGGTGTATGACTGATTAGGCTGAATTAAAGCCAGGGTTAATGAGGTGAACTGAGACAACTGGTGATCTGACTAGGAAGCTACAGAGCCTAGGGCAGGAAACCAGAGAGAAAATGGTGTGATCAAATAGGGCAGAAGGAATCTGTATAGAAGACTATCTGCTGGCCTGGAGGTAGGAAAGATCCCTGATCTTTGGAGACCCTAGGACATGTGGGCTGGAGTGGGGGACTTATTGTGAACACTGTAAATAAAAAGCACAGGTAATGGCAAACACAACAAATTGGGAAGTGTTTTGTGGAGACCTGAATACAGGGGAGCAGAATCTGAAGTGGAAGCAGAGGGTCAGATGATGCCAACCTCCACACGGACCTTTTAAAATGCACCTTTGGCTCTTCCTATCCTAGTCCTGTGCTTTTCTGGTCTGAGACTCATTGGCAAGGGTCATCATATTATATCAATAAAATTATACAAGACTCTTTTGGAGAATCTTGCACTATTCATCATAACAATTTTTTTCTTAGTTTAGACACAAAGAGGTGAAAAGATTCTCACTTACACACTATATGTTTGCATAGGGTAAAAGAGCTAGAGCAGCATAAAGAGGATCCAAAACTCTTGGATCTGGCTGAGGAAGGATCCCCTCCAGTGTAGGAACTGATGAAAAGAGATATAAACTGGCCTCTGTGGATTAAGAGGTGCATGTTGGGGTGAAGCTGCAGCACATACTGCTGCTGGGGTTCTAGGGACAGAGGAAGCTGTAGGCAGGCTGACATTACATAAAAACAACAAGGAGTTGTGTGGCACTTTAAAACTAACAGATTAGTCTTAAGGTGCCACACAACTCCTTGTTGTTTTTTCACTGGACTAGACTAACACGGCTATCCCTTTTAAAATTGACATTATGTAGACAGCTCCTCAAGGCTTTCAACGACATGTTAATTGCCCCTCAAAGTCCCCAGAGCAGCCCATAATCAGAAGAGTGCAAAGGTGCCTTAAAGCTATCATAGCCCCCTTCTCCTAGGCTGTATATTTTGTGCTACACCTCCTAGAGGTGCAGCAGGTATTCTCACTCAAGATCTTGTTGCACCATAAATGGATGTTTGAATTCCGTATCTCTTTTCTAATCCTCATGCGTAAGCAGGTTTCTCACACTCTCTCTAACTTTAGAATTTATTGGACAAAACTTGACCCAAAAACTCAGTAACTGCTAAAATAACCATATAATGAACTGGGGAGTGTGAATTGAGGAAAATAGTTTTTCTGTATCTTGTACACATCTTCAGGGTCTTTTATAAACTACCCCCCTAAAAGTGATGCTTTCACCATTTCTCTCAGGAGAAAATGCATCATTTTTATAGTGCTTCCTACTTGTGCCCTTTGTATCCACAAATATTTCCTCCCACTCTGTTGTTTTATACTTTTCTTTCTAATACAGGAACTCAGTTAGCCCAAGGGATTGATCATAGGATACAGAGTCATTCATTTTCCAATTGCCTTCTCCTGACTGTTCAGCATACTGTGTAAAGTGAGTTGGTAGTCTGAGTCTAATTCCCAGGGACAGGTATCTTCATCACAAAACTAAAATTATCACAAATCTCCTCAGCAAGGAGCACAAGCAGGTATTCAAATTTCAGCACTTTTGGAGAAGCACACTCTGTGCCTCCGTCAAGGCCCTAGGGCTGGGGATACTGTGAGCTACTGTGAGGATCCCAGGAACCACTTAAGAATGCATCCTCCCAGCAGAACCCCCATGGTTGAAGGAATTCAATGTTCCTCCTCCCCACAAAGGCTTTAAGGGATCTCTGTGTCCCCCGATAAGGCTCTGGAGGAGTTCTGTGCCCTTCAGTCAATTATGGCGGGGGGGAGTTCCTGCTTGCCCCTCCCTGTGCGTGCCCCTGCTCCTCAAAGTGACCAAGGCAGAATAGTTTTAGGGGTTGAAATACCCTTTCTTCCGTACATAGGGGTTAAGATTGAGACAGTTTGGTGGTGGGAAGCTTGTACTAGTACTGCCTGTCCTCTAATTGTACTATGAGTAAACAGAGAACTGTAATCTCAAATGCTGACAAGCTGGCAACTTTCGGAAATACTACATTGGGGCGTTTTTAATATTATCTTCATTTATGATTGATCTAAGGACCAGGCTAAATCTGGCTAATATATGCCTGAATGAAGACACAAGAAGTGTTTCCAGAGTTCTATTTCCAGTGGTTTCCTTAATACCAGCTAGTGCCCCCAGAGGGGCTAGCCAGATGAGAGAAAATAGCTCCACTCCCTCCTTCGCAAAGATTAAAAGAGCTGGTTAGATGTAGAAGGGATTAGTCTTGTACCCCATGTGACATATGCCAGGAAGCTATAGGATGCAGTGGGCCTTTGGGATGACAAAGCCTCCTACAGCTGACTTCTCCCACAGTGCTTGTTTGCATCATCCCCATTGTAGGACTGGGTCTTCAAAGCACAGTCTGGCCCTTACCTTTTTATTTTCAGACTCTTTTGAATATGTTTTTAATCTATTTTTTTTTCCTTTTTCCATTGCTGCTTCTTCCTTAGCTTTTGTAATAGTCTTGAAATCATTCTTTTGGTGTGCAAGCTAAATATTAAATGAAACTCAGGGGAAAGAGAGCAAAAAAAGCTGTTAAAAGGTATTGCCAAGAGACTTTCCACACAGGCAAACAGAACTTTGGATGCAATCATTGTCTTTACACTTTCCTCTCCAACCAATTTAGAAGTCATTGGTTTAAAAGTTTTCCTGATGGCTTGCACTGCTTAGTCCATATATGTATTAAACCGTTCGAAGTTTCCTTGGCTGGAATGGTGAACTATATATCTTGAAAGGAATTTATCATGAATAGGTTTAAAGATTTCTAGCTTTTTTATTGATGGGTTATAGAGTATAAAAATGTGCAGAAAAATTACATGTATGTCACTTTTGAACTATTCTGTCAGAATACTTTATCTCCAAACTATTTGGATCAGCTTTCATTGGTATGCATTAGCCTCTTCCTTTCTCTCTTCTTATTCTCTGAATCTCTTAATGTGAGAGGGGCTGTTGCCACAGTAGTCACCATCAGAGGAAGGATAATCAGCTTAATATTATGAAGTAAGTCACATTGTGTGCGAGCTGCTACTTTAATGACATTAAAAATAAATGATTTTGAATTAATTAGGTACAGTATTGGGTCAAAGTTACATCTAGGTAGCCTAAAGCACAAAGCACCATAAATCTGCTTACTGTATTTGTTATCTTGTAAGCTTGGTGCTTGTGTCTGAGCCACGTACATTGATTTATTTCTGTTTCCTTAATTATCCATGCCCTATAAGAAACAATAGTTTAAACTTTAAAAAAAAAGGAAATTATCACTTAATGTAAACATTGTTCACTAAATGAGCATTGTTCATTAGTTTAATTAGTATTTCTATTGTATATTATTGTGTATACAATTGTAATTTAGAGTACTGAGACATTGTTTTCCATACCCTGTGCATTTTGAAATGGCTCTCTCATTTATATTACGTAAACTAAACATTGGTCCCCTGTTACCTATAAAGTTCTAGGCCTTTTCATCCGTGATAGATGAAGAGTTACATTTAAGAGAAGGATTGAGCATTAAGGGAATGGTATAATTGGGCATAAAAGCAAATTGCATATGTTCTGCATGCCCAATACAATCAACTTACATGTAGAACTCTCAGTGAAATCAAGGGGAGCTTTGAGTCCTGATCAGTTACAAAATAGGGTCCTACTTTCTTTAGGAACTATGACTTTACCTCTGCTTTCTCTTTTCTGTACTACACAAAACACAGCACTTAAAAACGTTACAGGTCATGGAAACAGAGAGGCTCATTTGTGGTTCCCTACTCCAGTCGTTCCCAACCTTTTCTCTGCCATGGCACACCTTGATACCTTTAAATTTTTCAAGGCACACCACCATTAACAAAAATCTTGAATGTTCAAATTAACTCAAAATAACTTATGAATATTAATGAACCATGGCACACTGGTTGGGAAATGCTGCTATGTAGGGTGGTAGGGGTAGCAGAGCAGAGGTGGCAACAGAGTAGAGGTCAGGAGTCATGTGCAGTGGCAGGAGTGGTGTGGGGAGCAGACCAGGGCAGGGGTGGCAAAAGAGGAGAAGGGAAGCCATGTGGGGAACAGCACAAGGATGGCAAGAGAGGAGAGGGAAAGGGAGAACAGGAGTGGCTTTGTGGGGTGGCAGTCGGAACCTGGGGAATGGGAGGGTAGGGCAGGGGAGCATAGCTCAGCCCCCATTTCACCCCAGTGGCTCTCTGCCATCTAGGGCAGGCCTTCACCCCACTGTGGCTCCCTCCCACCCCAGTGTGTCCTATGCCCTCCCCCCCCCCAGCCCCCTGCTGCCCATGAAGGACCCTCCCTCCCATCATTGCAGGGACCAGAGCTATCCCTCTGGCCCCCAACTCATCGGGCCCTATCCCCTTGTCCCTACCAGGGCCCCCATCAGCCTCTCCCCCAATGGGTGGATTTTAAAGCTGTCCCTGGGACAGGCAGCTACAAAAAGCCACCCCTGCCCCACCCAATCCATCCCCAGCCACTAGGGCCAGGGTCAGATACTGCTACCTGAGTCCCTGGCTGGGGCTGACTCAGGGATTCCCCTAACACCTTCTGTACACCCCCTCTGAGTTTCCAAACACCCCCCCAGCTGTCCACTATTAACAGTGTTATACCAATTTAGTGAGCACCCCAACACCCCCTTACACCTACCCCTACACAGGCCCCCAATTTCAAGTCCTGGGAAGTTGCCACCACCAGTGTTGCCAGGGCAGACCAGATCAGGGCTGCTGCCTGGCACCACTGGGGACTGGAATGGGGCCACTGGTGGCTGTGGAGGCCCCTATCTGGGGCAGGATCAGGCAGCCATCACCGCCGGAGACCCCCAGACAGAGCTGGGGCCAGTGGCCCCAGGGACACCCTGGAATGGGGCACCACTGCCATGGACACCCCAGAGTGGAGCTGGAATGGGGCCATGGCTGCCACCACTGGCAGCTCCAGGAATCCCCAGACAAAGCCAGCGCCAATGGCCCCAAGGGTCCTGGAATGGGGCCAGCAGGGACACCCCACAGCGGGGCTGGAATAGGCTGTGGCTGCCACCACTGCCACTGCCAATTCGTGGAATCCCCAGCTAGGGCAGGACTGGGCGGCCAGGGCCAGAATAGGACCATGGGCAGCTCTCCCCTCCTCCCCACCATCCCATACCCCTAGCAGTCTCCCAAACACCAATGCACCCCCCAAACCTATTAACCCCTCTTCCCCAGCCCACAGTTTCCTGCAGCCAACAGGAGTAAACTCTGCTGTAAGCTTTTTTCCTGGCCCTGCACAGCCCACATGGCTGGGATGAGCAGGGAGGGAGATTTAAAATAATCCCAGCTCTCAGGGATTCTCGTGGCACACTTTAGGTGCTGCCATGGCACACCAGTTGGGAACCAGTGCCCTACTCTGTGCCACAGTGGTTAAAATATCATTTGAGGAGCCCCGGAAGCTTCCTACTCTCTGGGTCGCCTTCTTGTATTGTCCGGGCCCCCTTCATGCATGTGTGGACCTGATTTTTCTAGATTCTTGAATCTGGGCTCCAGAACTCTGGCCCATCAGATTTGTGGGGCCCCAGAATGCTGCTTCAGGGCAATCTGGCTTACTTTAAACCCTGCTGCACCAGCAAATATTGTCAGGTCTGATATAGTCCCTACATGCCACTGCAAAATATTTATACCAAATATTCCTTGTAAGGTATCCCATTAAAGCTAATAACACATTGGTTATAAATATATTCATAAAACATGTGTGTTAACATTATATATGAAGCTATGGATTCCCTCTGCATGATATTACAAGAACATATTTAAAACTAGACAGCTTACCTTAATTAAAGGTGATAAACAGGACTGTTCTAGACAAAGAATATGTGTTTACCTCAGTTTACATATTAGCTGTGAACAATGCTATTAAGCTAACCCAGTTTTTTGTTGTTGTTATTGTTGTTGTTCCCTTTCAGAGCCTGAACTCAACAGACAGAGAGTTATTATGGCTCCTGCATCCCAGAAGGTCACAGGTGACTGAATCCCCTGCAGTTCTTCTTGACTTGCAAGGCAGAGGCATCATTTTCAGAATATAAGGAACAAAGAGAAAGACTCCATCTTTATCTTTCACTTTAAGAACAAGAAGACAAAGAACAAGCAATCTGATGAGTGTTGGCGAGGCTGGCCCCTAAAAGGCTCGAAAGGAGATTGCTAAATCAAGTCTTAGATTTGTAGCTGTGTCATTTCCCTTTTATTTGCTTGTAACCATTTTATCTTTATCTCTTTTTCTTAGTATCACTTAATCCATGCCCTTTTCTTCATAAATTTGTTTTACTCTCGCTATAAACCAATTCAGTGCTGTTTGAATGAAGGAGTGTATTTACCCCCAATACATTGATAATCAGTGGTGTCCTGGCTCTTTAACAGAGCAGCAAAATTACCATAATCTGTGAATGTACCCTAGTAAGGGCTGTGCAATGCAGAGATTTATCTTTAAGGAGCTGGTGGCTGGAGTTCACTAATTGTTACCTGCTAGATGAGGTCTGTGCTGGGCAAATTTTGAGGAGTCTGTTAGTAAGGAAGACAGACTGGCATGGCAAGGAGCTGACACACTGTCTAATCACCAGCAAAACTCCCCCTTGCTGCAGCAGAGAGGTGGATCAAAGCTCTGGGTGCCCAGCCATGTGTTCTCAATCCACATGCTAAAAGCCTTAGTTTTAAGATGTGCATACATGCAACTTCAATTGACTTTACTGGGAATTCTGAATGCTAAATATTTTTGAATAACAGACTGTTTCTTCAGATTCCTAAGTGTAAATTCAGCTACCTGTTTGTAGAAATTTTGTCATCCATTTACTCAGGTTTCAGCATATTTACCTTGCTATATAGTGTCTGAAATTCATATGTATAACCACTGACAAGTAAACTTAATGACATTAGATATTTGTAGCCTCCTCACTTTGGAATACTTAATATCCTCTGGGGAGCTGTAATTTAAAACAAGTGAAGTTTCCATGTAAAAGAGAAACTGCTGCATTAAAACATAATCCCTAAGGTGACTCAAAGGAATACCCTTTGAGAGTAGAAAAAATATTTTTTCTGCAAGTTGTTGCTACCTTTCTCTTGAGCCTATATGCAATAAAACATGTTGCATGGGATGACAGAGTCTCATTGGTTTTGATCTTCTGATGTTCTCTTTGCCTTATTAATAATTCCCTCTTCTCCTTGTTTCTTTACCTCAGTAAACTTTGTATCATACTGATCTGCACCAAGACAATTTTTTATATACCATGACTAGTTCATTACTTCCTTGGCTTAGAGCACTGGGTAAGCTATACTGCATACTGCAAATTGTACTCAGAGGTACGATTGTGCAAGGCAAAGTACACTCCAAAAATACCACTAGTCCAATGCTTTAGACTAGATTTTTACCCTTACGTGTTCCTGGAATTCTTGTCATCATAGACTATCACTACCTAATAAAATGAGGGAACATAATAAAAAATATTACTATTAAAATAGTCATATACACAGTCTCAAATAACTTGTATATTAATAATTATAATAATTCTGTAACCTCATATGGTAATGCATATATAGTTTAAAATTATATTTATTTACTTGATAGCTGCAACTCAAAACTAAAAGTAGGAAGCATAAAGTATATTCAAAATTGTATTTGCAGATATTTTTTCCTCTCTCACCTAGATCCCTTATATATTGCTTGTCTTCCTAGTCTTTTACCCTGAAGCAAGTTACACTATTGCAGACAGATGTGCTTGTAGAGCTCTTCATCAATATCAGTGGGACTCCAGGAGATATCAGTGTCCACTCTGTCTGCTGCAAGATGGATTATAAAGCCTTCCAGGCATGAATCATGTGCTCCTTGAGTTTGCTCAGGACCCAGTAAAATAGAATCTTGAATTGGCATTTTAGGAATAATCATAATATAACTATTAAGTAAATAATATGTTTTGGACATAGGCTATGTCTACACTGGCAAATGAGTCCAGACTACGGAGGCTTAGTCTGGACTAATTTAGCCCCTGGCCACACTAGGCTTTCCCTAGTCCGAAATAAGAAATTTCTTAGATTGGACTAGGGAAAACTTAGTCTGAACTAGTTAGTACCAGCTTTAGCTCAGACTAACCACATTAGTTCAAACTTTAGTTCAAAGTAAGTGGAGGCAAGACCCAAACCAAGGCGTAATTCAAACTTAACAAGTTTGAACTAAGCCATTAGCTCAAATTCACTGCACATTCTAGTTCACACTAAGCATTAGTTCAAACTAAAACGCACAGTTAGTTTGAACTAAAAAGTTCCTGGTTAGTTCAAACTAACCTTAAACTTCTTAGTTTGAACTAAGAAGTTCAAAATAATTTTGGCAGATGTAGACATAGCCATTGGAAATAAGCTTATTTATTTGAATAGAAGAACTACTGATATGTAATTTAAAGAATCAGCCCCATGAAAGCAGAAATTGGTCCACTTTATACATGGAAGCATGAACATGACAGACCCCTGTCAAATTCCTAACCAAGCATTTTACATACACTTCTGTTTAAGTACAAAATTCCACTGACAAAACAACAGTGACAAATGAGTCATTTTAATGTGACTGTTTATACATTTTTAGTCTAGTTTCTTCCATTAAAGCAAAATAATTTGGATAGCTAATCAAATTAAAATTATGATGCTGCTAACCAATACTTTTTTTCTTTGTGGAAGGGCACAGCAATCTCAGTTTGTTTGTTTGGGTTTTTTTGTTTTGTTTTTTTTTGTTGTTTTTTTTTTTGTTTTTTGGTTTTTTTTGTTTTTTGTTTTTTGTTTTTTGGTTTTTTTTTTTTTTGTTGTTGTTGGTTTTTTTTGGTTTGTTTTATGTATTTCTTTTTAAATAGAGGAGGCCGAATCTGCTTCAGAAATAATTAAGTCTAAATAGTCAGATCATTTAATCATCCAGAGAAATACAGCTGCTTAATAAAAAGTCTGGATACAGGCATGTCTTAGATTTTGTCAATTTCCAAAGGGATAGCCGTGTTAGTCTAGTCCACAAAAACAAACAAGGATTCGTGTGGCACTTAAAGACTAACAGATTTATTTTTCATATGAGCTTTTATGGGAGAAAATCCCACTTTGCCAGATGCTTTGAAGATGGGTGAACTTACAGAAAGGAATGAAAATAAATGCAAGGGGGTGTAAAACATAGAATCAGGTCATACACTAACAGCAAATCAGAACAGTTGTTAGGTTCAAACCCTGGGAAGCCTGAAGTCAAATTACCTTTTGTAATGGGAAAAGAACCCATAAGCTATGTCTACACATACATTGTTATTTCAAAATAAAGTCCTTATTTTGAAACGGCTGTTATTTTGAAATAGTTATTTCGAAATAAGGCCATTTGGACTTGTTGTTTCAAAACAGTTGTTTTGAAACAATGGTGTTGTTTCGAAACAACATGTTCAAATGACGTTATTTCAAAATAACCATTCCGAAATAACAGCTGTTTCGAAATGAATGGGGTTTAAGCTGTTTCAAAATGACGGTTCTTATTTCGAAATGACAGAGCCTGTCGTTTCTAAATAAGAAAACATCACGTGGACCTAATGTTTTTTTAATTCAAAATAACCAGTGTTATTTCGAAATGAAAGAGACATCTGGACATACCCACAGTCTCGATTCAATCCTGCTTTCACAGAATTTAATTTGCATATTAATTTGAGTTCAGCTGTTTCTGTTTGCAGTCTTGATGTCCCAGTCACATCTCTGAAGGCAGTCATTAACAAATCATTTATCAAGTGATTAGAAAGATGGAAAATTCTGTGAAAGCAGGATTGAATCGAGTCTTCTGACTTCAGTGGGAGCCAGAACAAGTGATGAGATTTTTCCCATTTATGATCAGATATCTGCATCTTCTGCTGCAAACATAGTGTTAATGTTTTTCAGCATTTGTTACATAAAATTTGAATTATTTCAAATTTCTCTACCTGATGAGCCTTGTCTTGGTGCTATATAAGGTCAGCAGGCCTGCTGTCATTGATCTTTCTGAAATGCAAAGGCAAAATCACTGTCTAAATCTTTCTTCTGTGAATCATCAATACATCCTGACCATGAATTGATACTAGAGGTTTCGGTAGTCAGGAGTTTTGTTAAAAACTTCATAGAATTCCTGCATTTTAGGTTCTCTGAGTATTCATTCTCCTTTGACTTTCCTTAAAATTCTTGCAGTACATGGCTATGTCCACACTGTAAAGAGGCCGCAAGATGGCGCCCCCAGCGGAGACAAGATGGCTGCCCCCAGAGGAGACAAGATGGCCGCTGCAGGGCTGTCACTCACACCGGAAGGCCGGGGGTGGGACAGGAAGTATAAAACCAGAGCCAGAGAGCTCAGTTCAGCCCTGGCCACCGGAGGGAAAGGATGTCTCCCTCTGGGCTCCTCAGAACTGGCCCTTGCCTCGGCAGAGGAGGTCAGGCCTACCCACCGGTCGCCAGCCCCATGCTGGGAGGGCTGGCTGGGGCCTCCCATGGTGGGCGTCCTGTGGGAGGACCTTCCCTCATCTGCAGTGGACAGGCAGTGGGCCCAGTGGGAACTGTACCCCTGCCCCCAATGCCAGGGAGGTACTGGACTCCAGAGAAAGGACCCCAGAGGCTACTGGGGAGTGCTGGGAAAATTTTACTGTGTTTAAGAAGGTATGTTCTCCTCCCCAGAAGTGGGAGCTTTATGTTCTCTTTAGTTTACTGTTATTGTAACAGTTAAGTGACCTGAGCTCTAGAGGGTGCTGGAGAGCAAGTCTGCCTGGCAACTGGTGATGCAGGCTCCCTGGTCAGATGGACAGGAGCCTTGGCAGGCAGCCAGGAGTCTGTGCTCTGCCCAGCAACAGGGTCAGTGAACTGAAAAGCAGTCTGCCTAGTGACAGGGGCTGTGTGCAGACTGTAGAGAGGGCAGAGGGCCGTGCGCACACCTTCTAGAACCCTCTCCACTGAACCCTATGGAACCTGGTTTGGGTGCGAAAGCTGTGGCTTTCTGATTGGTTGGCTGGCCAGGTATTTAAGCTAGGGCTCAACAGTCGTTCAGGGTTCGGAACGTGGCGGACAGGCGTGAGGTTCATTCCAGGATCTTTGGGCGCACTCCCTTGCCCACGTGGCAGGAGCTGTAAGAGCCAAGATCCGAAGAAGAGATTCTCCAGAGGACCCCTATTGGATTAGGAGCCTTGAGCACCCTGGGACTCTGCTGGTCTCTCTGAGCCTTTGGTCCCTAGGATCAGAGGTTCAGTGAGGGCAGGGTGAGTCAGGCTCCGAAGAGGACGCCGAGGGATCGCATCTGGGAGCCGGAGAGGGCATTGTGGACCAGGAAGGAAGGAGTCGTCATTGTGCTGGAGGAAGAAGAGCAGTCCCCGAAGGGATAGGGTCCCTGCGTGGCCCTATTTGGACTTTGCCTTGGGGTGAGTAGACTCTTGATTAAGGACCCTTGGCTACCAGCAGCCCAGAAGAAGACAGTCCAAGTTGGGTTTATCTGGACGGGAGACAACGCAGAAGCAGACAGTCCACCTAGGGACCCAGAGCAGCGCCTCGTGGGAGTCGTGTCCAACGCCGTTCTGGTGAAGAGAAACTGTGAGGCGTTGGGACTGTGGTGACCTCAATTGAGAGGGAATCTCTGTCCGGTGGGGTAGGGACGCGGGTCCAACCCCACTGTTGGGTACTCGTATTTTTGTTAACCTTGTATAGTAGGAACTGTTTTATATAAGTGGTTGTTGGGGATCCGGTGGGAGGTTGAGGGGATCCTGGCCAGGGTGCTGAGGGGGGTGGGCCTTGAAGGTCTGACATGTTATTTCAAAATGATGGTTATTTCAAAATAACATGTCCAAACAGTGTTATTTCAAAACCACTATTTTGAAATAACGGCCATTTTGAAACTAACCAGGTTTAAGCTGTTTCAAAATGATGGCTCTTATTTTGAAACAACTGAGCCTGTCATTTCAAAATAAGAAAACATTGTGTGGACCTAATCTTTTTTATTTTGAAATAACCAGTGTTATTTTGAAATTAAAAAAGACATGTGGACATACCCCATGAGAACTTTCTTCTGGAGGTCTCTGATCCTGAAGTCTTGCACTCTTAGCTTGAGCTGCTCATTCACACCTTTGGAGATTGAGCAAAGTGTTTCAATATTCAACTGCAATATTATTAATTATTATCTTAGATGAATTTTCTATGGTTTTCCATGAGATTCCATTCTGGCAATTATTTTACTAATATTAACATGCTGCTTGTAGACCAAGCTTGAGTTGGTTTAAGTGAAAAATAACCATAATAAAGTTGGTTAGATTATTCCCTGAAGAAAATTATCCAATGATTTCCACCCTGTGTTCACCTATTGGATATTTTGAAAGCAGACCCTGATTCCTGTGAATGCATTAAATATTTGTAAATATTTTGAGTACAAGTACAGTTTATGATATGATTAGTAGTGGACACTGGAACATAAATTTGTGGCTAGTGATGCATATAAAAATGATCAAGTATTTTTATACATTACTAAAAAGGGATCTTACTTTTAAACAGCAATATCATGAATATGGCTATCATTTACTGCCTTCATGTTGCTGAACAGTGCATGGATAGAAATGCTAAGGTACTGATGTGTGATATGAAGGTCTTGTTCTTATGCCCTTCAATTAAACCTGTGGTCCTGGTTCAGTTTGTAACCATGAGCTTGGGATATTTTTAATTTTGAGGTCTGCAGTGTAAATTTTATGTTTCTTTGTTGCATGGATAAAATCCAAAAGCCTTTTATTTGTATCCTATTGTGGTGATCTCTTTCCTGTCTAATTGTCAGAGATTCACTCGTCCATAGATATAGGGCTAAATTTAAAACAACTAGGATTAACTTTATAGTTAGGAACTGGGGCTATAAGGATGAATATCTAGTTCTAAGTTTGATAGACTAGACCTCTTCACCTCTCATTCTGTAAAGAATGGATGCAATAACCTCAGTTTTCTGCATTAAAGCATATTGCTGCCACCTGTCAAGTACCATTTATGGATTAGGGCCCCAGTGGAGGTATGCTGAATTACATCAGATGACAATTTGGCCCTATGGTTAAAGGGCAAGGTGTTTTCTTCTGATAGCTGGTAAGGAGATTCATCCTCATGTTTTCTTTATAAGCGAATTCATTTATAATAATCCTTCCTATGTTGACTTTCCCCTTTATGGAAAAGCTTCATAGAATTTAAGAGATGGAATGAGCAGCAGGCATATATACCTTAATACAATTTTATAGGATGGGTTAAAAAAAAATCTAGTGAAAAGATAACATTTTCATTAAATAGTATTGGCTTTTCTACACTGTGAAAAGTTGTTTTCAGTCGGTTCCAATGACTTGGGCAAGATTTTTTATAAAATCTGTCTTTAGTCATTGGTTATGCGGCAAACTCATTTCTGATTATTATATATGGTATAGACTCTTCTAAGAAATGCAAATAAGTCAGTAGAAGAGGCCTGGCAGATATGGACAATAAAATGAGAGCCATTAAAAGGATTTATGGTATAGCATGCCAAACAAACATTTGTACCATGCAGAAATTAATAATTCCAATTTTTATTTTATAGTTCAGCATGTAAATATGCTTTCCTGGTTCCATATGACATAAAACAGAGAAACCATGACTTTGTGTGAAAGGAAGCCCATAGAGAACCAAGGAAGTATAGACGTTGACCAAGAAGTGCACAGCTACAATTTATCTCAAAGCTGAATTTGAATAAGAGCACAGACATTATTTTTTCCCACTAAGAACAAAGTTTGTCAGCTAAGTCAGTGACTAGTACTGCCACTGTACAAATATTAATAAACATATGCACTTCAGGTGTCCTGCTGCCTGCTATATTCCACAGCCCTGAGTTAGGCATCCGAACTCCCTGAACAGACATAAGGAGAGTTATGTGCCTTAGAAGGAGATCTACAAATGCTAGTAAAATTAACAGGGAGACATCTAAATGAGCTATCTAGGGTCTGGCAAAGAAATTGCAAGCTCCTCCATTGAGTCAGCCTGTTATCAGGTGTTGGATCTCTCATGAAAGTGCTGGGTATTTGTTGCTGAATCGTTCTGAGGTGGGACAATAACAGGGAGGCCCTTCATGGGAAACCTATGAACAATTAAGCTTCTGAAGAACATTTAGGTTTGGGTTTATGTTCTGTAAAAATCATGAACAAGGCAAGTTAAGACTTTCACATAGTAAGTGTGTATTCTCTGTTCATTTCCAAGCAGTGTTGTCCTGGATCCACCCGTGGTAAAATATTCCTTGGTTTTTTTCCTTCAGAGATCATCACATATCTCTCACTAGGCTCCTCAAAAAGTTTGTCTATTCCAAGCACATCCTGCAAATAGTGTAGTAGCTAACACCTCTGCTTAATGTGCAGAAGGTTCTGGGTTCAATTCCCAGGGGGTTGGACTCGATCTCACGAGGTCCCTTCCAGCCCTATGACTTGATTTGATTTGCTGAGATTGGAACAGGTGAGACTAATGAGGATGTGGATTTCTGACAGCTGATTGACTTTGGTGGATTGGGAAGTAATGGATAATGGTGCTTACCAGGGGTAAAAGTAGGCCAGAATGCACCAGAACTGCATTCCAGGGACCACTATTTTTAGGGGTTCAGTACTCTGGAGCCCCTAAAAATAGAAAATGGACCCTGGAATGCAGCCTTCTGGTACTATTTTCTATTTTTCGGAGCCCCTGATGCTCACCTTCTAAAAATAGCAGGTCCCAGATCACCATTCCTGTGCATTCTGTGGGGCAGGGAGCTGCCCCGGCCTATGCTGAGGCTCCAGCCTGAGGCTGCTCCACAGTGCATGGTGGCCAGGTAAGGCGGCCCTGGGGGCAGAATTTGGAGTGGTATTCTCCCCAGGACTTGAAATTGGGGGGGGGGGTGTTGGGGGAGGTGTGGGGGTTGTAAGGGATGCTCATTAATTTGGTATAACACTGTTGCTAGCTGAGAACTGGGGGTTGTGGGGAAATTCAGGGGGAGTGTAGGGGGGAAGTTAGGGAAATTCCTGGTTCGGGGACAGGCGAGCCTGCCTGGTGGGGAAAGGGTGCAGGGGAGGGGGTCTGCTCCTGGCACTAGGGGAAGATGGTGCAGCATGGCGGGGGGTTGGGGACCTGCAATGAGATGGGGGTCAGGGGCAGTAGCTGGGGTGGTGGGTAGGTGGGGGGGCAGTAGCTGGGGTGGGGGGTAGGCATGTGGGAGGCAGTAGCCAGGGTGGGGGTGTAAGCATTTGAGGGTTAGTAGCTGGGGTGCACGAGGGGGTCCTGCACTGGTGTGAGGGGGGGCCAGACTGGCATGAGGGGGGCTTGCCAATTTAGGAGGATTTGGGGGCCTGCCAAATTATACTTTAATTCCTGATAGTTATTGTGATGGGAATGAGTAAATGGCTCACATAAAGGGGAGGTTTCAAAGACACACAGCAGTTAAGCTGGATCTTTGAAAATCTCCCCCTCAGTCTTTCATCCATTCCTTTAATAATCTCTTGAAAAAGCAAACCAGACATGTGGCACAGAAGGAGTTTTATCTGAGAAACTGTCGATGGTTATTAGCCATATGGGCAGGCATTCCTGTTTGCCAGAAGCTAGGAATGGGTGACAGGGGACGGATCACTTGATGATCCCCTGGTTTTATCATTCCATTTGAATCACGTGACATTGGCCACTGTCAGACAGAATACTAAGCTAGACGGATCATTGGTCTGAGCCGATATGGGCATTCTTATGTCTGCTGAAATTCCTAAAGAGAAACACATGAATATATTCTACTCCCACCAAATACAATGTGGCTTAAGGGAGCATCCAAATTAAAGTTCCAAATGCCACTCAACACAACTGTAACATCACCAGAAATGGAAAAGACGCTAGTAAAATTTACCTAGAATGTGGGACTCTGATTTCACTACAGATACCCTAACCAAAAACATGGATTCCAGATTGCGTAATGAATATATATAGGAAGCTTTATTAAAAATGTAAAAACAAATGTGTTAACTCACATAGATTTATTTAGCGGACCATGGATCTGACAGAATCTGGTAAAAGGCAAAATCTTACAGAGAAGTCCAGATAGTAAGACTGAAACTTTACAACCATAGATAGAACTATCTCACTAGTTATTTGCATTAATCTAGGCAGAGGTGTCTGACTTTTTTGGATGACAGGCCACATTGCAATTCTTTTCTTACTCAGGAGCTGATGAGCTATTTTTTCTTTTTACATTCCTAACCCCTCACAGCCAACACAAGTGTGTGGCTCCGCAGGCCAGATAAGAGCCATTGGCAGGCCAGATTCTGCCCCAATGGCAGCAGGCTGGACAAGCCTGATAGAGTCACAACAAACATGCACTTTCCATACCAAAAAGACAGGAGACTGTTGAGATGAAACATGCTTGGCAGCTGCTGCAAATAGATCCTGAATACAATGTAAACACTGATGTAAGCCCTATGGCTAGAGCATTTTAAAAAGGAAGTCTTCTATTCCCTTTAGTGATGAAAAGGAAAAAGTACTGCCACAGAGCCATCCATTTGTAAGGCAAGCTACCTGCCATCCCTCTAGTGGCATCTAGAAGTCAATAAAACTGTATATAAATTTAGATTGGGGGCTAGGGTGGCAAGCAGGGACACAGGCCCAATTTTTGCACACTACTGGTTTCAGTGATTTGTTCTTTAGTCCCACAGACTCTTTTCCTAAGTGGATGAGAGCCATTCCAAGGAATCCAGATATCTGAACTGAAATTCACTGAACACAGTGAAAACACAGTTTTTTTTCTCTCTAAGATCAACCATGACCAAAATAGTAGAACAAATAATGTGTTTGCATGCATTTAGGGCTTGAAGTGTCTGCAACATAATCCAGAAACATTTAAATTCTATTGAAGTATTGGGAAAAATCAACCAAAAGAGTGGGCAGAATTTATTCAAATACTTTTGAGTAAGGGTTTAAAGGGTTTGACAGTCATTTTATTTCTGCATGATCAGTTTTATTTTCACTGTACTTTCAACTGTGTATGCAGACCATAGTGTAGACACTCAAAAAGATACTGATAAATCTAATAAAATATGTCAAACACCACTGGCTTGGTAAAATCCCTTTACATATTACTACACATGAAATATTTTCATGTGCTTCCTCTGGGATCTCTTCCTCACTCTTCATGTTTGTTCTCAAATGGTTTCTTCAACCTCAATAGCCATCTGCTATGAATAATTTCTTTTGGAAATGAAGTGCAGTTTGCATGCACAAATAAAAACACAACACATTTTCCCTGGGATCATCAAGATCATTTGCTCACTGACATAAGCATGGAAGCTGCATTACCATCATCAAACCTAATTTTTCTGCCATTGAGCAAGTCCTCTTTTAGGCCTCATTATGCAAATCTATTCATCTTTCTGTGGATTACCTATGGTGTCAAAGGGTGAATAATGAAAAGGGTATCTACAATATCAGAAAACAAACAGGCATAACATCCTCTAATTAGGAATCTTTTAATTATTTTTAACATAGCAAACAAGAGGCTTTCAACCCTTTGACATGCATGAAAACCATGTAATACATGAGCCTGTCAATGTAACAAAAACATGAGGCACATCTTAAAGCACAGAAAAACTCATATACAGTATCTATCAAAAGTTACTTCTGATTTATTCAGTAGAAAGCCATGGTTAATAAAAAACAAATTATTTTTAATATCCTACAGCTTTGAGATATGCCTACAGCCTCTGTAGAGATACTTGCCTGATAATATAAAGTTCATGGTTTATTCAACCACAGTAGCTATTGTAAACCCTAGGTTGTCATTTATTTTGCAGCTCTTGAAAAAGATTTATAATCTGATTTAAAATACAGCATGTTTTTAGTCCTCATATCTGTTAGCAAAAATAGTTATACAGATGATTTATTAGATATATACAAGAAAGGGGAAATGTCATGGTCATAAAAACACAAGCTGTAAATAAGTGAGATTTTAAAATATTTTTAGTTTACAACTGTTTTCACAAAATTCTTTAATTAAAAACATAAAAATCTTCCCAATTTATTTATCCCCAATTACAAATCATTTCCAACAAACAAAGTTAGGTAAGTGTGGGCATGAGGACCCAGGTCATCCCCTTGCTGGAGGATACTAGGAAATTGATTCTGGTCATTGGGCTCTGATGATAGGGGTTTGCCAAACCAAGAAGTAAGTGATGGAGCTCATTCCAAAATTTGAAAATTCCCAGAGACATATAGCAAACCAAAACCTTCTGCAAAGAAGACCTGTGTGTTTGTGAGAGCCTTTGATTCGAACTGTTGCAAGTTACCTTGTAGTGCTGCTATATTGAAGAAGCACATCCGGAGACTAACATTTTCTTTAGCTCCCCACAGAATATCCCTGGTGGAATTCTGCCTACTACAGAACATCCTGTATATTTTACTTGCACACAATGCTAGGTTTCCCTCCTCTTAAATCCAACCCTGCAGAGCTGTAGAGGGGCGGAGCTAATAGAACAAGGCTGACTGACCCAAACTCTGTGTCAGGTCACTCATTTACAGAAAAAAAATAGAGAATCCTTTACTCCCCAATTCAGAAAAGTATACCTATCCAGATGTGGTTGTGTGCTTTCCAGAGTCAGGCCCAAGGATCATTACAGGAGCATACAAGACAACTTCTTTGAAATATAGGTATTTGTTGTGTGAAATGTTTCCTCTGAAAATGAGGTCCTATTCTTCTTTGTAGGACATAAATAATTCCTGAAGTAAACAGAAGTCACTCAAACCCTGCAGCGGGAGAATGGAATCCTTAGATAAACATAGAATCAAACACTGGAAGGGACCATGAGAGGTCATCAAGTCCAGTCCCCTGAATTCATGGCAGGACCAAGTACCCTCTTAAACTGTAATAAAATGGTCTTTTGGTACAAGCATTAAATTAAAAGGTGCAAAGCACCAACATATATTTTTCTTCTTCAGAACAGTTCTACAAAATGCAAAAATACTAAAATATAGCTGAAAACCCACAAAATGAAATGTCTCACAAGAAAACACTGATTTGTAATGAACTATGTCAAAGATATGTATCTACAACCTGTTCTGAGTAGGGGGAGAGGAAGAGCGAATTAATGGACTTTTAGTTTAAGACTATTTTAACATGGTATCCTTAATTGAATTTGACTGTTGAGATCCAATCCTGCAAAATGTTTATGCACATACTGAACGATGCACTGTGGATAAAATTCTGGGCCTGCTGACTTGAATGGTCACTGTAATTGAGGTGACTATGTACAGTATGTAAACACATTCTGGAGACTTAACAGGACTGAGGTTGTAGTGCAAAAAGCTAGAGACATGCTTTTAAAGATTTGGGTCCATAAAATATTAAAGAATGTTTTAGCACTCAGAGAAATTTCCCTGAATCTTTATGTAAGTAAAATAATAACAATCATTATTGGAATATCAAAAAAAAAAAAGTTCTAAAACAGAGAATAATTACAAAACCTAGAGGCAACTATTTGTTTAACTGAGTTGCTATTTGAATACTATATTCCAGTAATGTTTTCTAAGTTACATTCACACCAGATACATACTCAGTCCCATAATGCAGTGAGCTCTGTCTAGGACCAGGCAGATTAGTGCAAGACTGGGACCCTGGCACTCATGACACATCCTAAACTCCCTGTCAAGTCTGTTTCCCCACTCTGGCACTCTGCGTGCAGAAGCTGGGGGCCTGCAACAGGCCTTAAAATCCACTGGCCCTAAAACCATGTCTTAAAACTCTCCAAGGTTACCAATTTCCTGGCCTTGGAGTGCTATTGTTGCCATCACCCAAAGGCAAAAAGCCCCTGAAAACCCATGAAGGCACACATGGGAATTCCTTTCTGTGAGGTACTCTCAATCACTTTTCTTCCTCCCTCAGGAGAATGATTGAACCCCAGCTATGCTATCAGTTGAAAATGGGTCAGAATCCCCCTTAGTAGTTGGCCATACAGTCTGAGACACATGCACACAGAGTGTCTTTCTTTTTAGAACACAGAACCAGGGCTTATTTTAAAAGAGTAACATCTTTAATTAAAAAGAACAGATAAGAAAGACAGAGAGTTGCTTCTCTGGGTTTTAACTTATGTAGTTACAGGGTACTGGGAGAGGATACAAGTGCTTAGCACAGAGAAATCCAAAAACAAACCAAAACAAAGAAATACCATGACCGTGTCTAGCTAAATGTTCCTTGTTCTACTCACACCTGGCCAGTTATAAACTTGAACCTATCATTGGAAAGGCTGTCACTGAATCCTTCAAGCCTGTGTCTCTGGCCTCCTCCTGATCCTTCCAGGAGCCCTGCTGCCATCAAACAGGAACAGGCAGGGGTGCTGCTCCAAATCAAAAATCTTTACTATGTTTCTATTGGCTCCCCTGGGACTCATGGTGCATGGTGTTAACACCTTCCTCCCCAAGGTTACTACATTCAAACTCAAATAACAAGGAGTTTTGGTGTGCAAGGACTGCAGCCTTGTATATCTAAAGAAAAATAAAGGAAAACTCTGTATTTTTGAGACGTCTTTCTGAGATTTGGATTGGAGGCATATAAACCTTTTAAGACAGAGCCAAATATGTAGTTATTTCATATGTTCTTAAATGAAGAGACTAAAAATGTTAGGAACATTATCATATCATACTTACCTGCAACAATCTTTTAAGAACTTGTCAACCCTTCACAAACTGTTCTCTGTGGGTGTAAAAATGTTACTGTGAAAAAGAACACATCAGAAGTACTGACAATAGCTGACACATTCAATTTGGGATTCAGTAGCAGATCAAGAATACAAGGCAAAGGTCCTGTTACTCTGAGACAAGAGGTTAATGAAATGTGCTGTCAGTGTGTGCTACCAACAATAAATGAGTATGATTCCACAAAATTCCTAATAACTTACTTTGAGACAATGGCAAAACTGCAATTAAATTCAATGGAATCAATACATCTCCCCTTATTGTCATCAGAAAGTCAATTTGACTACATCCTCACTAAGAACGAGGGGAATGGTTCTCAGTTCATATACATATCCTCATGCTAGTTCTCACGTGAGCTAGTATGTTAAAATTGGAGTGTAGCTATGGTACCTCAGATAACAGCATAGGCTAACTGCCATCAATATGCATCCAAAGGGCTCGGACAGGTGTGTACTTAGGGTGGCTAGCCAAAGCTGCTGTTGTCCATTTAACTGCTGTTAGTGGTATTTTTAGCATCCTAGATTAGATGTCAGCAAGTATAAGTATGTATATGTAAGCAGGGAATCATACACCCAGCTCATATAAATGGGTGTTGTCATATTTCTCTTCATCTGCACCACATTTTTAATCAATTAATGACTGTTAGTACAGCATTTTGGGTTTCTCTAATAAAGCTTGCTATGTAATTGTATACAGCTCTTTTATTTGTTGTCTTTCAGTAGGTATCCTTTAGCTTTAATAGGTCTAAAAATTTATACATACACACATGCTCACACTTTTTTTTATCTCTGGTCATTGATATTAAGAAAGGGAGCCAACTGGCACATGCAGTACAGCTTCTGCTACAGTCCAAAGGCCATACCAGACGCCATACGCCACACCAGCTGGTCCCACTCATAGAGCAGAGCAACCAGTCATGTCAGAGATGGCCAGTTCAGAGGCAAGGCAGAAGCCCAGAGCCCCACTTCAGTGCTGATCCGTCCTGCCCCTGGGGGTAGATCAGCCAGCCTGGGGCAGGATAGGAGTGCAGGACCCAGCCTCTGTCCCAGGGCACCACCTGCAATGCTGGAAGGGTGGAGGGCCCCCACATCATGTTGGGCCCCTGGGCACAGGCCCCATGCAGTAATCCACCACTGCTTAGAAGACGCAAGTTAAACATACAGAGTTGGTGGAGGGATACCTAACTTTTCCCAGTTTTTGCATCACTCAGGGGCTTTGACACCTGGCATGGAGTTTGTACTGCACATATTCAGAGGCAGAAACATAGGTATCTGGGGAACTTCACTTCAAAAGAGAGTTGAGTGATTTCAGGCACTTACAATAGTCAGGAATAGCTAAATGGGATTTTTATTAATCCCAGTGGGGCCTGCTTCTGGGATGCAGGCAGCTAAAGTGGCAAAGCTAATTGCTGAAGTTCTTTTGTGACTCCAACTCAGAAAGAGCTTCATTTTTAAAACAAGCTGGCAAAACTGTCTCCAAGCCACTTACTTCAAAAACATCACATGACTTCTAAAATATTTTCAATTAAAGATACTTATAATATCAGAAAGCTCACTTTTTAGATATGGGGTAAGTCAGGTCATTAAGAGGGGTCTCAAAAACACGGCAGAGTTACCTCCTGCAGCCTGTGATGAGACCTGGAATCCTGGGGCTTCCAACCCCTGTCTTGTGAGTCAAAAGTGACCCATGGAGCTTTTCAAGTGCTGAGCCCCTCCTCTTGCTGGGAGCTTGGCATCAGTAGTGCTTCCACAGGGGGGCAGGCCACGCCACCTCACCTACCCCCCTCCAAGAGTCATCAGCCACTGCCAACAGTTCAAGGAAGGAAGAGTCATCAACCACTGCTGGGGAGGAGCCAAACTGCCACCCGGAGCCACACCATTCATGAGAGAACCACAGCCAGGCCTGCAGAGGTGGGAGAGTACAGTGGGTCAAGCAGCTGGAGC
>ML681993.1:16150534-16275588 GCA_007922195.1 Podocnemis expansa | reverse complement strand
CCATGCAGTGGCTGCTCACCCCTCTCCTGGCTTGGGGATATGTGCAGCCAATTTTTAAGTTTAAAAAAAAATAACAAATTAATTTTATTTAAAAACCTAAAACCTTTTTTTTTAAAAAAAAATATTTCAATGTAATTTAATTCAAACTAATTAATCAAACTGTGATTGATTAATTAATTTTAATTAAAATCAATTTGAATTCAGTTCATTAAATTTTAATTTAATTGTAATTAAATCAACTGGTAGGGTTTTAAAAAGTATATTTTTGGCCCTCAAGCCAAAAAAGTTGAGAGCCAGTGATTTATAATGTAAAATTTTAAATGTGTTTATGTGTTTACTCTTTGTCTTTCTGATGATTCTGCCATCTTGAATGGAAGTAATTCTAAAAGTAAATGTGTGTTTTGGCTCTTCAAAAGACATCCTAAGGCTCTGGTTGATACAAAATGATGCCAGCTAAGAGACCAAAAATGAAATGACTGTCAAAATTAGCACAGCTTTTTCACGTTATAGTTTCAAAACCATTAATAGATTGACTTTTTACTGTTATACTATTTTACTCTTCATTTTTTACTATACTTTTGTATCATTATATGAAAAGGTTTCAGTGACGTGGCCCTTGGGCCAATATCCTGGTCCTCATGTGGCCCTAGCGGTGATTTGAGTTTGAGACCCCTGTTCTATAACCTTCTATTAGATACATTGACTAGATTGTAAAGAAGGTTGTCCAGATCATCTCTTTTCTGAATTCTCAAATTGTCAGTGTTCTTCTTTCTAAATAATGAATGACAGAACAGGCACACTATTGCAGTGATGGTCTCACCAGAGTTGCATGCACTGTTAGTGACATTTTGCTCCTAAATGGACTTACGCAAGGAAACACATGGCCTAACTAGGAGACCAGGGGTAAGTCAGGCAAGGGTGCCATTTCATATCTTTGGTACCAGGAGTAGCTTTAGCCATGACTCCAGGGATACTTAGGCACCCCAAAATTCTGTTATTTTTTAAATGTTGCAGATAACAACTTACAAATTAGCTGATAGAAGCAGTGTATCTAACTTCTATATAAAGAAAGAAAAAATAAATGATTAGACCCACTTGCCTCTAATGCTAGCATGTTCTGACATCTTGGGTCAAGCCACTTAAGGGACACTGGTTAGGCTTAAAATTTTAATGCAAATTCTTACTTTGTTACAAACTCTTGAATAAATGATTGAAACAATGGTAGACAATCTAGATTATTTGCTATCATTTAAGGATACTTAACTCTTGCAGTTCTCTAAGTTTGGAATATATCATTTAATTTTTTGAAGCATTTTTCTAGGGGAAGTCCTGTGAGTTTATACTGCACCTGCCTGGAGTTTGGGTGGGGGGTCTTACTATATTGTAAAGAATAGTTTAGAAACTGTCTTCAAACAGGAATGAAACTGGAACTGCTAATTCATTTTTACAGTATTGGCAACCTGAAATGTTCAAAAATCATGAGTCAGGCTCACCAAAAATCATGAGATTATGTAAAAATAATAGCCTTGTTGGTTTCTATTTGACTTCTGCTTTATGAACCTTTCAGGTGCAGTGGGGTATGATTTTGAAGCTTTGTTCATTGCCACACATCTAGAAACTTCCTTTTGCTTGAAGACTGAAGGCTGAAATCATCACATATCCACTTGACTTAAGGACCTGGAGCTTCAGAGAAAACAATAGTTATCATGAGACTCATGACAAAAGCATGGAATTTGGGAACACTCTGATTTATTTAAAGGCTAGTTACTTTCTAGAAGGCTCTAAAACACAACACTATAGTGACTAACTTGCAATTCTCACAGGAGAATATCAAAAGCAAACCAAGAAAACTCCTTATTTTAAAGTTGAGAAGAAACTTGAGTCTTCTGAGACAGTGGTTCTCAATCTTTTATGGGTCACGACATGCTTAGCAGAACACCCTGCCCCCCCCCACCACACCTAGGCTGAATCCAGCCATCTCCCTGGATCTCTACATCACACCACTGTGTGCCAAAACAGTAATGTGTTGCAGCAGAATGGTTGAGATCTGCTGTTCTGAGGTAAATCAGGACCACAATAGGCAAGGAAGGAAAACAGACAGACACAGGAAATCTAGATAGCAATTCCTCTTCAAAAAAAAAAAAAAAAAAAAGGTTGGCACATCAAATCTTCCAGTCCTTATTCAGGTAAACTTCTATTGCCATCAGCACCTCCCCTTACAGATCTTATATTTCTCTTTCTTGAATGTAACCTTGACTTAGAGGGCTAGGCCAGTGGTTCTCAACCTTTTGTGGGTTGTAGGACACTTCACCATCTCGTGAGCCTACAAGATACACCAGATCACTCTCCAAGGCCAAATCCAGCCATCTCCCTGGCACTCCATGACACACTTACTGTTGTGTAGCAACATAGTAGTGTGTCCTGACACAGTGGTTAAGTACGCCTGGGCTACGTTGTATTCCTTCTGAGTCTCCTGTGTTCTGGCTTCAACACCTCCCATCCCACAAAGGGATTCCTGTCTACAGGCTAATCTAAGACATTCAGATCCCTAATCACCATCCCTTTCTTATTTTAATCATCCTGCCTCTGACTACAAAGGAAATACTTACTACTTGTCCCAGGGGCATAAGATGGGAAAGAATTAACATTCCACATTCAAGCTGCATAGGCTAGGACTCCGGGGGCTAGGACATGTGCTGCAATCAGACCTCCTGTACAAAATGGGGTTGAGAGGGGCCTTCTGTAACCACTTCCTCACCTCCCTTAAATGGCACACCTGAAGTCAGTATGTCATTTCAGATGATGTAGGCTCATCTGATATGATATACCCACCATAAAAATAATTCCATTTATAGAGGTTGAGTCAATACCATTGCACGTCTCTAATTACAAGAAGCAAAATCATTTTCTTCACTTGTCTTCAGTACATAGTAAATGGCCTCTGGGTGTGTGTGTCTTTTAGGGCCTTGTTATTCACTGGGTTAACTCTATTAACTTCAGTGGATTGTTACTGACTTAAAAATGTGCAAATGTGATCAGAATCAAGGCCCACGGATTCAAAGGTGTTTCTGAACACTGAGGTGCTGATTGTGGGGTTTTCAATCAATCAAATCTTAAAAGCTCTCAACCTGTAATTATTCATTTTAAAGCACTAGGAGGCAAATCTTTCCTCACTACAGTATGTGTTAACTTTGGGGTTATGTGGGGGCCCAGAACACACAGGAAAAAAAATAGTGGGTGCTTAGCACTCACTGCAACAGTTTGAGTGATTAGCTGTTGACAGAATCCACAAATGAGCTATTTCAACCACAGACTGTGGCTGCCATTTGTCTTGTGTCTTGTCCCATCTACCTGGCTGCCTATTAATTGTTTGATTTAATAAGGCTAAATCAATAAGCTGTGCATTGTTGTGACTTGCTCTGACAGGGCAAAGTTGAGTCATTCTAACCTCAGACCCCGATGCCTCTCTAGCAACCTCAGTGTGACATTCCAGCTGGGGATGGTGGCATGAGATCAATTCCCAAGTCATACCCCCCCCATAACAAACAGAAAAGCTCTGCTGAATGAGTTAGTGTTCAACTGGTTGGCTATATCTACACTTACAAAATTAATTTGAAGTAGTTGATTCATAATTAATTACTTTGAATTTAAATCAAGTTATTATTTCAAATGAGAGGTACAGTGAAGACTCTAATTCAAAATAAAGTGGGCTTTATTAATTCAAAGGAGAGTCTTCACTCGACTCTCTAATTCAAAATAGGGGAAGGCAGCAAAAGAATAGGGAAATTAATTCGAATTAAGCCTATTCTGCAGCTTAAAATGGCTTAATTCAAACTAATAACTTCAAAGTAAGCAATATTTCAAAGTAAAAGGAGGTTTTATTATATCAAATTAGTGGTTCATTATTTCAAATTAAAGAACCACTTAATTCAATATAAATGCCTCCTTGGCCAGGGAATAAGTTATTTCAAATTAAGCCTCCTTAGTTCAAAATAACTTGTATGTATAGACATAGCCATGGCCATGTTAGGCACTAGCACACAGAGTTACCCTCCTCTGCTGCTAACCTGGGAGTTGGGGCCACTCCACATGCAGTACCTTCATGCCTGCCCCCTTCATTAATTTGAGCCTCTTTTGACAAAGGTAAGTAGGTGGCTGCAACTCCTAGCCAGGCTCCCTCTGACTCCAGTCTACCAGGCACTAGGTAAGACCTGGAGGGAGCCTGGCTAGACTGGGACTAGGATTGGGAAAGGGGAGCTGGGGAAAATAGGGTGCCCTCAGCCCCAGCCTGCTGGCTCCTGAGTCTGTCATCCATGGACACTCCCCTACAGAAGTTTTGAAACTCCCTATCCCAAAAGTTTAATGTGGCAGGAACTGCTGTAAGAGAGGGGCCATGTCCTGATGCACCCTGCCATTTTCTGCCCTTGTCATTAACAGATCTTCCCTCTCCAGTAGGGCCACTCCTGATCATGCCATATTGCCTATGGCCCTTCCCTGCCACAGTCCCAAAGGCAGCAGGGGCAAGATTAGGACTGCCTGGTTGGGGTCCATGTCCCAACACACCCTGCTGATTCCTACCCCTACATAACCTGTAAATAGTGTAGTAGCTAGCATATCTACTTAATATGCAGAAGAGCCTGGGTTCAAGTCCCATGGGGTTGTACTAGATGATCTCATGAGGTCCCTTCCAGCCCTATGATTTGATTTGATTCTAACCCTGTGGGGGGTAGGGCACCCACTAGCAAAACAAAAAATCTCTATCTATATTTGTTACTATATAATAAGGGGTTAGGAGGGTATTCATCCAAGTCTTCATTCACTGCAGAACTATGAAAAGGATTTAAACATTCTTATCATGTACAATAATGTATAGTGTATTATTTATTGCTTGGAGGCATTTAAAATATATCTGTATCTCGAATAAAGAAAGATGAGGATTAAAGGAACATCAAACACACTTGTACAAAATATTTTAATTTAATCTGACTATTTAAGACAACTTCAATTTCAGTTACCTCACAGTAAGTTATGAATAATTTAAAGACTTCCAAATAGATTTCTAGATATAAGTTAACCTGATATTATTCCCCATAGCTAAAAGGGGCAGCAAGCTGCTTTGTGAATCCAGCCCATAAAAAGGTTCATTTCTCCAACCAGCTGGCAAATCTGTGCCCAAGCCACTTATCTTTTTCAAATAAGATGTGAAAACCAAATTCCTGCCTATGTGTGATTTTTAAAAGATCGCATAATGCTTTTCATAAGGGTGGCTTTGTTCTAGCTAAATCCCAATTCAGACAATTTTGTTCTACCTGTCTAAATTCCCCCTGCAGTTTGTATTAACTGTTACTCTTCTTTATTTCCTGACATTAATTGTTATGTAATGTTGCTGTGAACAATTAAACAGCTGCAGATTTCACATCAGTGAAGACTGTGTTTCTCTAATCAGTGAAACTACTCCTATACATCACTTTCGTATCTCATAAGGGTGTTATGAAACCTAATTAATTAATGTCTGTGAAGCATTTGAAGAATTTCCATGAAAAGCAATGGAAATCCCAGATAATTTTTAAGTGGTTAGGGAGTATCTAATTGCTTGTCTACATGGAGAAATTGACAGGCATAGCACAGCTATAGTGAAATAAATTGTTCCACTATAACTATTCCAGAATAACTCCCTTTGCAAAGACTATTACAAAATAAAAGTTATTTTATTCTAGAATAATTACTCTGCTTTGTACAAGCCCTTCTATCCTGATCAGTGGAAATAGGATCCATAATGTCTAGTGATACTGTTATTGACCAGGGACCAGGGAAACAGTGGAAAGGAAGAGTTGAGCTGGGAGCAACACAGTTACATGGACATGGACATGCACAGGGTTTACTAAAGTTCCACTGCGTCAACTAAATCTACAAATAGCCTCACTCTTTGCTAATTAAATATATGGCAATATCTGATATGTGAGTTCTCTGAAGTGCTGTAGCTGGTAGTAGGTGTATGACTGCCTTTGGGCCAACAGGGCACTGGCCCTCAATAAATGCCATGAGGCTCCCCATCAGCAGGGTGGGAGGAGCGTGGGAGGAGCTAAGATGTGAACTGAACCAAAGGTTGCACCCAACTCAGTGAGGGAGCACAGAGAAGAGGGAACTTTAAATCTGTCTCTCCACTGCTGCACAGGCTCTGTCCTGCTTTTCTTAAGTGTCCGTGCATGTGGAGGGGTGACCTGAAGGCAACTTGGGGGGGGCTGGAGACCCTGGGAGCAGGGGATCCATTCCCAGGTCGGTTGGGTGGCTCTGGAAAGCAGGCTGGGTATCATCCCCTGCCCATGGGTCAGTGACTCAATGGCCAGCCAGATTAGTAGCAGGTTGTAGGTTGGGGATCACTTTCCCCCTCCAGGGTGGCAGGTGGGGATTGGCCCCCTACCCATTTGGCAAGGTCAGTTGGGGGGTGGATGGCCCAGGAATCATCACTGAGTGGCAGTGCCAATGACAACCCTAAAATTCATTCTGTGCTTTTGACATCTGTTTTTCTTGTTTGGTTGGTTGGTTGGTTTTTGTTTGTTTGTTTGTAATTAAGCAGGGGGTGGGGAGTGACCATTTAGCTCTCTCCCTCCCAGTACAGGAAAAGGTGATTTTATCCCCCCTGGTGCAGGACCTGTCTCCTCACCTCTACCCATCTCCTCTTCTGCCCAGCAGAGAAGTGCTGTGTGAGCCAGCCTGCTGAGATCAGGGACATATAAGGGGTCAGCTGAGACTGCTGATAGACCAGGTCCTCTCAGACACAACTTTTTTTTATTGATGAATGTGTATATGTAGGTGGTTATTTCAATTGGGTTGGAAGAACCCAGTCCTGCGAAACTGAGGTCCTGCAAGTGTGGTTCCATTGGGAGGGAGCTTGCAGAAGGGGGAAGTGAGCTTCATATAGAAACACAAGTGACACAAGCAATACATTAATAGAATTGCAACCTCTCCCCACACACACAAAGGAAATGACCCTAATAAATGAGCATACCCCAAGCTGGTGGGCAGAGTTGGCAACACTGCCATGGCCCCAGGGAGAAAATTTCCTTTCAGAAACAAACCTTCATGTGTCCAAAATTTCCATTTCATGTGAAACACCCATACTTCAAAAGGCACTGGATTCTTTTAAAACAAGGAATTCTGTGGCACTAAAAGACTAACAAACATATTTATTGCATGAGCTCTCATGGAAGAAAATCCCACTTCATCAGACACTTTGAAGATGAGGGAACTTACAGAATGGGAGGAAATAAATGCAGAGAAGTGTAAGTCATGGGAACAGGTCACACTGTAACAGCAAATCAAGTTATAAAGATTCAAACATTAGGGAACTGTGTACAGAGAGACATGAGGTCAAATCACCTCATCTCCCTCTGAATGATGCTCTCCAGTATTTGAATCTTTACAGCTGTTTTGATTTGCTGTTACAGTGTTACAAGTAACATTCAGAAGTTGGAAGCCTTCTGGAGCCTTGGATTTTACAGGTGCAAACCTAGCCCAGAGATGGACCTGGTTGAAGGAGGCATTCATGCTGTGCATAGAAATGGCCACATTCAAGAACTACAGCAGGAGGAAAATAACATTGTTATTTTATCTTATTAGAGATAAAGGCAGAGATACCTGTGCCACTTTGAAGTTCTCACAGGCCATACAGCAGTTTTAGGAGCCATGGGGAGTCACTGCTCCCCAATATGTAATGAAATTGTAGAGTGACACAGGTTTTTCCGCTACAGACAAGTCTGAATCCCCATCTTCTTTCCCCTCACTCCCTTAGATTCCACTCTCCAGTCCCTGAGGACAACGTATCAATGATGGGGACAGGTGATAATAGCAAATGGGAAGAATGTTTCCCAGAAGAATGAACCTGGCTTGTGTAGCCTGATCCCATTTACCCTGTATGGCTGCAACCAGCCCATAAAGATGAAAATTCCTGATTAGTACTCTCTTGGGATAGTCTCCCTCTGTTAGTGTGTAAACAGACATTTCTCTATGTGACATTGGAAACTCTGCTGAGAACACTTTGACTGAAAAATCTGGAGACCCTGGGGAAAAATTAAATGTGTTACATTTCAGTAAGTGTCAGACAAACACCTTTAATCTTACTCTTTCCAAAGTCTTAGGAAAATAAATTGTTCCGTTTTCCTAATTTAAATGTATACATTTGAAAATTCATTTAGTGGGTGGGAAAACAACACAGGGAAGAGAAATTAGTGCTTAGATTAGAATTCTAGATTCAACCTTAATATGGACTCATGACCAACTCCTCCATAGTGCTTAATGTCATGGTATGAAGGATTGTGTATGGTGGGAGGGTTGTTTGTTCTTTTAATTCTTACTGAATTGAAATCATTATTGCTCACTTTCCAACAGCACAGCATCACAATAGTCTTATCCTGTATTATTAAATCTTCTCTCACAGTTGCCCTAAAAACCAGGTTTCCATGGCTTCCATTTGCTACATGGAAAAATCACACAGATTTGTACCAGTAAAATGTTATTTAGTAAGCACTCTAATAATTGCTATGGTGGCAAATCTCTGCAAATAGGTCTAACAGTCATACTGAGATAAATTCTCAACCCATTTAGCAAACCTGTGTTTATATTTTTTTTCCTGTTGTCTTGATGCAAATGCCAAAAAAATAAATGTACTAGAAACAGCCTTTAGATAACATGCACAATTCCCTTTGATGTACATCGTAGCCATTCATGTGCACCTGAGGTCAGAATCAGGATCATTGGTAAAGCTAGCATCAAACTGTTTGGGGAAGAAAGAACACAAAGTAGAAAATCTCACTCTGGTTTACATATTCCAATCTACTAGGTCAATATTCCATTTGAAAGATAAAATTAAAGAAAATTAATATTTCACACTTAAGAACTCCAAAGTCAGGAAGTGAAGCTGACTTTGTAAGAGAGTGGCTGGCCTGGAAGAGTTGTCTGGCTGCTAAATTACTTAGAATTGGTAAAGAAATTTACTTTGGAGATTACATTATTTCATTTATACCAGGTCTAGTGCACAGAACATTTCCCTCAATGCTGGTTAGAGATGAACTGTACATCAAAAGACAAAGATGCTGGCCAGGCTATTTCTGTTAAAAATGTGGACCTTCAGCACTGCTAGAAGCATTAACGTACAAAAATGTGTGAAATAACTCAAAATGCCAGAGCTGTAAAACACAAAGCCAAACACTTATGTTATATATTTAAAGTTTTGCATATTTTTTTTAGTAATTTCATCTACCTTTTAAAAATATCTTGTATGTGTATGTGTGTTTTATCAGATAAGGCTTTGGCATCTTTTGTAATGGATGGGCCTTTAAAAAGTATTAGTTAATAGTATTAAGTATAATTAACCTTTTGTTTAGTGACAGCAATTATAACTAAATTAGCATTCTGAACCATATAATCTTTCAAGATAACCTGGAGCTGTTGATTTCCTCTCATTTTGAATGTAGCCAAGGTATTGAAATAGATTATTTTCCCTTTACTATCTTATTAAAATGATTATAGGAGTCTTTAAAGAATTAAAATCTCAATGAACTTAAATTAACTTTTAATTTGAGCAACTGCTTTTTGTCAATAGTACATTACAGATTTGGTGGCTCATCATGCAACAGAAAATGTCTGAGAAATTTAATGAGACTGGTAATTAAAATAAATTGTGCACAACTTCCTACAAATTCTGGCAGTGTATAATTTATTCTGCTTCATATTATTTATGAGGTATAGCCACTGCCCCTTGTTCACACTACTCAAATTCTTGACCCAGCCTTCATTATCTCCTGTTTTGATTAATACTCTCTGGCCTTCTTGTCAGTCTCCCACTTCTCTCTATTCTCTTTAGCCCATTCAAATGATTGCCACGGAGATTATCCTCCCTCATCATTCTGACCATGTCATCCCTTCTTCCTTTGCCTGTCGAATGACTAATCTGCTCAGATGCATCAGAGACAAACTCCTGTGCCCTATTTTAAGGGCTATCAAAGTTTAATCTCTACCTATTTATCTGTTTTTGGATCCTAACATGTCATCTCACTGGAACTTCTGGCCTGAACTAGTGCATAAAACCACTTCCTCATTCTTAAAAATCTTCCCTTCCAATCAGTTTCTATCATAATGCCTTCAGGGAACTTCAGACTCATAAGAGTTAGGTAAATGTCCACTCAGAACATATGCTATTTAACGTTTGATTAGCTTATTGTAACCTAAAAAATGTAATTATCCTCAAAACGTGTGCATAATTGTGTATTATTAGAAGTGTTTTATCCTACTTCCATCCAGAGGTTAAAGTAAGGGGCACAGACCCCAATGCAGTTCTGAGGCCTCCTATTTTTAGGCAGGCAGTGTTAGGGGCCCCTAAAAATAGAGGAATACACAGGAACCCTGAATTCCTGAGCCCCCTAAAAATAGCAAGAGCAGCCGGAAGGCAGCATTCTGGTGGCTACACCTTAAACCCAGTTCCACCTTAAGACCAGGCAGAGAGATGCTGCAGGCTGGGAGTTTGTGAATCTCCCCCGTGCAGGGCAGAGCGGCTTGGGGCTGGAAATGGCTTCCAGCTGGGCAGCCCACCTGCAAACAGTGGAGGTAAGGTTTTTGGGGGGGCTGCTGGGTTTTTTTGTGTGTGTGGGTGTCTGGGGACAGGTCTTGGGGGAGGGGGGTTCTGGGGACAGGTATTGGTGAGCCCACCTGTGTTGGGGGAGGACACCCATGTAGAAGAGTTCCCGAGCCCACCAAGTTATATTTTAGCCCCTGCTTCCACCATTCCTTCCAATTGTTATAGCTACTCAGTGTGTCATTTTATGGCTTAGATTGCAAAACAGGGGCCATCTTTTAGTCTGTTTGTACAGTGCTTAGAACAATGATGCCCCAACTATAACATTTTCAAATGATCATTTCTCTATTATTTTTCTTAGTGATTAATATGACATGAATTTTTGCAAGAGTCACTGTTTACAGTCAAAGACGATGGAAACTAAAGACAAGCACTCATGGTACTATTTTAATAGCACTTTCTCATCAAAAGCTTAGCTAATCACAGCCACACACACTCACACAAAATTACTCTGTCCTTTGAAATATGGGTAGTGACAACAACAAAAATCTTCAGAAAGTAGGCTCTCCAAATAAGAGGACAGTGGGAAAATTGAAGCAGCCTAGCAATTCCCCTAATTCCCTAGTTTGAAACCATTTTGACTCATTTATTAAACATTTCCTGCATCTTCGATTAGTGATCTTCTTTAGTTCATAAAAAAACATGGATGGGAAAAAAAACAAACTGACTCTATTATTATTATTTCAGTATCATTCCTGTCAAGGAGCAGATTCTAACTCCACAAAAAGGCAGTGCCTGACCCTGTTGTGGGGGAGTGGGTGCAGGGGACATGATCCCCACACTGCAAGAAGGAGTCCCAATCGAGAGGCAAGAGACCAAACCACAATTTTTTGGGTTAACTACTTTCTATATGACTTTTATTGAGATAAATAAAATTACAAAAAAGAAAGAAGAGGAAAAAAAGGTTAAATAAGAGGTTAATATTATTCAATTACTAATATTCCTATTACAAAAATTAAAACTTGCAATTCCTATTAAATTACACTTATTAAAACTCATGCAAACTGCGGTTTTAGAACTCTATTTCTTAAAGATCTTCTAAGTACAAATCAATTGCCCAATAAACAGAAAATAGAGCACAAATATTACTATAACATTTATCCTCATTTTTGTGCCTAACCCTGAATTAAACCCCCCAGTTCCAATCCTGATTGATATAATTTAACAGAATGGAGTTTATAAGAGACAGAGGTAGAACACACAATCTGTAGGCAAAAAGAGCTTTGCTATTTACCACATACACACACTGAAACATCACACTAAAACATCATACACAGCCCAGGACAGCATGAACACCTTGCTTCTTCCCCTGGCTCTCTAGACACCACGGATCACTGCCCAGTGAGGCTAGCCATGGGCTGTTTGCGGCTAGGAGTTACAAGGGTCAGCTGGGGTACCTGGCGGGGAACACAAGTGGATTTATTCTTTCATCACACTCTTTCACACAGCTGTTTCCCAATTTGATTGTGGAACACAAGCTTGATTCTGATCTGTGAGGTTAATAGGTTCAGAGCAGTAATAATACACATACACATCCCCAAAAAGCATTTCCCAATTTAAATCCCAAATTTGACCAGAGTATATTTACCACATCTGTATGTTATCTCCGGAGTGACAGACAGCAGACCTGTTTTTTAAGAGAAAGATAGCAAGACGTGATAAAACAGCCCAGTGTTAAAACGGCTCGACCAACAGGCAGCCTCATGGCTCTTGCCTGCGACCCTCAAATCCAGAGCCCACTGGTCTGGTGCTTACCGACTGCATGCTCCTCTTGCACTTGACTGGCCCAGTGTTAAAACAGCTCGACTAACAGGCAGCCTCGTGGCTCTTGCCTGCAGCCTTAAAATCCAGAGCCCACCATGACCAGCTGCAGTGGTTGAACACCCCCTGCCACCCCCTTTGGAATGCCTGAGGGCTACAGCCCACCTCCCATTCCAGGGTGAACAGGTGAAAATTAAAGACTTAATAAAAGAATTCAAAAAGAAAAAGAAAAAGATCTGCCAAAAAGAAAGAAAAAAAACCTGCAGACTCCCTTGGTGATCAGTCAAAGGGTTTAACACTCTTCTTTGTGAAGAGTGGGGAGATGCCCAGGGGGTGGCCAAAACCCCTGGCAACACGACAGGCTGCTGGCCTATCGCTTCTCCAACGTGCCTAAACCAGAACCCTGGCTTTATGCCTTGGACCCCCAAAAATTAGCATATCACTTGTTGTCATAGAAACTTACTGACACTGGTCTGGTCAGTAGAGGAACTCATAAGTCTTTCAGCTGTAACTCATAAGTTTTGCAGCTGTAACTCAAGTTTTACAGCTGTAATGTGTAGTTTATTTTATCACTTTCTTCAGGTCTGGTCCACTCAGCTTGGATACTGACAATAACTCTTCTTGAAGGCCATTACTCCCTGCTGTCAAGAGATAACACCATCTAATTGTAGAGGCCTAACAGGTCACATTCCATAAGACAAGCTGAAGTTTGGCCACAGCAAAAGAAAACACAAAGAGGGGTGGAAAAATCCACCTCTCACAAACCCAAAGATCCTAGACAATTCAAGTAGAAAATGAGAGACTGAAAACAGATACAACAAACATATCCACTAGCAAATGTTTTTAGCTGATTTGAAGTTACATATAAATTCTTAGCTTTGCTTATCCTAAATCTTCAAGAAACAATGTCAAACCCAAATTCAAACACATTTATATACACAGCCTTTAAAAAACAAGATACAATTTTCAGTTCAAAAAATTGACCTGTACAATGAAACTTACTTCTAAACAAAGAATCCTATATTAATACCTTCTCCTCCCCCCATTCAATACACTAAAGACTCTAAAGATTACTCAGTTTTCAGATATATGAAACAAACCAGCCTTTTATTATTTTGAGTTTAGTCATTATCAACATGTTTCAAAACTTGGCATAATTTAAAAATATATATATTTTTTAATGTAGGTAAAACGTCAGAGCTCCATAATTCCACCTCTGCCTCTTTAAATCCGGGACTGTGTTGGAAGGGTAACACAGAAGTTGTGAGTCCAAAATGCTGTGTTACTGAGGGTCCAGCTCCCAGTAAAAGGTACTTTTTTTTTTATGTATGTTTGCATTTGCAGGTACTGATACCCTTCTGTTAATGTTTCATTGTTAGGCTTCTATACAGAGCTGTTAAAGTTTAAATAAAGTGCACAGATGTAATAATCCCAAACTATGAATCTGGGAAATGGAATGTTTGTTAGTGGCAGCAAAAAGCTGCAGTACATGGTTGAAAAGAAGGAAACATCCTGACTAAGTTTATTACCCAGAAAAGTAATTATTATATCAAGCAAATATCAATGCAATAAAAATAGGTATTGTCAAGAGCTGAATTCTGGTAACAATTTTAAAGTAAGTGCTTGTCTTCACTGATGCAAGTGACTTTGCCATCATCAGATCTATCTCCCTGACTGACTGATGGATTCTGTGAAGACTTGCTCAGCTGATCAGGAAGTCCCCACCAGCAGACCACCTGTGTGGAAGGAGCAGTGCTGAGTCAGAGGGACAGTGTTACCTGCAGCTCAGGCTGCTGAAGACGGTGTGGTAAGTAGAAAGTTAGGAATCAGAGATAGATACATAAGGAATTTTAAGTACCTTGTGTATTTCCCTTTGATTGCCATCAAAATCACATGACAGTTTAGACCAGCCCTTAGAGTAAAATTCTCAAAAATGCCTCCTCAGTTTAGGAGCCTAAGATTCATTGAAAGATAGTAGCTCCTAAGCCATATAGTCTTTTTGAAATGTCTGCTTTTTGAGAGGATTGGTTTTGGCCAGTACTGACTAATAGTTTGACCATTTCAATTTAAATTGTTCTGGAGAAGGTGCTTCCATAAATTCTTTCTAGAGACTATTCACTAGTTTAATAACTTGTACTATAACAACGCATCTACATATTTTAAGCTAAATTTTCTGTTTGGTTAATTTAATCCCTAATTATTCCAAAATGGTACTGCTTAAATTCATGCTTCAAATAAAATACTGTAAGAACAGTGGGTCTGATTGTATTTTCACGAATGTTGCTATAACTCAGATGTAGTTACTGTTTTACATCAGCGTGCCTGCAGAGACAGCCTACCATATTTATAAATTTTAATTGTGAGAAAGAGAAAACCTTATGGTAGCAAACTAACCAAACTTAAATGAGCTTTTGTTGTGTAAAGGAAGTTCTCTTGATGGTTTGCTTTAGGAGTAATTAGACAATATAAATAATTAGGATTACTGGTTGCCTAAATAATTTAAATTAATCTAAACATAGCTTTTCATGTTAACTATCTGTAATTCAAGTTAAGAAGTATTTCAGAAAACAAATTGGACAAGATACTCAGCTGGATAAATCAGCATGGCTCTAGTAAAGACAATCTAGATAAACTGATTTATGTCAGCTGAGAATTTTGTCCTATGTTTCTCCCCCTTCAAGGTGAGATTGGACATTTGAGTAAATTTAAGTCTGTTATGCAAGTTGGCTTTGTTTTCTTCCTGAAGAGGAACTGCATTATGCTGTAAAATTAGGTTGGGTTGCACTGATAAAGAAAAGACATCAGATAGGTCTGAGAAACATTATTTATTATATTGCCTTTGAATTAGACAAAGCAATCAGCTGACCCATTCATGTTTGTTTCAAATTAGAATCCCCTATTAGAATCCTTGACAGTACCTAGGAGGCTCTGATTTGATAATCTATGGGAAGTCAATGTAAAAACGGAGGAAAGACTTGGTGTGCTTGTGGTATCCTCTGATATGTAGAATAATGCTGTACTAGTTGGAGTTTCCTAACTGCTGAAGGTTTTATATCCAATCAAGAGGTGATGAAGGCATTAATAATTGAATAGGGAATGATAGGGCAGAGAATTTTAATCAGCCTGGAGTTTTACATTAATTAGGGAGGCCACTATGGGAGAGTTTAATATCAGTGAGGAATCCTCTAGGATTAATCAATACAAGGTGCATCTGTGGAAACAAGTGAATAACTCAGCTCCAAGCAACAATGCCTCCGTTAGGGGCCCACTGTGGTAAGAACTGTAGAAAAAAAAACAAGGAGTTGTGTGGCACTTTAAGACTAACAGATTTATTTTTTGCATGAGCTTTTGTGGGAGAAAATTCCACTTCATCTGACGAAGTGGGATTTTCTCCCACGAAAGCTCATGCGAAAAATAAATCTGTTAGTTTTAAAGTGCCACATGACTCCTTGGTTTTTTTGCTGGACTAGACTAACACAGCTATCCCTTTGGAAATTGACAAGAATTGTAGAGCCACTGGCATAGCAACCAATGACATTCGCGAGAGCCATATTTCCTATCCTTGCGAAGGGAAAGCCTCTCTACATGGAAGCTCTACAGCTGTGATCTAGACATTCTAGATGCTACAAGAATGAGCAAGATCATAACTCTTCCTCTTCTCCTCCCGTACACACAGAGAATTGGCATGAACCTTTGTTAGGTAATGCTCAAAGGTCCCTAGTACTTCTGACCCATTCACCTATTATGGGAAAATGCATAGTACAAAACAGTGTTTTGTCTGTATAAAAAAGAACAAGGAGTCGTGTGGCACTTAAAGACAAACAGATTTATTTTTTGTGTGAGCTTTCATGGGAGAAAAATCCAACTTCATCAGATGCTTCAAAGATGGGCCTCACATCTTCGAAGCATTGGACGAAGTGGGATTTTCTCCCATGAAAGCTCATTTGAAAAATAAATCTGTTAGTCTTTAAGTGTGACACAACTCCTTGGGGTTTTTTTTGTTTTTGTTTTTTTGGGTTTTTTTTGGTTTGTTTTGTTTTTTTTTTGCTGGACTAGACTGACACGACTGCCCCTTTGGAAATTTTCTGTATGAGACACTGCAAACATGTAAACATGTAAGACTATATTTTTTCCATTTTGAGCACCTGGTGAACTGGGGTTCCACCCATGAAAGCTCATATGATAAATGCATTTGTTAGTCTTTAAAAGTGCCACAGGACTCCTTGTTTGTTTTGCTGAGCTAGACTAACACAGTGACCTCTCTGGAACTTACAAACATGTTTTATGCATTGTAGTTGTAGCTGTGCCAGTCCCAGGATATTAGGCCACATCTAAACTGATGGATGCAAATTCACCACCATCAAATGAATCTTTCCAGATTTACTTAGCGATCATTTAAGATTAGCTAAGTTGATCTGGAAATCAATTTAATAAAACTACCTGCTCAAGTGCCACAGCACTGTGTCAATCACAGCACAGTGAAGACACCATGCTAAAAGTGAGTTAGGAAGTTGATCAGAGTTACACAAGCTACTTCAAGTAGCTTGTGTAACTCCTGTCAAAAGCTGCCAAATTTTGCCACCAATGTAGACCTCACCTCAGACAGATGATCAAAGTAATATCTTTTATTGGACATTTTTTCTCTCTCACCGACAGATGTTGGTTCAATAAATGATATTACCTCATTCACCTTGTCACATTTCAGCCAAGACAGTTGTTCTTAATTTATGTATTTGATGTTCCATGTAGTATTAAAAGCTCCTAATACAAGGTTTAAAGATAATAGTGGAAAAACTCACTGCAAGTGCATTTTGGAAAAGACCTAGGGACAAGTGATTAATTTTTCTAGCAACACCAGTGTTTTTATCTACAACGCTAAACCGTGCTCCTTGGGATCAATGAATCATCTGAGAATTGAAGTTGTGACACTATTTAGTAATTTAATATTAAGGCAAAGTTCGGCTTCACATAAATCATGCTCAATCTAACAGTCACATATACAGTTTTCATGTACTGAAGTAGAGTTTCAGTAATGTGATATGTTTTATGTTATAGAGCTGCTATATGAAAAAGGAGGTCTCTCATAAAACAAAGGCTTTGTTTCAGCTAGATGTATTCAGTATGAATAAACAGATGATATAAACGGGCAAAAAAACTCATTTGGGGTGGTGGCACGTCTATCAGAGTCATTACCTTGAGCAGCTGTTGCTGTTCACTATGATAGTTGCTAGGAGAAAAAGTAATACAAGTAACAAGTTTTTCCTCTTTGTTTAGAGACTGCAACAAGCTAAACATTTTTCAGAAGAGATCTGAAGTTCAGATCTGTTTCTGAAACGTTCTCATCAGGAACATTTTAAGCATCCTAATGATTTGGAATTGTCAGAGTAAATTGCTTATTTTTGACTTATAGTCACCATAATCTGTAGTGTGCAAATAAATTAAATAAATTTAAAAGAAAATTAAAAATAAAGTATTTAGATGGGCAAATGGTCATTTAAATTGCTTCTAATCTGTCGGTTTAAATTTTAACAAATGCGTATAGAAATTGCTGCTCATATCTAAGAAAATCACAGACATATCTTTTTAAATGGGTATTTCCTGAGCTATCCTATATCTTACAGGAAAGAAAAGGCTTTAAATGAATATTCATGGAATTTATCTAATATGTGTAAATCCATTTATCAAGTATCACATGCTGAGATTTTACAAAATAAACAGGACATAAATTGTCATATGTGTGAACATATCAAGTATGTGCCCATTTGTGTTATTCTCTATGCTACCTAGATAATCCAATATATGGTGAATCATTACTATCACAGATTTTCTTGCTCAACTAACAAAACTGTATTTAGTGGTTTTATAATACTGTGCCAGGCTCCAGTTAATGCTATTATGTAAGCTTTCCTTACATAATTCTCCCGATGTATGTCAATCCAGACGAGCAAACTTGAAGGCTTTTAAAAATACAGTATGTGGTATAGTTTTAGTACCCAAACTTGCAGAAACTTAGGCAAGTAGGTGTATAACTGTGTAGCAGCCCTGCAAATAGTGTAGTGGCTAACACCTGTGCTTACTATGTAGCAGTTCCTGGGTTCAAGCCCTGGGGGGTTAGACTCAATGATCTCATAAGATCCCTTTCAACTGTATGATTCTCTTCTATAGTGAGGAGTCTTGTAGAATTCAATGGGATTCCTTGAAATGTTAAAAACACCTGTTCAGGATCATAGCCTCTGTGTCTCAATTTAACTAACCTTCATTACCTGGATTCACTATTCACCATGTTCCAAAGGCACAGCTGTGTTAGTCTAGGAGAGCAAAAAAATCAAGGAGTCTTGTACTACTTAAAGACAAACAGATTTATTTATCGCATGAGCTTTCATGGGAGAAAAATCCCACTTCATCAGATGCTTTGAAGAGGGGTACCTTACAGAATGGGATGAAAATAAATGCAGGGGAATGTAAGACATGGGATCTGGTCATACTACAACAGCAAATCAGAGCATTTGTAACGATTCAAACACCAGGAAAAAGCATACAGAGGGAGGGTGAACTCAAATTACCTGTTATAATGTGAAAAGAATCCATAATCATGATTCAGCCCTGCTTTCACACAATCTAATCTGCATTAGGTGAATTTCAGCTGTTTGTCTTTGAAGTCTTGATGTCCCATTGATTTTCTTGAGACAATTGTTAACAAATCATCAGTGGAGTGATTAGGAAGATGGAAGAGCCCAGCAACTGTTTTTTTGTGTGTGTGTTGTGATTTCTGATGTCAGTTTTGTGCCCATTTCTTCTGCTGCATAGGGACCTTCCTCATTCTCCAATGTATAACACGTGGGGGCATTTCCAGCACATGATAGCATAAGTCACATTATTGGATGAGCAGGTATAGGACCCTCTGATAGAGTAACTGGCTTGATTAGGTCCTATGATGGTGTCTTGTGTGCAAATATGTGGGCAAAGTTGGCAGTGTGGTTTGTTGCAGGGATGTGTGCCTACTTTAATGTTTGTTTTGTTAGGTCTGTAGTTACTGGTAAGTATCTGTTTAAGGTTCGGGGGTTGTCTATAGGCGAGGAGAGGTCTCAAGGCTAGAGAGAGGGAGGGGTCATCTTTTAAAATAGGCTGGAGATCCTTAATGATCTGTTGTAGAGATCTGACTTGAGGGTTGTATGTGCTGACCAGTGGGATTCTATTGTTTTCTTTTTCGGGCCTTTCCTGTAGTAGTTGACTGTGGGGTACCCATCTGGCTGTGTCAGTGTGTTTCTTTACTTCTCCAGGTGGGTGCCATAGTTTTAAGAAAGCTTGATAGAGATCCTGGAGATGTCTGTCTCTGTATGAGGGATCAGAGGAAATGTGGTTATATCTCAGGGCTTGGCTGTAGACAATGGATCGTGTGGTGTGTTTAGGATGGTAGCTCAAGGGATGTAGATAACTATACCAATCAGTAGGTTTTCAGTATAGAGTGGTGTTGATGTGTCCATCCTAACTTGTATGGTATTGTCCAGAAAGTGGATCTTCTGTGTGGAGTGTTCCAGGCTCAGTTTGACTATGGAATGGAAATCGTTGAAATCTTCAAGAGCATCCCTGCCATGGGTCCAGATGTCATCAATATAGCATAAGTAGAGGAGAGGTGCTTTGGGATGAGGCTTGAGGAAACATTTTTCTAAGTCATCCATAAAAAAGTTGGCATATTGTGGGGCCATGCAGTGCCCATAGCAGTGCCACTGACTTGGAGGTATAAATTGTACTCAAATCTGAAATGGTTATGAGTGAGGACAGAGTCACAAAGTTCAGTCACAAGTTGTGCGGTGGCATCATCTGGGATGGTTCTTCTAATAGCTTGTAATCCATCCTTGTGTGGGATGTTGGTGTAGAGATTCTCATCCATAGTGGCCAGGGTGGTGTTTTCAGGAAGCTCACCGATGGATTGGATTTTCCTCAGGAAATCCATGATATCTCAAACATAGCCAGGGATGTTGATAACATAGGGTCTGAGGAGAGAGTTGACATAGCCAGATGAGCCTACTATAAGAGTGCCATGCTTGAGATGATGGGGCATCCAGGGTTTCCTTTTTTATGAATTTTAGGTAGTAGATAGAATATTCCTGGCTGGGGTTCTGGTGGTGTGTCTGTGTCTGTCTGTCTTTATTTGTTCCTGTGCTACCTTAGGTGGTTTCTTGAGTTGGTGGTGTAATTCCTTATGGTATTCTTCAGTGGGGTCAGAGAAAAGAGGTTTCTAGAATGTTGTGTTGGAGAATTGTTTATAAGCCTCCTAGTCACAATCCAGTTTACCAATGATGACAACTGCGTGTCCTTTGTCAGCCTCCTTAATAATAATGTCAGAATTGTATCTGAGGCTGTGGATGGCATTGCTTTCTGCATGGCTGAGATTACGATGTAAGGGGTGTTGTTTGTCCACAATTTCAGCCTTTGCACGATGGCAGAAATAATCAGTCTCCCACAAAAGCTCATGCGATAAATAAATCTGTTAGTCTTTAAGTCCCACAAGACTCCTTGCTTTTTTTTTTTTTCCTTTTTTTACCATTCACCATGTCACTACAAAGAGGTAATCCATTTGTGCAGGTCTGCAAGATTGTTTGTAGTCTCGGACAGATGTTGTGACAGGGTGGTCTGTCCCCTTGAGGATAGTAGTGCCTGGTGGTTAGCCCTTTAAAACTTTGAGTGGTCTGATATACAGAAGGACCTAGGAAATATTGGGAAAGAGGAAATGGTTCTATGACTAAATCTTTTTTTTTTCTTTTCTGAAATGAATATTATTAAGAGAACCTACAGAGATTGTGGATCAAAGATCCCCTCCTCTCTCTCTCTCATACACACACAATTGGGATGATCTTTTGGAAGGGATCAACATCTGTGCTGCCTCCTCTCTCATAGGATGAGAGACATCAGAAAGAGATTTCCTGCTGAAACTTCTGAACTTGCAGATTAATTGGGGATAAGCTGAAGAAGACGTTGGCTCAAACCCTAAAGCTGATGGAAGCTTCACAGCCAGCTCCTAAGAGGAGGGTGAGAGAAACCTCAATCATAGAATCGTAGAGCTTGAAGGGACTTCATAAGGTCATCTAGTCCAAACCTCTGCTCCCATTAAATCATCTCAGCCAGGGTTTTGTCTAACCAGGCCTTAAATGTTTCCAAAAATGGAGATTTCACCACCTTCTTAGGTAACCCATTCCAATGCTTGACCACCCTCCTAGTGATAAAGTTTTTCCTAACATCAAACCTTGACCATCTGAGGCTGCAGCTTGAATCCATTGCTCCTTGCTCTGTCCTCTGTTACTACAGAGAACAGCCTAGCTCCCTCCTCTTTGGAGCACCCATACAGCTAAGTTGACGGTTGCTATCAAATCCCCCCCTCAGTCTTCTCTTCTGCAAACTAAATAAGCCTAGTTCCTTCATTTCTTCCTTGTAAGTCATGTGCCCTAACCACCTAATCATTTCCGTTGCCCTCCATTGGACTTTAATTTGTCAACATCCTTTCTGTAGTGTGAACTGCTAAACTAGAAACAGATGCAGCCTCACCCGTGCCAAATAGAGAGGAATAATCACATCTCTCGATCTGCTGACAGCACTCCTACTGATGCCGCCCAGTATGCCATTGGCTATTTTGGCAACAAGAGCACATTGTTGACTCATATCCAGCTTCCCATCCACCATAACACCCAGGTCCTTTTCTATGGTGCTGCTACTTGGCCGATTGGTCCCCAGCCTGTAGCAGTATGTGGGATTTTACTGTCCTAAGGCAGGACTTTGCACTTTTCCATGTTGAACCTTGTCAGATTTCATTTGACCCAGTGGTCTAATTTGTCTAGGTCTCCCTGAATCCTATCGCTACCTTCCAGGGTGTTTACTGCCCCCCTCAGCTTGTTGTCATGTGAATTTTCTGAGCATGCAATCTATCCCATCATCCAGATCATTAATGAAGATGTTGAACAGGACCATCCCCCGGACTGACCCCTGGGGGACTCCACTCGTTACTTGTTGCCACTAGTCACTGGGTGCCAGGGCTATTTGAAATAGAGTCAGGTGAGGACAAGAAGCCTAATGAAGAAGCTCCTTGGTACCTGGCTGGTGGGAAGCTAAGAGGAGTCATGCATCCTCAGAAATGTGGAAGATGCTGGCAAGCAGGGAAAGATAGGAATAGTCCAGGGAGGTGGCAAGGGATCGATGGAACGGTCATTAGTCATCTCAGATAGCATCCCTGGGCTGGAATAAGGGAGAGGTTTGGTTCCCCTATCTATTCTCCAGATCAAGAGAGAAAATACAGACTTCAAGACTGAAAGAAGCCAAGAATGACAAATCCCCAATGGCGGTCAAGGGCCTGGCACAGAAGCCATTAGACTTCAGGTGGTTTGTGGGTAGGTTGGTTGGAGCTTTATCTTAAAACCTCAGAAGGGAATTGGATTGAGAAGTGACCTGAGGAAAAGACAAGGTCATGGAAGTAGCAGACAGGTTCAGAACCAGGTACCAGGGAGATGGACATGGGTGTACTAGAGTGGCAGAAATACAGCAACACCATGTCCTGGCATGGGAGGACAGTCTAGTGGTGAGCACATGCTGTACCACAGGCATTTTATCTTTTCGACTCTTTCTGAACCATGGGTAAACTTCAGTTGTGTCTGATACTTTCTTAGGCTAATCGGTCTAGTCGGCCTGGAGGAAGAATTAGAATGAGAAAACTTCACCAGTCAGTTCAAGGAGACCATTCCAAGTAGAAAGTGTGGAGTGTAAGAAAATGAAAAGAAGACTGTGGGAGAGGAAGTAAACAAATATTTGAGGTTGGCGTCATTAGCAAAGTGAAGGAGGCTAATCACCTTTAATGACCACCCTCAAGCAGCCTTGTGATTGGCCTTCCCCTGTGTGACTAACAAGGGGCAAGGGCTGACCGAGGTAGAGAAGGCCTTAAAAGCCACTGCTCGAGCGACCAGGGGGAGCTTGTGAATAGCGACTGCAAACAGAGGAGTTTGAGAGGGAGGTTGGGGAGGAGTTTGGTGAGGCCACGATGATGAAGAGGAGCCACACTGCTTGTGCCAGCGCCCCTTCTGTTTCCTTTGCCTCTGTTTGTAGCCAGACAGACTGTCTGACCATGGATATTTCTACCCAGATCCTGGTGTGGACTTGCAGGGACTGTGGCCTTCATTTTCCTGCCATTGATGATCAGGCTAGAGAGATGAATCTATGTGATAGGTGCCTTCTGGTGGCATCTCTCAGGAAACAGGTAGGAGTGTTACAGGAGGAGGTGTCGCATGTCCAGGCCCTGGAAAAATTCCTTGACAGTGTCCATGAGGAGACCTGCAAGAAGGAGGCAGTGCCAAGGGCTACTGCCACAGCTCTGGAGACGGATGGGATGCCTATGGCAGAGGGAGGACACTGGCAGCTGGTCACCTCTGGCAGCAGACAGTGCTCCACGCCTGCTTATGTCCCACCCTCCATTGTGGTGAGGAACCGTTATGTGGCACTAGAGACAATGCAGGAGGTAGAGGAGATGCCATGTACCCCAGAGGCTGGGGAGATCATAGCCATCTCACCTAAGAGGAAACATAGGGTTGTGGTGATTGGGGACTCACTCCTGAGAGGAACGGAGGCACCCATCTTTCGCCCTGACAAGGCCTCTAGGGAGGTATGCTGCCTGCCAGGTGCCCGTATCCGAGACGTTACGGAGGGATTGTCAAAAACCATCCGCCCCTCAGACTACTACCCCATGCTTCTTATCCACGTGGGTACCAATGATACTGCAAGAGGTGATCCTTGGCAGATCAAATGTGACTACAGGGCTCTGGGAGCACAGGTGAAGGAATTTGGAGCACAGGTGGTGGTCTCCTCGATCCTTCCGGTCAAGGCTAGAGGCCTGAGGAGAGACAGATGCATCCTAAAAGTGAATGCCTGGCTGCGAAGATGGTGTGGTCAAGAGGGATTCGGCTTCCTTGACCATGGAGTACTGTTTCAGGAAGGAGGATTGATAGGCAAAGATGGCCTTCATCTGTCCAGGAAGGGGAAGAGCATATTTGGGCACAGACTGGCTGACCTAGTAAGGAGGGCTTTAAACTATGTTCAAAGGGGGAAGGAGACCAAAGCCCACAGGTAAGTGACAATGTGGGAGATGTGGGGGAAGGGATGGAACTTGGGGGGTGCTGGGACTGTAACACCAGGAATAAAAAAGAAGGTAGTTAGAACATGGGGGGGGTCAAATAATTGTCTTAAGTGTTCTACTGAAGCACCAATACATGAGGAGAGTCGGGGAGGACAACACCAAGAAAAAATGCAATGAGGTATATGTAATAAAATTGAAAATCAAAATGACAAAGTAGGGAAATCGGCCTGGTATCTTAGGTACCTATACACAAATGTGAGAAGCCTGGGAAATAAGCAGGAAGAATTGGTAGTACTAGCAGTCTGTGTTCACACACGGGGGTTATCTCGATATAAGTTGTTTCGAAACAACTTATATCGAGATAATACCTTATTTTGAAATAACTTATGCCGCATTAACAAAAAGTTACTTCGAAATAAGGAAAAAGGCGGGAAACGAAATAGCAAGTTCACAGTGTGAACATGCTATTTCGCTTGGGGAGGGGGTGGCAGGCACCAGTGGGGAGGACAAAATTTCAGGAATGATAGCATGAATGAGTATGTCAAAAGCAATACAGAGGACACGCAGGATGAAGACAGAGTAGAAACATTTAGATTTGACCACTGAGGTAATGAGAAACAAACAAAGAAGTTCCCCCATCTTTAAAGCATCTGACAAAGTGGGATTTTCTCCCATGAAAGCTCATGCAAAAAATAAATTTGTTAGTCTTTAAGACACACAGGACTCCTTGTTTGTTTTAGTGAACTAGACTAACACAGCTACCACTTGGATCTTGAGGTAATGAGCTCACTATTATAGTCTAAATTAGGCTTAAAGAGTTTGCATCTAATATATTTAGTTCAGTTAAAGACAAAAGAACTATAAAAGTAAAATCAAGGGAACCCCTTTATTTATGTTTTGTCTTTTTCTAATACCTTATAATATATGATGATCTAGATTAGAGTCTACTGGCCTTTCCTGTATAAACTATACCCCATCCTGCAGTGCTTATTGAGTCACATATTCTCCTATTCTGCTAATCAAGAGTCAGACAGGGAAGGAAGAGATTGCAGAGATATGATGACAGTCTGTTGCTACACAAGAGATTTAAATATGAGGGGTCCAGTTAATTTGGATACTACTATGTATCTTCCCTTTCCAGTTGGCTTTTGTTGTTTCTTATATTAGCATTATCAGGGCCAGACTCTGATCTCCTTAATTAAGCTAAATAGCATCTTACTCTGCAAATTGTCACATTGGAATTAATGCACCAATTTACAGAGTGAAATATAATCTACCATGAATAAGGGAATCCAAAGTGGGTTGCAAATAAATTTCTAGTAATAAAACCATTCTCATTCCAGTTTGCATAATAAATTAACTGATTTACTTGCTGTTTGTAAATTCCAGCCTGTCTCCTTAACCTTTATGGTATCTAAAGTACTTATTGTTCTTTGTGCTGAAAGAATTTAATGAGTTCTAGCCAAGATTACAAACCACAATTACTCTAAGTATATGCTTCCTTTAAAATACTTTACACAGATAAACTACAGATGTTTTAAATCCCACTCTGCTTTTTTAGAGGTAAAGTCTACAATGATTGTGGCTAACAAGATATACAAAAATACAATCCAGGCCATATGGGAGAAAAAAAAATCAATCAATAGCCTAGGATGTACCAACCTTTTCACCCCAGAACATACTGGTATAATTAAGATTGAATGGAGATGCTCAAACTGGAGACAGTTTTACTATAAAAAAGAGGGTGCTGGCATGCTATCATCATTGAAAAGGGAAGATGTTGAGTGTGGGATTTTTGTTTAATGAGATGACATGGGTTGGGATTAGGAACATTGATTTGCCTTTGGTCTGCCAAGGTCCTGGTTGCAGGGAGTGTTTTTTTTTTCTTTGTTTGTTATAGTTAGTACCATTTGAAAGATTTTTAAATCAATAGGACAACTGAAAGTTATGCTCTTATGAAGGGCCAGTAAAGCAGTTATATTGCTGAAATAGACTTCCAAATTCTTTCCCACAAGATCATAGAATTATAGGCTTAGAAGGGACATCATGAAGTCATCTAGTCCAACCCTCTGGTATAAGCAGGACCACTCTTACTAAATCATCTCAGTCAAAATATTGTCTAACCAGGCCTTAAATGTTTCCAAAGATGAATATTCTACCACTTCCCTAGGTAAAGTATTCACCACCCTCCTAGTGATAAAGTTTTTCCTAATATCCAACCTTGACTGTCCCAACTGTAGCTTGAAATTTTTGCTCTGTGTTCTGTTCTCTGTTACTACTGAGAACAGCCTAGCTCCCTCCTCCTTGGAGAATCCCTATAAGTAGTTGAAGTTTTCTATCAAATCCCCCTCAGTCTTCTCTTCTGCAGACTAACTAACCTTAGTTCCTTCCCTCTGTCCTAGTAAGTCATGTGCCTCACACCCCTAATCATTTCTGTTGCCCTCCACTGGATTCTTTCTGATTTGTCAACATAGTTTCTGTAGTGTGGAGCCCTAACATGGGCACAATAGTCCAGATGCGGCCTCACCAACACCAAATAGAGAGGAATAATCACATCCCTCAATTTGCTGGCCACACTTCTACTGATGCAGCCCAATATGCCATTGGCCTTTTTGGCAACAAGAGCTCATTGTTAACTCATATGCAGCTTCCCATCTACCATAGTGTCCATGTCCTTTTGTACAGTGCTGTTACTTGGCCAATCGGTCCCCAGCCTGTAGCAGTACATGGCATTTTTCTGTCCTAAGTGCAGGACTTTGCACTTTTCCTTGTTGAACCTTGTGAGACTTTGTTTGACCCAGTGGTCCAATTTCTTTAAGTCTTCCTGAATCCTATCCCTGCTGTTCATTGTGTTTCCCTTCCCCCCAGTGTGGTGTCATCTGTGAATTTACTAAGCATTCAGTCTATCCCCATCATCCAGATCATTGATGAAGATGTTGTACAGAATCAGCCCCAGGACTGACCCCTGAGGCACTCCTCTAGTTGCTGATTGACAACTAGACATTGAGCCATTGATCTCTACCCTCTGAGCCCAATGATTGAGCCAGCTTCCTAATCACCTTTTGGTCTATTTTTCCAGATCAAACTTCCTTAACTTACTGACGAGAACGCAGTGAGAAACCAGATCAAAAAGCTTTGCTACACTTGAGGTATGTCAAATCGACAGCTATTCCCGCATTCACATATCCTGTCATCTCATCACAGAAGGTAATCAGGTTGGTCAGTCACAATTTGCCTTTCGTGAATCCATGCTTACTGTTCCTATTCACTCTATTTTCCTCTAAGTTTTTCAGAATGGATTCTATGAGGACCTGCTCTCTGATTTTTTTCCAGGGATTGAGGTGCAACTGATCGGTCTGTAGTTCCCTGGGTCCTCCTTTTTCCCTTTCTTGAAGATGTGTCTATATTTGCCTTTTTCCAATCATCCAGGATCTCCCACATTCACCATGAGTTTTCAAAGAATGGCTAGGGGCTCTGGAATCACATTGGCCAACTCCCTCAGATGCAGTTTATACAGCCCCATAGACTTGTGCATATCCAGCTTCTCTAAGCAGTCCCTAACCTGACTTTTCATCACCGAGGGCCACTCTCCTTCTCTCCATTCTGTTACCCAGTGTAGTAGCCTGGGAGCTGATCCTGCCTGTGAAGACTGAGGTAAAAAAAAGCAATGAGAACTTCAGCAGGTTCCACATGATCTGCCATGAGGACACCTGCCACATTCTGTAAGGAAGCTACACCATCCCTGATCCTCTTTTTGTTACTGATATCCCTGAAGACCTCCTTCCTGTTATCCTTCACATCCTTTGTTAGCTGTATTTCCAATTGCCCTTTAGCCTGTCTGATTTTATCCCTGCAGGCCCAAGCAAGTCTTTATATGCCTCCCTAGTTATCTGTCCAAGCTTCCATTTCTTGTAAGCCTCCCTTTTGTGTTCCAGCTCACCTCAGAGTTCTCTGCTAAACCACGCTGGGCACCTTCCATATTTGCTGTTCCTTCTGCACATCTGAATGGTATCTTCCTGTGCTCTTAGCAGAATTTCTTTAAAATACAACCAGCTCTCTTGAACACCATTCTCCTTCAGATTAGCCTCCCAAGGCATCCTGCCGATCAGTTCCCTAAGGGAGCCAAAATCTGCTTTTCTGAAGTCCAAGGGCTGTGTTTGGCTTCTTTCCTTTCTTTTTTTGATCAGGATCCTGAACTCTACTAGCTCATGGTCACTACTGCCCAGACTGTGATTTGCTTCTACTAACCCGATCAATTCTTCTCTGTTTGTGAGCAGCAGGTCAAGAGGTGCAAGGCCCCTGGTTGGTTCCTTCAGCGTTTGTACCAGGAAGTTGTCCTCAATGGTTTCCAAAAACTTCCTGGATTCTCTGTGCACTGCTGTATTGCAGATCTAGGAACAGGAATAAAATACATCCCTGCCCAATATTTTAGCTGAATTAATATTACCTCAGGCAGATTTGCGAGCCAGGTGAAAACCACGGGGCCTGTTATTTGCATGCGAACAACTTGCAATTTGGTTGACACAGTGATTTGAATTGATGCCCCCCAGAACTTAAAGCAGGTGTCCCTTCATCTTGAGTTATAAAATTAAATTAAATTAAATTAAAAAATTTTAAAAAACCCCAATGGAAATCAGAGAAGTAAAAGATCCACATCCTCTGATATTCAGGCACAGAGCATTGCATATTACACCGAGGCCAGAAGGTTATAGACATCCTCTGGACTAATGATTTTAATTCCAAGAAGCTGAAACCCACAGCAGTTCAAATCCCAGAAGAGAGTATATGAGCTTGTTCAGCCTACTGGGAATTTCCAGAGCTGGAAGCATGAGTGTCACAACTTGAGACTTTCAAGTTCCTCAAGCTGTAACACATTTGTATTCTGTGTGGATGGGGCTTAGAGCAAGAGGCATAACACAGTAACCAGTGAGTTATATATGTAATTTGTTAAATCACAGTGAGAGTCAAATCCTGCAGTACTTTCTTTCTCTATGCTAAGCAATATTCCCAATAAAGTTGGTCAAGCAAAACTCTCTAAGAACTTCAGGATTCAATCCCTGATGAACAGTTTGAGAATCACAGCTTGACTGTACCTTCTATTCTCCTTCAGATTTCAATACCCCCTGGGTGTGATCATGGTACTGCACAGATCAATAACAAAGTTCCAATTGTATTAAATGAGGGGGTTTATGCTCATCTCATTAATATGTTTCAATCATTTATGTAAAATCATCCTCCTTTCATTACTTCTTCATGTAATTGTAAGCAATAAAATATGAGTATTTTTCAATATATTGGGGTTTCCAGATTACACTGGAAACAGTATAAAACATTTCAGATCTTAAGTTTCTATGGGACACACACCAGAACACTTCATCATCTGCTCTTCAGTCTGTTTTGTACTAAAGACTGTTTTATATTATATTTGCTTTTGCAAATTTGAAAACAATGTTTGAACGTTAGATTCTGCAAGAAGGTACATAATTATTGGCAAAAGCAAACTGCTCAAATGCCCAATTCTGTCAAAAAAGTTGTGACTTCTGCGACAGGACCTAAAAAGAGAACAATACTGGGCAAACCAGGACATTTGGTCACCCTACAGAGACAGAGAATTCAAAGATAATTTCCTCTGCTTCTGTTTAAAAGTTTTGTTTTATTAAAATATCTGAATCCAGACCAACTTCAATAAATGCACTAAAAGCTGCTTACATAGAACAATGGATTACATCTCCATTGAGCTCTAATTTTTTCTTTAAACTTGTACAAATTGATTGGAGACACTGCATTATGTAAATAAGTTGCCTGAGATGCAGAGATTTAATTGGTCTTCAAAGGCTTTTGCAAGTTTCTTTCTTCAAAAAATGTGAACTATAAGGTGAGAAGCAGATTACCTCCCACAGATTGCTGCATAATCCATTTCATTGACCAGGATAATTTACCAGCATCACCTTTGTACAGTGTGGTGCTGCAGAGGGATGGCCAGTGACACCCCTGAAGAAAACCATCCAGATTTTTCAGATCCCAGTGTAAATTTGCAAGCTGGGCAATTACAAAGTCACACACACACACACACGCACAAAACCCTGCATACATTTCAACACTACCCCTTTTTATTTGAAACCTGAGCAAATACTGACACATCAAAAATGCAATTTTTACAATTATTTTTCAGACTAAAAATATTTTCAATTCATATTATATTCCAATAAGATGGATAGTTATTTTCACCCTTTTTCAAATGGGGAAACATAGGCACAGAAAAAATTTAGGTTATATGCTGAACTAGTGGCAGAATACAGTCAAGACATCATGAGTCCACCTTCAGTCTTCTACTCTACCATCTCTCCTACAAAAAAAGGTTTTCTAGATTGTTTCAGATCTGTAACAAGTTTTGAGTTAACTTGAAATTATGGCAAGTGTTTGTGTTAGTTTTTATTGAAAAATAGCTGGATAACTGAGCTGAACAAATTTAAGAACCAGGTAATCCCATTAATGCCAGGCATTGGGGTCCAGGTTGATGATAAACCTTCTGATATTGTTGCAGTTATGGAACAGTTTAAAAAGAGAACTCCCTAGTGTAAATGTAAACATAAAAGAAAATCCATTCTGTGCTGGTAAATGCTTCCACATGCCAGTAGCAAAGTTAAGCAGTGAAGAATACTCAAGTGAAATGTTTATTGGCACCCTAATCAATGCTGTGGACATGAGAGGATTTTAAGGGCACTCAGAAGTGAGAGAAATCATTTGAGTGAAATATTTTCTTCTTTCCAGACCTTAACCTCATGACACCAGCCTGGAGAAGAGACTTTAGAAAGATCAAGAAAGGCTTTATCAAAGAGAGAGCAGACCCTGAACTATTGCTCCCAACTAAACTGTATGCTGTCCATAAGAAGAAGTGTAGATTTTCTGGGATATAAAAAATCTCAGATTCTAAACTTGATAAAATCAGAGGTGACTCCTCTCAGACTGTTGAAAGGGGAATAAATAAAATATTTTTTGATGATATGAAGCTTCTCTGTTTCCAGAGAGCTAAGTTTTTACTTTCTTTATTTTGGCATTTAAAAGTGAGTATAAGTCTTAATATTTTATCATTGATAATGAAAAAAAATATATAGATTAAGCTTGATGGATTTCACTCAAGGCTAGAGAGTTAGCGAGTGAAACAGCATACTCTGACTACCACAAAGCAGATGAGTTCATTTGCATTACGGTTTCTTGCACCAAAAGAATAGACCAACTGTATAGAACAAGGATGGCCAAAGTTACAGAGCTCAAGAGCCACACAAGTTGATCATTAAACCTTCAAGAGCCGCACAGAGGCATAGAGCCATATACTTTTACCTACTAAATTGATTTGCTGACATTCTTCCGCAAGCCACACTTTTTCTTTCAAGAGCCACATGCGGCTCCTGAGCCGCAGTTTGGTCATGCCAGTATAGAATTTGAGTTCAGTTAGACTCATGTATTGGCATAACTATTACTACACTGTCTTTCCTCTTTTACAGTTAGATTTGATTGAATCATTATTAAAATGTTTTACATACAAAACTAGCACATTGCAATGCCTTATTTTAAGTTCCATGCTGCCTAGTAGAATCCAAACTTTGAGTTTTCTGCACAGCTTTATCATACAACAATCCTGGAACCAGCCTGGAAGTAGGGGAGCTAAGCTAGGTTTCCCCTTCCTCAAGAAAGGGTAGTTGTTAATGATGGTGTTCCTTCTTCTTCCTTTTTACCCTAAATCTCAGTGGCTAAACAGAGCATTCACTCAGACTGTGGGAGATCAACGTTCAGATGCATTCTCTGTTTGATTAAGGGCAGGGACTTAAAAATCTCTCTCTTCTTCCACCTATGTGATTGAGACTCATGAGGGAAATCTGCATTTAAGTCCATACTCTGAATCAGGTAGTAGAGCAGAGATCATAACCCAAGTCCCCCACTGCACTGAAATTCTAACCACTGGGTTATTGTGTATAAGGTAGGGGTGGGGAAGAGCACAGTGAGAATTTGTACATACTGCACAAGTATATGCTAGCACGTAAGACCTTGATCTACAGTAAAATGAATAGCTACCTATAGCACTCAAAAATTGCTTTCCAGATCCCTTCAGATTAATCTATTCTTTAATCTATCATTTTCCTTACGTCTCTACAGTAGCTATTTCAATCAAATCTACACTTTTCTCTATCTTGTCTAGCTCTGTTGTCTTGCCTGCACCTGAACTGGATTTCTTTTTTTTTTTTTTTTTTTTTTTGTTCTTAGTGTAACCGATTCACCATTCCACAAATGTGAATATTAATACAAATAAATTAACATTAAAGTGTACTCTTTTAAAAAACACTAATTTGTATCATGGAGATTGCAGCTAAATTTGTCTGAAATTAAATTTTGCATTGTCTCTAAAATCTATAGTTCTTAATGTTCTTGGAAGGGATACATAAAAAGAGTATTAGCTATACATTTCCTAGTTTTCTAGCATGTGAACTCTCACTTTCAGCAAGCCACAGTGAGTTTTGTATAATCGTACTCTGTATTAAAATATAGTGATGTTTTATATCTTGATTCCCTTTATAGTCTTTATTATATTAAATTTGCAACTGTACCTACCTTGGAGTAATATCAAATGTTTATTTCTATGTGGGGTCTCATTGCAATACTCTGTGCGCTAATCCCTTGTCACTATATAGTTAACTGAGTTTCTGGTATTTGCATTTTCATCCCTTGGAATCTTTGATCATGGAATTGGTTAACAGCCAGTATCTTTAGTAAGTTCCAAAGAAGAAACAATGTTAGTCTAGTTCAGCAAAACAAACAAGGAGTCCTGTGGCACTTTTAAAGACTAACAAATTTATTTATTGCATGAGCTTTCATGGGAGAAAATCCCACTTTGCCAAATGCTTTGAAGAACTGTCTTCATAGCATCTTTGAAGAATTTGATGAAGTGGGATTTTTCTCTCATAAAATTCGTATAATAAATAAATTTGTTAATCTTTAAAAGTGTTACAGGTCTCCGTGTTTGTTTTATCTTTATTTAGTAGTTGAAAACATTGGGGAGGAGGGGGGAATAAAGAATTGTAAAAGACCAAACAGCCCACAGCCATATGTGTCTTACCTAAAGCCCTATTGTCCCATAATAGTTTCTCTATCTTTTCAAAATGGTTTTCCCACTGCACTTTGCCCCTTTAAAGTTTGCAAAATTTCCTTTTCTGTGCAGAGAGTTCCTACAGGCTTGGAAAGTTTTTGCTCCATCTGGTCAAATCAGTTTTACAGGTTCAACTGAGATCATCCCAAAGTCATCAATACTATCAGTTCTGGCATTTCTTATGTCTTCATTGCACAGTTAAGTCAAGTTAGCCAAGCTCAAATGATATTACCTGCAGTGAAATAAATAATGACACTGCAAAGTGGAATTAGCTTCGCAACAGAAGTTTTGCATTGGCAGTTTAGTTGTGCCAACTTGAACTGTAGCCTTTAAAGGCCAGCACCACCCCACTACAATTAAAGGTCTTTGTGGCAGGACTACAGTAAGGGGCAACCATAACTATAACTTAAATTAACACAGTTCATGGTCTCAGGCGGAAGCTGGTAGGTGTCTATCTTGAGCGATCTTTTCCTTCAAGCCTGATAGTTCTCAGACAGCCTTTTTGAGAGAGAAACTTAAATCAAAACTGTTTAGGTAGGAAAACACAAGGGTGGAGCAGCCTAACATACCCTGTTAACAAACTGTTACAGACTAGATACATATTCAACTCAAAGATTCCACTGCAACTACTTCCAAAGTTAATGTTTGTATGTAGAGTGTGAAAGCATGTTTCCATGGACTACTAAGGGAGACAGGCATAATGCAACCCTTTCCCTAAAGGTCTCCTTTTCCATGTTTGTGAACCAAAATTAGTTAACACATAACTTGGATAAGAACTCACATAGCCAATGCTGAGGCATTCAACTGAATATTTTTTCTAATAATTGAGATGCCAAAATGTAGATGAAATCAATCACACTTTTTGCAAATTCAGATGGAGGACCTCAGGAGAAAGATTGCAGTCTATGCTTACACAGGAAACAGGGTTGGCAGGGATATTTACATACCAGTTATAAAAATGGAAGCATGCGTGAAGCACCAAGGAGAACAGCAGTATATAAGCTATGTGTTGTTTAGAGATATAAGCATTTAAATACAAGTGGGAATTAGAATACTGATATTATAGACAGGGATGATATTTCTACTTGAACTGAAAAGGCATCATTCAGGAAAGACTATGAAAATTCACCTAGGAGTAAGAGCTATATCTAGTCTATTAGCTGTCACAACAGTAGAAAAGAAGCCAATTAAGGGATTTCCGAGGGGATGCACCAAGTTTTAATAAACTGTATTTTTGCTTGTTTGTGGAGGTGGTTTGAAAATGTTAGTGAAACATTTAAAAGTAATACAACACAAGTAAGACAGACACTCTGTCTGACACCTTGCTTAGGGCACCCAGAACAATAAATCGTTGTGTTACAACTCTGCCTCAGCAGAAATGAACTTTACTGCTACTACATTGTGTGTTGGTTCCTTAGCACACCAGCTTGTCTGCCTTGCCAGCAAACTCTTTTGGACTCTTCCAGTCCAAACCTTGTCTTGCACATAATAATCAGTGACTCACACTTCCTTAGTGCTTCACAGACATCTCACTGCTGTGTCCAGTCCCCCTCATTGGACACATAAAATTTAAATTTCATAGACTCATAGGCTATGTCTACACACAAGGCTTTATTTATGTTTTGAAGGAAGAGCCTTCCCCTCAGCACCCTGGACAGGGTGCTGAGGGGGGACAAGCCACAGGGCATTGGGGGCTGCCCCCAAGACCAGCGGGGAGCCATGCGGAGGGGCGCCGATGCCCCGCTCTCCCCGCTGCTGGGGCTGCTCAGGAGCCCTGTGGCAGAGTGCAGGGGCTCCCCACTCTGCCCGCTGCCGGGGCTGCTCCCAAACCCCACAGTGGGGTCCGGGGGCGCCCGCCTCTCCCTGCCGCCAGGGCCGGCGGCAAACCCCATGGCAGGGTGCAGGGGCCGCAGCTTTTCCCGGCTCCCCAGCGAGTGAGCGGCCACTGCCAGCGAGTGAGCCGGGTCCCGCCGCCCCTCAGGCCCTGGGCTCAGCGGGGGCAGCAGCTGCTCACCCCGCGCCCTGCCTGAGGGCCCAGGGCCTGAGGATCCGGCAGGACCCAGCTCCCCGTGGCACAGGCTGCTCAGTTGCTGGGGAGCCAGGTCGGGACCGGCTCCCTGGCTGCAGCCCCTGCGGCCGGGAAAAGCCACGGCCCCGGCACCCTGCCCCGGGGTTTGCCACCGGCCCTGGCAGCAGGGAGAGGCGGGCGCCCCCGGACCCCACTGTGGGGTTTGGCAGCAGCCCCGGCAGCGGGCAGAGCGGGGAGCCCCGGCACCCTGCCACAGGGCTTCTGAGCAGCCCCAATGGCGGGGAGAGCAGGGCATCAGCGCCCCTCTGCAGGGCTCCCCGCTGGTCTTGGGGGCAGCCCCCCATGCCCTGTGGCTTGTCCCCCCCTCAGCACCCTGTCCAGGGTGCTGAGGGGAAGGGTCTTCGTCCCAGGGTGCAAAGCACCCTGGGAGGAAGTTCAAATCCTGTTGTTTGGAAATCCATTTATTCCGAAACAACAGGTCCAAATGGCATTATTTCGAAATGACCATTTTGAAATAACAGCCATTTCGAAAAAATCCAGGTTTAACTGTTTCGAAAGGACGATTCTTATTTCGAAAGGACAGGATCTGTCCTTTCGAAATAAGAAAACGTCATGTAGACTAAATTTCTTTTATTTCGAAATAACAAGTGTTATTTTGAAATAAAAGTGCCGTGTAGACATAGCCATAGGATTGGAAGGGACCTCATGAGATCATCTAGTCCAACCTCCTGCAAAAAAGCAGGACCACTCCCACTAAATCATCAGAGCCAGGGTTTTGTCTAGCCAAGCCTTAAATATTAGCCAGAAATGGAGATTTCATTATCTCCCTAAGTAACCCATTCCAGTGCTTCACCACCCTCCTAGTAAGGAAGATTTTCTTAATATCCAACCTTGACCTTCCCAGTTGTAACTTGAAACCGCTGCTCCTTGTTCTGTCCTCTGTTACACAGCCAAGCTCCTTGGAGCACCCCTTCAAGTAGTTGAAGGTTGCTATCAAATCCCTCCTCAGTCTTCTCTTCTGCAGGCTAAATAAGGCTAGCTTGCTCAGTCTGTCCTCAGAAGTCATGCTCCAGCCCCTTGATCAAGTTTGCTGCCTCCAAAGAGAGAACATATATATCAGCCTGTTTGATTAGCTCTGGACTCAGCCTCTGCTGCTAATACGCAGCACTGAGATGTTTTGTAATAAAACAAGAATGAATTTATTAGCAAAGAATGATGATTTGAGCAATACCACAGAAACAACAAAAATTCACATGCATATGAAAGACAAACCAAAACACACGTTGTAGTGACCAAAATGTAATTGTAGCAAATTAGAGGCAACCTTGCCTCTAAGCCAGGGGTCTCTAACTCAAATCACCATAAGGGCTACGTGAGGATGAGTACATTAGCCCAAGGGCCGCACCACTGAACCTTTTTATACAATGATACAAAGCACAGTCAAAATGAAAAAAAAAAAAAAGAAAGGTAGTGTATATATGCCAAGAGGAAGTAAGAATTACTTCTACTCAAGATGGAGGTTTCATCAGGAAGACAAAGAGTAAGTTAACACGTTTTAAACTTTCCATTATCAATTTACGTGCATGAAGTTGCCAGGATTTCTTTTCTTTCATGTAAAGAAAATCTACTTTCCTAGGCTCAAAGGCTATGTCTACACTGCAGGGGGCCCTTGAAGTCAACATAACAAGGTCGATGGGCTCTGGGAGCAGACACGAGCGGTCCCACAGCTCTCCTGCTTGTCTGTAGGCAAACAGCAGCGCTGTCAAAATTCGACAACGCTACTCCTTGCCTATAGACAATCAGGAGCACTGGTTCCAACAGTGCTCCTGCCTCTCTGTGGGAAAAGAGCAGTGCTGTCAGATCCTGACACAACTGCTGCTTGTCTACAGAGAAGCAGGAGCACTGTCAGAACCAGCGCTCCTGCTTCTCCGTAGGGAAGCAGCAGCAGCTTCTGCTTGTCTACAGAGAGGCAGGAGCACTGTCAGAAACAGAGCTCCTGCTTCTCTGTTGGGAAGCAGCAGTGCAATCTTATCCCGACAGCGCTCCTGCTTGCCTACAGATAAGCAGGAGTGCTGTCCGGCCCACTCCTACCTTCCTGCAGTGAGGGACTGGCAGCCAATCCAGGCCCTGCTCCTCACTGTGGGGCTGGTGCAGGATCGGGCCCCCTGGCTGGATCAGGCCCTAGCCCAATCCGCCCAGGGGTGGGGAGGGGCGGGATCTGCTCTGTTAAGTTGCCTTCAGAGCTTAATAATGTCTAAATATAGACAGGGCTTTATTTTAAGTCAACTTTAGGGCTCGTAAGTCCACTTAAAGCCCTAGTGTAGACACACCCAAAGGGTGCTGTCCCTTACAATCCCCTCAGTGATGGACAGCTAAAATCTCTTTTGCTATTCATGGTCCACTATCTCAGCCTCAAGAGCCAGGAAAACTTTCTGGGGTGCAGATTTGGTCTGTCAGTGTGATTATTCAACATTCTTTTTCCCTGCTGTTTTAGTTTGATGGCTTGTTTCACTTATATGTAAATGTACTTTCATTTTCCCCTGCCTGTAACTAAGAAGGTGAGACAGGTACATACACATTCTTTTTCCTAATGCAGGCTGTTTTTATGCTCTGACTCCAAACAAAACACCTTTTAAGACAATATCTCCAGCACACTTTTTTATACAATCATTACATACATCACACAATGATTTTTCAGGACCAGTGTGTCACCAATTTTTATATGATACATAGAATCATAGAAGATAAGAGACAGAAGGAACCTTAGGAAGTCATCAAGTCCAACTCCCTATTCAAAGTGGGACTGACTCCAACAAAATCATCCCAGCCAGGGCTTTATCAACTTGAGCCTTAAAAATGTTTAAGGATGGAGATTCCACCATCTCCCTAGGTAACCCGTTCCAGTGCTTCACCATCATCCTAATAAAGAAGTTTTTTTTCTAATAGCCAACCTAGACCTTCTCCACTTCAACTTAAGACCACTACTCCTTGTTCTGTCTTGCTCCACCAATGAAAACAGCCAACATCCATTTTCCGTAAAACCAAATTCAGACAGTTGAAGGCTGCTATTAAGTCCCCATAACTCTTCTCTTCTGCAGACTAAATAAACCCAGTTCCCAGTCCTTCCTCACATATGAAGTGTTTCAGCCCCTTAACAATTTTCATTGCCTTCTGCTTGGCTCCCCTCAATTTCCTGGAGGCCGTGGGCAAAAACTGGACATAGTACCCAAATATGGCCTCACCAGTTCCCATTAAGGGCAATAATCACTTCCCTTGATCTATTGGCAGTGATCCTACTAATGATACGTTACATGCACCTTCAAGATGTATATTATGACAGGAATATCGTGAGGCAAAGAGTATGTGTAAGAACTGATGTGGGTGACAATATAATGGACTTTCTGCCAGTTAGCATGGAGTGGCTGTCAAGGTTAAAACCTGAATAAAACCAGATACTTAATAAAGTAACCAAAAATATGTAACTCGTTTTATCAATCTGCACAAGTCACCTGACATTAAAACTTTTTTCTTAGCATTGTATTCTTTTCTACAGTTTAGGTTGGATGCATTTTCTAGTATAAATCCTTAATTTTGGTAAACAAATTACATTTTGGCTGAAATTTTCCAAGTTTAGACCCAGCCAAAGTGTCATTTATTTTAGGATCCTGGGAAAAAATCTATGTATGCATTTTTCAGTTCTGCATATCTATACTTAAAAATCCTACCTCTTCCATATATTCTATTGAAAACTTTTACACACTCATAACTCAGTGGATTTAATTTATTTGGGCTTAGTTTATTTTATAGCTTTCATTGTAATCTAATGAAAAAAGGCAAATACTTAGGAAACTAGCCAGCTAATTTTGAGGTTGTGAGCAGTTAAATATCTGTTTGGTTGTTTTTATGGCTGGATGGAAGACTTTGGCTTTTTCTTCTCAGTCTAAATAGGCTTAATCCTGCAAGGCTCAGTCTGTTAGCACTCCCTAAACTTGCAATGGCTTTCACAAAAGTTTAGGAGTTATGAGAGTTGCCATCACATGGCTTGTGCACTAGGAAAGTTAACACAAGATTAATGTTGGAGGGAAATTGGGTTCCAGCATGTATTAAAAGCCAGGCAAACAAAGGGATAAAGACATGGTGCTTTATTAGGCTGTAATTTGACTGTTCAGGGAGGAGAAGGGAGTATTCACTCATACCTAAAGAAAATCACTGTGAGGATGACGGTGATGGAGCTGGTGCCAAGGTGGACGCAGGAGTGGGTATACAGGGTCTGGACTCCGGAGGCAGGAGTGTTTTGGGAGGTTGCAGCTGAGCCAGATTACTCAGGGCCCTTAGGCAGGCAAACAGTTACATGGCTACCAGAGAGAACTGTCTTGAAGCAGAAACTTTTTTAAGGCCGGTGCTTTGGCTGGCTGCCCGAGGCAGCTATGCTTTGTCATATTCTTTGATTGGATGTCTGAGGCAGCTACAGTCTTTATCAGTAGATTCTCAAGGTTTTCTCATAGCAACAGGCAGCTGGACTTTACAAGCCTTGCAATTTCTTTCATTTATGCTAAATAGTAACTCATCCACACTGTCTCACACATTTTGGGCACAAAGGGGCGGGATGAAAAAACAGATATACAAAGCAATCTTTAAAATAAGTGGAGAGAGAAGGAAGGGAAAAGAAAGAGGGAGGCAGGAAGGAAAAGGGGAGGAGGTGGCAGCTCACCTACCAAACAGTTAGCACCAGACTTCTTCAGTTCATTTCCCTCTTTTGCCACTGACTTCTAATTATACAGGGATATTTAAGTTAGTTTTCCCAGCACTGCAGTCAATTAAATATAATTATCTCTATTTTACAAATGGGAAAACTGGGCTAGTATCAGTGACGGTTTTTGGTAGTCAAGCCTAGTGGTCAGAACCAGGGACAGAAACCATGTATCAAGCCAAAAGTCAGAGTCAGAAACAGGAAGCAAGGCTGGTCCAGGCATGGTCACAGCTGCATCACAAACACTAAGCAGTCAGACAAAGTGGATTTTCTCCCATGAAACCTCATGCAATAAATAAATTTGTTAGTCCTTAAGTGCCACAAGACTCCTTGCTTATTTTGCAGAAGCAGACTAACATGGCTATCCCTTTGGAACTAAACAGACAGTAACATGCTGTTGAACTTAAAAGAAGGATTTCTCTCTCCCCTCAAGCAATCAATCAGGCTGGCTAATCAAGTGGTTCTGCTAAAGCTTAGCTGTGTTCATTGGGCAGCCCTGGAGACTGCGCTGGCTGGTCCCAGGCTTCACTGCAACACTTCCTTTCTGACAGGTAAGTGGAAGACCCTACGAGATTGGATACTGAGAGATGAGATGGATGTGGGCAAAATTTTCAAAAGCATCTAAGTATCTTCTCTCCCTAGCTCTTGGCCTGATCCAACATCCAGTGAGATCAAGGAGAGCATGGCCACTGATTTCAGTAGGTTTTATGAGACTTATCTATATATTCAGCACCATGCTGGTGTCGAAGACCAACATTTCATACTCATACAGGATCCAGTTTTTCTACTCTTACTTGTGAAATCAATGGGTATGTTAACACTGGAGCCTTAGGTGGGCTTAACCTGCTTTAAGTGGACCTAAGCAACTCCATGTCCAAATTTAGAATTTATCATGTCACCTTAAGCACTTGCTTAACTTAACTTGATAAAAACCTGCGCTGAAAGTTGACTTAAACTTTTAAGTAGGCTTTAGACGGCAGGGAGGGTAGGGGCCTGGGCCTGGGTCCCACTCCCTCCCTTGTCCTGGGTCCCAATCCAGTTCCAGGGGCCCAATTCAGCTCTGGGGGGCCCAGCCACCACCAGAAAGTGGTTGGGAGCCCGATCTGGCTCCAAGCCCTTGCTGCAGGCAGCAAGGGCTTGGAGCCAGCTCCTGCCAGCAGCAGCAAGTGGCATGGAGCTGGATCTGGCCCCAAGTCACTTGCCACACGTGGCTCAGAGCCCAATCCAGCCCTGAGCCACTTGCTGTTGGCAGCAGGCAGCTCCGAGCAAGCCTCACCTTGATGGGGTCCTGCTCCCCGAACACCTGGCAATGCCAATGACCCAGCCCAGTCAATTTCACATGCTACTAGGAAGGAGCAGCAGGGGCTGGATCTAGCCCCTGGGGCCAGATCAGTGCCCTGAAGTCACATGGCAACCTAGGGCAGGGCCCAGCCTTGGCCCAGGGTATATCTACATAAGTATATTTAACAAGTTTGACTTTAAGTTGGCGTAAAGTTGATCGTGTTATGTCAACTTAACTGAGCTCCCCCCCCCCAGTGTAGACATAGCCAATAGGACTATTCACCTAGTAAAGCTACTACTTACCATGAATAAGGATGTAAGAATCTGGTCCTTGACACTTTGTATATTCAAAATCCTGTATTTTGTTTTTGATTTGAATTAAATGCATGATAGCCTGAGTGTCTTTGTTATTTAGAAGCAGAAAAAGGAGTATTTGTAGCCTGTCTAAAAATTTAAGGACACGAGGGTGAGGTAAGGCAAAACTACATTACCTATAATAGCTGTTATCCACAGGACATATGAGCATGACAAGAATAGAAAGGTTCTATAGGAGATGAGCAGAACTTTAAACAACCTCTAATTCAGATAAGAGTTATTAACTTTTATGTACCGAATACACTTCCCAATACCTTATTTTCCTTACCTTGCAAAGTACACCTGTGCCAATCTTTTAAGGCTCTGATAACTTCAATAATGAATTCTTAGAAGCAAATGGCATAGTAATCTTATGTTTATTAACTTGCTAACAAGTATGTAATCTCTTTCATTATCATCCTGCTCAGTGTGAAAGTAAAATGCCAATTAAGAGCTATGATTCTACAAATTATAGGGGAGCAAAACAGAAAACCTAAATTGTCAAGCATGATAGGATGTACTCTTCAGGAAAGCTGAGTACTTTATTTTTTTGTCCTGAAACTTTTTATTTGCTCATTAACTAATGGATCTGAAAAATCATGCCATTGGTAAACTTTTTAATTATTTCATTATGGCTTCATAGCTTATTTCCAGCATTGTAAAACTTTATTTTAAAGCTTGTTCTCTCATGGAAATTTCTCCACAGTTTATTCATGGAAGTAATATATTTTGTAGCCTTTGATTATACCTATTTTTGGCCTTCATGCATATATTATGCTTTTTCTTATTTCATGTATGTATATCTTTCTTTAAAAGTTTAAGAAATCCTGGTTTTATAGTATTATATTTAGCATAAGTAGGTAAGTTAGCATAACTTTTGTATTAGGAGCTGATATGCAAGGTACCTACAGGCCTTGTAGAAGTGACAAGTCTGTATGCAATAGATTTGCAATAGAATATAGTAGGAGTAGCTGTGAAGTTAAAAATATCTGTCAAAGGTGAGTCTTTGTTCCATTGTCTTTGATGAAAAACCCCCAGATAAGCTATTTTGGATCATAATGTATAGGTTAACAGGTGAATAACAACTCAATGGCAAGTTAAGATGGGGCCCTTGACATTTTTGTAGAACACCACAAAACCCACAAAATTTATAAATAAGAAAAGGGGAGAGATGATGAGCAATATTCTAGAAGGGAAAATACATCAATTATAAGTATGAACCTCTTAACCAATGACCAGAAGGTATCCCTACAATTTTTGAGGTAAGGACCCATATTTGGGTAAGGAAAAATAAAATAATTTAGGTTATTTTAGAGGGGTATAAAGGTATAGAGCTTGTTATGTGTGATGAAGAAGCATTTAAATCCTTACGATCTGGGGAGCAATGAAACTTCCATTCCTTAACTCTGAGCTCAGCTTTCTCAAAAAAAAAAAAAAAAAAGGGATCTTCGTAGACCCACCTGCTTGCTTTTTCTTAGCTAGTCTTTATTAATTTATCTTGTTAAGTATATTAGGGCTGCTTGACTCTGCGCTCCAGTTGAAGCATCAGCATTCCTACCCCAGGGAAGTGTAAGTATAAGCAACTGTAAGGTGTGTTATCAACTATACAGGATTTACTAGATGCATTTATATATACACTGCTATTTCATTGTGACTATGTCCACACGTACATCATTATTTCAAAATAAATTATTTCAAAATGAGATATTTCAAAATTAAGGCATTATTTAGAAATAAGTTAATTCAAATTAAGAAAATGTTAATTTGAATTAAGGGAAAAGCTCAAAGCGAAATAGTGTGTCCAAACACAGGACTTGCTATTTCGCTTTAGGAGAGGGGCACCATGGGAGGTGTGGCAATATGGCCCCCTCCCTCGGCCATGCCCCCACCCAATATAGGCTAAAAGGAAGGCACCCTGGGAAGGAGAAGGGCAAAAGTGTTATTTCAAAATAATGGTTATTTTGAAATAACACATCCGAACGGCATTATTTCAAAATAACCATTTTGAAATAACAGCCGTTTTGATTTAAAGGAGGTTTAAGCTATTTTGAAATGATGGCTCTTATTTTGAAATGATGGAGCCCGTCATTTCAAAATAAGAATACATTGTATGGACCTAATCTCTTGTATTTTGAAATAACCAGTGTTATTTTGAAATAAAAGAGACGTGTGGACATACCCAGTATGTTTATCAATTAATATTCTTATCAATTATATGCTTTATGCTGTTAGCAATAAAGAATTGTTATAAGATACCTTAGAGAATCCCTGTAACTCTCATTGTTCCCTGAGGAGGTCCATAATAATTTGGTTTTAATCTTGATTTATCTGTGGTCAAGTTCAAACTAGAACCCACCTCTTTTAGAGCAGCTTGATTAAAATCCACATTGGCTATTCAAAATTCCAAACAGAACCTGTTGTTTCAAAACAACGGTGCATCGTGTGAACTTGGCCTTTCTTATTTCGAAACAATCTCTGTTGTTTCGAAATAAGACTGCTGTGTGAACACACTCTATGAGACATACACCACTGGTGGGATTAGAGGTCCCTGTTCCCTCCATTCACACTACCTGTTTGGTGAAGGAACCAATTAACTGCAGGCAGCTGGCTCTTAAGGAGCCACAGTGTATCAGTGACAGGCTAGATGTCACTGCCCCTAAAGTCATAAATTGGCTTGGTGTTCTTCCCGAAGTTGAGGAATATGTGCTCAGGTTTTGCACGTAGAGCCCTGTGCTGCTATGGGGTGGAACTTGTAACTGCTGGTAATCTTCAGGAATAATCTGTAACAAATTTTCAGGCCCATCAGTAGCTTAATTTTTACATTAAAAGCAGTCGTGCTCAGGCGGTGGGGAGCTAGGAACTTTTAAGAAAGGGAACATGAGATTCTCCTAACTCCCCAAATATAGAGGGTGCGGAGCCATAGTAGGTGTTTTGCAGGCCCCAAAGCAGCTGTGGCTCTCCTGTTCTTACCCCGATTATTCATTAGTATCTTCAAATGACATTTTGTTTGACTCCAGCTCCAACTTTTCTTTCTTGTTTTTTAAGAATTGTGTCCCTTGTGCACTGATATTTTATTAAGGAACAATATTTTTTGCTCTGATTGAAGTGATACCAATAGGAAACCAGGCATTCTAGGTCAAGTTCTTTGCAAACAGATATGAGTAAAGTCTCTCTTATGAGAAGGTTGATTGATTGCATATCATAATAGTAATAACCATGCATAAATCTGTGCAGGACTGAGCTTTTATTAGCATTTTACAGTTTGCCAAACCTACTTTGTATGTGTGAAAAGTTGCTGTTTGCATAGCATGATTATGTTTTTAGTCAATCTGAAGGATTCTAATTTAAAAAACCCCCGCAAAATATGCTGTCTTTTATGTTGCATAGCCAGAGAGCACTTCACACAAGGAAATTGTTTCATCCTACTTTTAAACAATATTCAACACCAAAAATAAATAAAACCAGACACTGGTATGCACCTCTATTAATTAACTAGAAGGTTTTGAATTGAAGTTATCTGTCAAACCTCCTCTTTTTATTCTATTATGCTGTATCTGGTACTAAAAAAACAAAAACAAAAACAGAAAAATACCTCAAGATTACTTTTGCAAAAAGTAAATCCTTTTGCAATTCATATTATTTAATATTGACATTTACTGTACTTTTTATATTATGACCACACAATATATACATTTTTTTTTCCACAGAGCCACCTGTGCTGACCAATTACCTAGCCATAACCTTTGTACCTGTTTGATCTTTAGGTATGGTCCTCTCCCACAACATGCCTCGGAGGCCCTTTTCTATATTGCTGCAATCTGAGATTCCTTTGTGACCATCTGTGTTATGGATGCTCTCTAATCTGGATCTGTCTATTCTAGCTGTTTTACCTTAATTGAGATAGACATGCCTCCTTATGGATACATGGGAACACAAATGCCTGAAAGGCTAAGCAGATGACAGAACTGTTTAGCTATTTGGCTTGAAGACACAAAAGAATTCCTTTAACTCTTCCCTAGAAGAAAGAAGTGGGCTGGTAAAACCCTTTCTTTCACCTAAGAAAAATCCTAGCCTCTTTCTTCTTCTCAGCTGACACCATCTTATTCTTTAGCTATATATTTCAGTGCAAACAGTTCTTTAGAATATTTTTGGGGTTCCTCCCGGTCACTGTTCAGCCAAGACTGTCTGGTGAAATAATTTCTCAAAAGCTCCAGTAGAAACTTCTATTGCACGGGTGTGAGCTGAACATGCTGGCTCACTTCAGTGTTGCAAAAACATATTGGGTATGTCCACATGACTTTTTTATTTCGAAATAACACTGGTTATTTCAAAATAAAAAAGTTTTGGTCCATACGGCGTTTTCTTATTTCGAAATGATGGAGCTCATCGTTTTGAAATAAGCGCCGTCATTTCAAAACAGCTTAAACGGCTTTTGTATCAAAACGGCTGTTATTTTGAAATGGGTGGTTTTGAAATAACACTGTTGGGACACGTTATTTCAAAACAACTGTTGTTTAGAAATAAGGTGTCTGACCTTCCTCCCAGGGTGCGTGGCACCCTGGGAGGAAATTCCCCCCCCTAGCACCCTGGCCAGGGATCTGCCACACCACCCATCATGCCCCTCTCCTAAATCGAAATAGCAAGTCCTGTGTTTGGACTTGCTATTTTGATTGGGGCTTTTCCCTTTTTTTGAATTCACATTTTTTTACTTCGATTTAACTTGTTTCAAAATAAGGGCTTTATTTCTAAACGACTTGTTTTGAAATAACTTATTTCAAAACAACGAGCTGTGTGTGGACATAGCCATTGGAAATGGCACCAGACTTGCCAGAACCCTGCAGGAGTTTCCTGAGGGCTTTAAAGAAGTTTAAATTTCTTCCATTACCCATGGTTCCCTGAGGTAGGTACAAGGTATCCCACAAAGCCTTTCAAAATCACCTTGTACATTTCAAGATGGACGTGTGTCTGAACCAGTTTAAAAACAACAGGAGCATAAATGCAGAGCAAAAGTGCAATAGTTTATACTAATGTAGCCTGGCTAGTGTGGAGGAAGGCATTAAGCCATTTGCACTTAAACTAGTTAGACTGTTGTGACAGGTTTCCCACAGTGCAACCTAACCTGTAGGACCACTGAACCCTCCACACACACACCAACACAGGCTGCTTCTGATGCTGATGTCAAGCTACAAACCTGTGATAGGCAATGCACTTACACAGACATCTAAAGCAGGGGTCTCAAATGCAAATCACCACAAGGGCCACAAGGCCTCGTATAGGGCCACATGAGGACTAGTATGTTAGCCCGAGGGCTGCACCACTGAAACTGTTTCATACAATGATATTGCAAATACTGGTAACAATAGTGTCATTGTGGGCCACAGGAAATAGCTTTAGGGGCTGCATGTGGCCCATGGGCCACGCGTTTGAGACCCCTGATCTACACCAGGGACCCACCCAACCAAGTTACATGAATGCTTTCCCAGTCACTCCTGAACCACTAAGAGAAAGGTGCCAGATAATTTCCCAGAGCTCCAGATTTACACCCCAGGACTGTATTGTCTTACACCACTGAGTGTCCCCTTGGACAGTGCAAATTCATTAAGTAGTTCACCCACTCTGATGAAAGGGTAGTAGACATGCACCAGCTTTTGTTAACCTATGTTAAGATTTCACAAGCACTTTAACCAAAACAGATTTTTGCAGGCAAATATAAAACAGATTTATTAACTACAGAAATATAGATTTTAAGTGATGGGAATAAAGATCAGAGATAGTTTTTTTAAGAAAATGTAAATGTAAACATGCATTCTAAATCTGAAACTTTTAATCTAAACAAGAGTTAAATCAAACAATGTTTCAACCTGACAGATGGTACAGGCAGAAAACAGGTCACAAAACAGAGATAGGCATTACCTTCCAAGATGGGACCACCCTTCTCCAGTTTTAAGTCTTTGTCTTCCAGACATCCTTCCAGGTATTGAGATGAGGGAGAAACCAAGTGATAATGTCACCGTTTCTCTTTTTATACCTTCTACCTGCTAGAAAGATCCTTCTCTGAGACTGGATCAGGCAACCCCTATTTGTCAAACAGTCTTACCTAGGTTTCTCTCTAAGGCTTTGTCTACTCTAGCGCTTGTGCCAGCAATACTGTTGTCATGCAGGAGTATGAAAAACACACCCCAGAGTGACATAAATTTTGCCAGCATCAGCATGAGGTGTTCTTCTACCAACATAGCTACCTCTGCTTATTTAGGTGATTTTATTATTTTGGCAGAAGAGCTCTTTTTCATCAGTATAAAGTAGCTATACAACTGCTTTTGCCGGTAAAATTCGTGTTGCTCACAAAAGTGTTTGGTTTCTTTTTGGTCGTCCCCCCCCACACACACACACACATTCCCAAGTAAAAAATAGTTTTGATGAAGCAACTGCTACTGTAGACAAGCTGGAAAGATGTCTCTGAGATGGCAAGAGGGAAAGTGGTTTTCCTTTTACTGGTCCATTGGCACGTCTGTCTGGCCATTTTTGCCACTGAAAGGTCAGCTGTTGGCATCTCCAGCCTCACAACATATTTCAATAACAGATATTACAATACTTCTTAACTCCAAACATAATGATAGCATTTACAATCCAATGGGATATTAATGTTCAACCAGATCAAAACTTCTCAAATGATAACCTTATAAGGCATGTGTTGTTTAAAACATATCATCATATAACAGTGGTGAATATCGAGGTTCCAGGATGCTTCAGTGAGGTACAAACTTTCACAATTATAGCTTCTTTAAATCTACGCTTAGAACTTCATACAGAAATGGGCTGAAGATGCTCTTTATCTCTGGATTAGATGTAGTCTGTGGAATAAATTCAGTGCCAGACCATGTTGGCTGGATTAAGTTGTAAGTGTCAAAAGCTTGCTTGCAGTTTTTGTGCGGTTTTTAGAAAAAGATGGTAAAAGTGTGGCAAAATCACCCATGTTCACAAGATTTTATTTCTATTTAACATGCAGATGAAAACAGAGTCTTTTTCTATTTTGAATCTAGCCTATAACTAAAACTTTAAGGCAGTTTCAGAAGTGAGAATCAGGAAACATCAAATTTGAAGAGGTGTGGATTAGGTATTTGGATTTTTGTCTAATCTCTGACAGCTGAAATAGTTGCACTTGTTATTACAGGATCTGTAAACCAAGATACTTATAAAACTTTCTTCAAATGACTTTTCATTTTAATTGTAATTTAATTTATTTTTCAAGAAGCATTTAATCATATTATATGCCATCTGCATAGAGAATGGACACTTTTTTATTCTAGATTAGTCCTTTTCAATGTGACATATTGGGAGCATAAGGAAGAGATGAACTGCTAGTGCGTGTACTGTGCTTGAATAAAATTCATTCAGTACATTCAGACTTCTGAGATAAGTGGCTTATATGCAGGGAACTGTTTGGGTTTTTTTTTTAAATTCTGACTGGCCTTGCACTAAGCAGAAAAATGAAGGAATTTCTAAAGCCTGCAAAATAGTTCCTGGGAGAAGTAATAAAGCAAACAATAGAGAGATGAATAAATGGAGCTCTTGGATAGAAATCAGGGGAAATTATTTATAAAACTCTTGTGAGTGAGACCGAATTACAAGCACTAGTCATATTTTTGATCACTTTCTGCTAGAGAGGAAGGTTACTGGAAGAAAAAGTAACAGAAGAAGCCATGCAGGCTTATATAATAACTTGGGGTTCTTAAACTAGATATTAAGAAGCTAAATGAAAAATCTGTGTTCTTAAAAGATGATGCAGGGAGGGAATGCAATTCTAAGGCAGGCAAAAATCTGACGACATCGGAAAAATTCTGTGGATCCTGCAAGATTGTTATGAAATAGCGTCTTACGGATACAAAAAGGACAGGAATTAAGTGTTACAAAGTATTCTTAAAATGCTTAAAAATATGTGCATATATTATTTCAGGAGTGCATAGCTACCTTCTATACAGCTCATCTTCCATGTATAATTGTTTTTCTGTACACTCTAGCACTTCAAATTCAACTGTCTGTAAAGACAGCTGCCATTTTCTAACACAGAGTAGGTGAGATACCTTACAAAGAATACACATTTCATGTTCTCCCATGAAGACTTGCATTTTTTTGTTTTATATTTTGTTCTTTCTCTTCATCTAAAATGAATTAATCCCTTAATTCCTTGTAAAAATACTTAAGCACATGTCTCTTTCAAGCATGTGAAAATTCCTTGTGATTTCAGATTATTCATGTGCTTGAGTACCCTGTGGAATTTGGACCTCAGACTAAAACTAGATAATTGCTTTATGGGTATGGAGAAAACAACCAAAATGGTGGCTTTGCTCAATTTAAACAAGTGTGAAGAGGTGGCAGAGGGAAGTTTTAGAATAGTTTTAACAGCAGAAGGCTGGCACAGAAGGAAAGATGATGGCAGTTTGTGAGTCGAGACTACTGCCTTTCATACCATTCAGCTTTGTCTCATTTTTTCCTTAAGGCAAGTCATTCTCATACTCTATTTGTCTGCCAGTCTGCACCTATTCCCTTATATTTAACCTAGATTGTAGCACCAGGGAGCGGACCCCGCAGTCCGAGAGTGTGAACTAATCGAGAGGTTAGAGACCAGACCACTATATTTTGGTTAATCACTATTTATGTAACTTTTATTAAAGTATGTAGGGGTACAAAAATAGGATAAATGAAAGGTTAATATTTTTTCTAATGAGGTTTAACAATATTGTACAAAAAATTATCAAATTCAGTGATAGCAGCTTGTAATTGCATATTTCAGGTAAGCTCTATACTACTAAGCCACGCTAAACAAATTACTAATATTCCTATTACTAAAATTAAAAACTTGCAACTCCTATTAAGTTCCACATATCAAAACCCCCCATACAAACTGCGTTTTCAGAACTCTATTTCTTTCAGGCATTTAAAAATTCTCCAAGTACAAATCAATAGCCCAAGAAACAGAAAATAGAGCACTAATACCACTACAATGCCTATCCCAATCCCTGTGCCTAACCCTGAAGTAAAATCCTGGTGCCAATCCTGGTTGGTGCAATTCAGCAGAGTGGGGTTCATGGGAGAGAGCTTTTCTATGTAGCACACACACTAAAACATCACACACAGCCCAGGACAGCACGAACACCTTGCTTTCTCCCTCTTTCTCTCCAGACACCATTGGTCATGGCCCTGTGGGGCTACCCATGAGCTGTTTGTGGCTAGGAGTTACAAGGGTCAGCTGGGGTGCCTGGCGGGGGATACAAGTGGATTTATTCTTTCATCACACTCTTTCACTCTGCTGTTGCCCAGATTGGATTATGGGAGAGGAGTTAAAGGTAACAAACACCAGTTTGATTTTGATCTGTAACGTTAGTAAGTTTAGAGCAGTAATAATTCATATACACACAACCTCAAAAAGTGTTTCCCAGTTTAAATCCTGAATTTGACCAGGTTATATTTACCACATGTGATTGTTATCTCCGGAGGGACAGACAGCAGACCTGTTTCTTTGAGATAGAGTGAAAACTGTGAGAGAACAGCCTGGTTTTGAAATTGGTTCGAACGAACTTACAGCTCACCGTGGCTGTCTGCGGCCATAAAAATCAGAGCCCAACTGTCAACCAACTGCGTGCTTCTCAAAAAATCTGCACTTGACCAGACCGGTGTTGAAATCAGCTTGACCGAACTTACGGCTCACTGTGGCTATCTACGGCCATAAAAAATCAGAGCCTACTGCGACTGGTTCCACTGGTTGAACATCCCGTCACCCCCTTTGGATATGCCAAGTCCTGTGGCCCTGCAATCTTGGATGGCCAGGTGAAAAAGAAATTAGTAAAAGAGTAAAAAAAGGACAAAGAAAAGAAAAAGATCCGCAAAAAGAAAAAACTGCAGGCTCCCTCGGTGTTCAGTCAAGGGGTTCAGCGCCTCCCTAAGGAATAGCGGGGAGTGCCTTGGGGTGGCCAGATCCCTTGGCGACACGACAGGCTACCAACCTATCATCTCTCCAACGTGTCCAGAAGCAGAACCCCCTATTTATGGCTAAAAGCCCCCAAAGTTAGCATATCACTTGCCTGGAAGCTTGCTGACCTTGGTCGGTTGTTTTTCCTCTCTTCTTTTTTTCTTTTCTTGAGCTCTGCAGATGTTCACTGTAGTTTATCTTATCACTTCCCAGGGTCTGACTGAACCAGTCTGGGGTGCTTGGGCTAGGTTACTTAGAAAACTGTTATGGTCTGCAGTTCTCTGAACCTGAAAGATAATACCACATAATTGTTCTCTGATCTGGGGGCCTAGCAGGTTACATTCCATCACCCAGGCTGGAGTTTAGCCACAGCAAAATACAAGTGGAAAAATTCACCTTTCACAGTAACAACTGTCATTTTGGGGCAGGGACTGTCTTTTGCCTTGTGTGTGTACAGAACCTAGCATAATTAAAGAGAGATGAAAAAAGGAAGGAGAATTAATTCTGAAAAGAAATTGAAGCTGTGCCTAATGAGCAGATACATCAGTGTACTGAGGACACTTGGGTGCTGTTGTAAGCGGTGCCATTCTTTTGCTGTGTTACCTTAGGCAAGTCACTTTCTCTGTTTGTTACCTTATTTCTAAAATTGGACTAATGGTATTTAACCACATTTGTAAAGTGCTTTGAGACATTCAAGTGAAATGTATACTTGCTAAGTACTGTAGTTAATTCTTATCTAGTATATAGCAATGTCAATAAAGAAGGATCCAGGAAAGACATATAATATGATATGCTACACGATATACATATACATTTTCCCCATATGTAAGTGGGAAGTTCTGAGGTTTATCATCCAAGTTGTGTTAACATTAGGATGCAAGGAGGATATTAAAATTTAAAATAGTTTCACTGCTATTATTGTTCAAGCTTGCTTGAACAATATTTCACACATGTCTACTTGTGTGGAATCACATCTTTGCTAATTAATTACTACTTGAGCCCCTTCTGAGTGTGTGTGGGGGCGTGCCGTCTTTGTCATTACTAGCAAGCTTTTAACATCTTGTAGTAACAGCAAAGTCTTCTATATTTTAATAACACAATTGGTTTTAGCAGATTAAGACTTTTTATTAGATATTTTCTATGGCATACTTAATATAAATTATTCCTGTACAGAAATGATGACTATGAGGCTTTCAGTATGCTGCTTTGTCATACACTGTGTCACAGCAAGTCAAATAACCCTAAACATATCTTGACTGTCTCTACAAACTGCAGACACTGAGGCTAAAAACCATACCCAATAAATTTACTATCCTCTCTTTGAAGCTGAAGAGGAATTTCAGACCTCAGTCATACTTTTGTAATTTAAATTGCTATATGGACATCACAACCCTTGGAAGTATTTGACAAAGACAAGGAAAACTGGCAGAGTAAGCCCATTCCAATCATGAATATAGTTCAATATACCCTGTTTGACTCAGGCTAGGCAGTATAACAAAGGAGAAAAAGCTGGAGAATTTTAGTTTCATGTTACAGTTTTAATCCTAAAGCCAATATTAAGGTTGGAAAGAGTATTTAGAGCCTAGTGTAGGTGATGTACCCATAACTGAGACCCTAATTGCCCCAAAAGAATGGCTATCCTGCAGCCTGATGGAGACATTTACTTCCCAACCAGGCAGTGCCACGCTCCATTAACCAGTTAGTTCAATGCAAAGTCTTAGTAAATCTAGAGAAACAACCACAAAATTGCAGAGAAAATGTGGGACAGAGTATCATGGAAGACCAAGGACTTGCTGAAGGTAGAGGAGTAAGTAAACAAACAATAAGCAGCTATGAGTGAAAATTGCTGGTGACATTTTTATTAAAATATTGGCAATACCTCACAAGAGGATGTGTTTCCTGTGTCCCAAAAACTTCATTTTTTAAGCAAGTAATAGAAATCAGGCTGTAGTCAGATCTAATGACAGACTTCTTGCTTACCATCATCTCAGCCAGATAAGTTATAGTCTGATGTTGCATTCCTGACTTGGGCATGAGTTGTACATAAATGAAGATTAAAAGAAAAGACTGCAAATGAACACAGGTATTTAATCTAATTTTACTGAGGCCTACCCTGCTGATTTTGATTCCATGAAGAAATACAAGGTCAAGAGTCTATGAATAATTTATTCAAAAAAGACCCTTTTTTCCTTGTCTTAAATTGTCCCTTTATTTGTTCTTGTTTTTATAAGTTAAACAGATATTTTAAGTAAATATATTTCAGCTTAGCAATTACACACAAAACAATCACTGAAAGAATTGCATTGAATGTTTGATATTCACATTTCAAAATCAAAAGTGGACAGATTTCTGATTCAGAATTTGCTTTCACTGACTATCCTACAAAGTTTGCATAAAATTCACTGTTTTTCCCCCCATACTATAAGAAAACTTGTTTAAGAGAACATTTGTGGGTCTTGATCACAATCAAATGCAAAGAAGGGTTCATGAATCATTTCTGGAGTATCTGTCCAGCTCTTGCTAGGCCCAATATACCACAGTAGAGAAAAACATTTGGTTCTCTGCCTAATGAGGCTCAGATCGAATATAAATAAATGTCTCTTTATTTACCCCTTTACCTCATCTCCTTTTCTGTAATTTTTATATGGTGTCACACATTTATTTGGCTTTAATATTTGGTGTTATACCTGATTATATTTATTTTAAATATAACCAGTGTTTTATATCACAAATTGGCATGTCACACAGGCTATGTCTACACTAACAAATTAGTCTGGACTAAGCAAGCTCATTTGCATTTTTTAATTCAAACTAGCCCAGTAGAGACATGCTGGTTCACACTAAATAAGTTCGGACTAGTGGATAGTTCAAACTAAATGTGTTTTTTTAAATTCAAACTAACTTTTGACTAAAAAAGCATGTATGGCTAGTTTGAACTAAAAGTTAGTTTGAACTAAAAGAAAAATGTGCTTAGTTCTAACTAACTTTCCCCAAGTCCAAACTAAGATTTTTCTTGTAGACATAGACTCAGAGAATAAATGATGCTGTAACACTGGAGGTATTAATAATAATTAATAATATTAGTATACTCTGAATATTCCTATTGAGTATTTGAAGCATCATCTGGAAGACCAAAGGACTTTACAAGGGGGACTGAAGAGGGTCTAAGTCGGGGAAGATGGCCCAGCTGGCACTGAAAAAGACTCCTACTTCCAGCTAAAAAGGGTGAAACATCGCTTATTCAAGAGTTTGTTAATGTGTAGAACTTACACTGCAATCTATGTATTTTTCATTTAGTAACTACTTTTTAATTTCTTTGTGCTTGCCACTTATCACAATCTATTTTTGTGTTATTAATAAATGTGCTCAATATTTAATCTTAACGTGTGTCTTTGAATGAAGTATCTAGAAAAAGTGCACAGTAACAAAAACTAGTCAACATTCTTTCCACTTTGAGGGAAGGATATACTGTACAGTATAATAATCTGCACTGGTCAGGCTTTTTGACCATGGTAAATAGTGCAGTCACAGGCTGAAGAGCCAGCTGGAGTTTCCCTTTTGTTGCTTCATGAGTGACTAGAAATCATTCATTGAACTAAAATGGGTGTGCTCTCTGCCTGTGGGTGGCTGTGTAAGTTGAGCACCTGTCAAAAGTTTGTGGGTTTTCAACCCATCACATTGGCTATATGTACACTGTGGGCTTAAGTCAATTTAAGGAGGCTTAAGTCAACTTAAGCAAATCTCTGTCCACATCTGGAGTCGATTAAGTCAACTTAAGGGCTTTCTTAAGTCAACCTAATAACTCCTGTCCTTCAAGTCAACTTTAGGGGTTAAGTTGACTTTATTAAGTCGACTTAACACAATGTGGACATTAAAGTTGACTTTATAAAGTCGACTTAAGCCAGGGGATCCATTTAAAGTCAATTTTATTAAATCGACTTTAAATGGGTCCCCTGTCTTAAGTTGACTTTATAAAAAGGTTGTTACAAGGTGGAGGGGGAAAAATTATTCTCCTTAACTGTTGATGATCGGACAAGGGAGGTTTAGGTTGGACATTAGGAATAATTCCTAAATGTCAGGGCAATTAATTACTGGAATAAGTTGTCTGGGGGAGTTGTGGAATCTCCATCACTGGAAGTTTTTAAGAGCAGGTTAGACAAACAGCTGTCAGGGTTGGTTTAAGATGGTACTTTGGACTCAATGACCTCTCATGGTCCCTTCTAGCTTCTATGATTCAATAATTCCATCACACTTATATACTACAAACTTCATATACAGATGTTTGCCTTGTTAATTGTCAACATTTTAATTATACATTTTTTTCCCTCTGGCATGAATCCTGGACTCAGTGTTTTATTTAGCATTTTCAAGGAGGCTTCTCTAGATTCTTAGAAAAATGTCTCCTAGTAAAGAACTTTACATTTACTGCAGAAGAAATTAGTAAGGATTCCAGGCACTCAACACCTTACAGGAAGAGACTCTGATTTGATAAGAGGTGAGACTTAAAAAAAAAAAAACCCTCCCCACAATATTTTGTATAAGAAGCTGTAACAATAATACACCACTTCCTTTTATCATTCTGGCTTGAAAAAGATGGATCAAGCCATTGAATCTGGGATGCACACCCCAATTATTAGCACAACATCGAGGTGCTGCACAATTGTTTTGATGAGGAAGGCGTTTTTGCAGCCAACAAAATTACACATTTAATTCATTAAACATTCATTTTTGAGCCCTAGCGGTTTGTCAGTCTCTCTCATTTCAGCATGTTTCTGTGCTAGAAGAAAAACAACTACCATCCTTACCATATGGTGAAAGTTTAAAAAACATAACTTGCTAAAGATAAGGATGACAGCCACTACATTAGGCACCTCTGACCAAAAACGAATAAAGTAATTTTAGCTTCTGTATGCCTTTAAAAGTTGCAGTACTATATGTATGGCTTTCTATATGTAATTAATGCCAAAGCGCAACATATTTCATTTTTCATTAATTTTACAGTCATGAAACCAGTTTAACAATGTGTATGACTAATTTTTCTCCCTCCATTTCTTCTGGGCTTGAGAGCAAAATAAATTATGCTCTTTTATGCATGCCATTGGTGGCCAGTTAAATCCAAAATAAAAAGGATATTTTAAGTCTTCATGTCCTTACTGGTGCAGTGTTCAAAGTTGCATCCAAGCTTTTATATTTATGTTTTCATATATTAATTAGCGCCATACAGTTTAGGATGCCAAATAAGCAGCTGCAACTAACAGAAATAGTAAAATAAACAGGAGTAGGAGAGATTTATTGAAAGACTAAGAAGCCCATGTGATGCTCTGCACCCCATAAGTGTAATTGTGTATTTTTAATGCAAAGTGTGTCATATAAAATGTTCTTGAAATTATCCTTATGTACTGAGAACTATAGTTATAATAATTCATTTTTTTCAATGTCGGGTGTATGACCATGAGGTTTCACTATGTCATATTGCCAAATATGCATCGTTATGGCTTGAAATATATTCATGCAAAACTCTTCAGGGGCTGAGGAGGACTCCACCCCTTGTCAAGGCTTTTATAGGAGAAACCAAGCTCAGTTTTCCAGGAACACAGGACTGGCCTAGCCATCAACAAAGAACCAGCTGGACTCTCCTTTCCCTTGGCCAGCTTGTGACTATGATGTGATAATGGTTACTGACTCAGGACACAGATGAGCCCCTGGAAGGATATTATTTGTTGCCTGACCCTGCATGGGTGCAAAACCACAGAGGGGAGAAGGAAAATTATAAAAAAGTGAGACGTTTGCCATGTTCTTTCTCTTCCACCTCTGTCTACAAACACTACCAAGTAACTGAAGTGCTGACCAAGGGGAGACCCCGGCTGAAGGGAAACCAGACTTCCTGTGGTAAGAAACATTTAAGGTTACTGAAAGTGTTAATCTTATTTTAGAAGGTGTTTTGCTTTTGTTTCCTCATGACCAAATCTGACTTCCTCTTCTTTGATTTATAATCACTTAAAATCCTTTTGAGTAGTTAATAAATTTATTTGTTTTATTTAAAATAGTGAATTTGGCTTAAAATGTGTGGTAGCCTTCACTGGGAATAAGAAGTCTGGTACATATCAATTTCTTTATTAAACTGATAAACATATGTGCTTACATTGTCAGTGGGCAGCACTGAGTATTGTAAAACAGTGGGTTACTCACCAGTAACCGTCCTTCTTCAAGATGGGCTGCTCGGATCCATTCAGTAATAGGTGTCTCCATGCTGGAGCGCTGGATTGGTTGGAGAAACTTTGTCCTGGCCTGTCAGGAGAGGGTAGGTAGCCACTGCCCCCCCAACACCACCCAGTGTCTATATATACTGCCACCTCCCAACCCCTCCCCAGTTCCTAGGAGTCGCCAACTCCAGACATGGGGATGGAGGGGAGGGACCTGAATGGATCTGAGCAGCCCATCTCAAAGAGGATGGTTACTGTTGAGCAACTCACCGTTCTTCTTTGAGCGCTGCTCGGATGCATTCAGTAATAGGTGACTACTAGACATGCTGAAGGATGGTGGGTGGAGTTGGCCCTTCCGCCTTCAGCACAGCAAAAACACCCCAGATGGGAAAAAGCCCAGTGAACAAGGCTCTAGCAAGACCCAAGGGACCAATAGGCCTCTTGGCCTGGCAATGGAGAACCAACAACTGTGGGCCCAATCCAAGGAAGGGGTAGTTCCAATCCAGCCGAGACAAAGCGTGCGTGGGCTGGGCAGACTAAGGTCACCTTAACCAGAGTAGAATAAACACAACACGGCCACAGGGAGAAGATGCGTTTGGTTGCTCTACCTGATGGGCATAGCTCAAAGTATGAGAGCCAGAAGATTAATGTTTGGCCATAGAACACTTCAGCATGACCTTACAAGAGAGAGCGCTGGAAGCCATAGGTGATGGGGTTAACCATGATGGCTGCAGGCTACGCGGATAACGATAGAAAGGATGAACATTATGCCTCAAACTGGCTGTGTCAAGGCCCAAAAGCACATGCCTGAAGTGTGTACGAATTAAAGTACCCAGCTAAGCACAAGAGGAAGGACTACTGAGTTCAGATGAGAAGGGTCTAAGGGAAGACACTGCGCACTAGTTAATGAGAAAGAAAAAGGGGCCAGGGGTGGTGCAATGAGTGCTACATGACATATCGGGCAAGATTTCCCTGGGCTAGGAGGATGCAACTCAAGCCTCCAGCCATGTACAGTGTAAGAACCGAGAAGCTAACATTGGGAAGAAGCGTTTTAGGCCACTAGGCACCCATAAGTCAGCATGGTGGCCTTAGGAAGTGCTGTTGACCTTGGTCTCTATGAATAACTTGGTATTTATGCAGACTCAGAGAGAAGGACCCCCTCTTGACCCTTATGTTCCACCCCAGGATTCAGACACCAGAAAGACTGCCTAGAGAGCGAGGGTGGGAAGGGGGAAGACGAGGACAATGGAAAACAATGACGCCGATCGGCCACTTAGCCGTGACAACTGAAGGGCCTATGGGGGTAGAATACCTGTGTGCCTGGGGGCACCGCTAGGAGTGCTATCCGCCCCAACTGCACTGCACCTATGTATGCACAGGAGTTAAGGACTTGGTGACAGAAGGATGAGCCTTCTAAACAGTATGGTAGTAGGATGAGTGAGCGATCTCCTCCCAAGGCCATCCGGGAACATGGTATTCCCAGGGTGATACCTACGGCTCTGTAGGAGTACCTTGGATTCAGAAAATTCGACAAGGGCAGTTTGCCCTTATCTAGTGATCTTATCCAGGACCACATCCCACCATGGGGAAAAACAAATTCCTGAGTTACCGTGCAAGTCGGGAAACGGGACTCTCTCGCTCTTTTTTTTTTTTTTTACTCAAGCTCCTCCAGGAAGCGGAGGAAACACAACAGCTTTTAGCAGATGCCTACAGAGAGGGTATCATATAGAGGCTACCTAACGGTTTCTGGTCTCAGGGCCCGGAAAGGAAGGTGTAATATGATCACCAGATTCTCAGGTAGTAGTGTCCCGGCCCCAGAAGTGAGTAATCATGGTACCAAGGCGACCAGGGGTGAACCGTTTGCGTACATCCCAGGCTGAGAGGAGGAGATCTTGGCAAATTATTCTTCCCTCCTCCAGGAAAGCATCATACTCCTCTTTGGCCTCTGGTGGGAGCAAATGTCTAAGTTTTGCAATCAATTCCCATACATCCAGCATATACCTGCTGGTTTGGGCCTGATTATTGGTGACCCATAGGTGGAGGCTGAGGAGGAATAGACCTTATGTCCCAAGAGATCCAATTCCCTAACTTCCCTTGAAGAAGGGAGGGGTCACCAGGGGGCTCACCCAGGCTGAGTGCCATCTGTACCACGTCCCTAGGAGGGATTGGGTTGTCAGCGAGGGAGGGGAAGTCTGATTCGGGGACCCTGTATTTGAGATTCACTGTGTCTGAGATTGGGGCAATGGAGCTCGGATTCTGCCATTGGGAGTATGTCAGGTCCCAAACACTGGGGTGGAGAGGGACTGTGAGCGGCTCTGCCGAGGAGAAGACCGGCCCAAAAAGGGTGTCCGAGGGGGGGTCAGAGGGCTGTACCTCCATCCCTAAGTGGGCTGTGACATGGTGCAACAGATCGAAGTGCACCAATAGGTTGCCTGTGTATGAGTCCAGTGCCAAGCACGGAGCGGTATCGGGAGCCTGCCATGAAGCGGAGGGGGTTTCCTGGGGAGGCCATTCTTGAGGGTGGAAATGGAAGGGTGATGGCACCAAGGCATGGCACTGGGGCCGCTTAAAGCCCTTCAACGGACCTTCCCCCAGGCTCGAGCAGGGGGAAGTACCTCCCTATTCTTGCGACAGTACCAGTGCTGGCAAGGTGATATGTTGCTGCAGGGATGGCTCTATGGTATCGGGACCCAACAGAGTAGAAGGTGGAGGGCTTTGGGGAGAGGGAGATCGGCGCCGCCCACCATGGACCCAGGCCTTGAATTTGAAGGCCAGTTTGCCCCTCCTAACCGGTGTCAGGGAGGGTGTTGTGGGCAGTAGGAGGAGTGTGCGAGCGGCCTCCACTGCCTCCGGGGTCGTCGGTATCAGGAGCGACCCCGAACAGGCTCATGGTGAGCCCTTAATCAGGGAGACAGGACTGCCCTGTTGGGACATGTCCTGCACCATCAGTACTGGGCTATGACGAGACTGCGGTGCTGGAGGTGAATGTGGTTGGTACCAGGCTGTGCTGGGACTGCGGCACCGGGGGCAACCTAAAGCGGTGCTGAGGGGCCAAGGCACTGCATTGGTGCCGAGGTACCAGGGTCGGTACCGAGCTTGTTCTTCGGCAGCCACCAACAGCACGGTGTCAGGCTGGCTTCAGTGCCGAGCCAGGTTTCGGCACTAGGCGGGAACCCGAAGCCTTGGGTGAAGAGTGCCGAGCCTGTTCTAAGGTGCCTTTGTTCCCTATCCTTGATAGTCTGAGGTTTAAAAGACATACAAAAGGAACATGTGGAGACCGACTGGTTTTCGCATAGGCACTGGAGGCACTTCCCGTGGGGATCGTCACAGGGGAAGGCCTTGCTGCAATCGGAGCAGGGTTTAAACCCTGGCATGTTGATAGACGATCTCTGATGTTCCGGCCCGAGCGTGGAGGGTCCCTGTGGTGGAACTATGTTCACGAAGAGGTACTCCCAGTCGGGCAAAAACTCATAGAAAGATGGACAGGCTCTTTGCGTTCACAAGAAGTGGACATTCTAGATCCGATGCACAACGCGGAAGAAATGAAACTGGGGAGGGGGTCAGGAGGCAGCCGCATACATAGCTGTTGGGGGGCGGTGGCTGCCTACCCTCTCCTGAAAGGCTAGGACAAAGTTTTTCTGACCAATCTGGTGCGCCGGCATGGAGACACCTATTATTGAATGCATCCAAGCAGCGCTTGAAGAAGAACAGATGTTCCTAGGGTTGAACATGGGACTACTGGCGGTATTAGCTGGGATCTCTCTGTTGTACAGCTCAAACAGTGACTGGCTAAAACAAACAAGGAGCTCTCTGGCACTCAAACACTAACAAATTTATTTATTGCACGTGCTTTCATGGGAGAAAATCCCCACTCCGTCAGGTGCTTTGAAGATGAGGGAAATTACAGAATGGGGGGAAATAAATGCAGGGAAGTGTAAGTCATGGAAACAAGCCACAGTGTAACAGCAAGTTAAAACAGTCGTTAAGATTCAAACACTTGGAAACAGTATACATAAAAAGCATAAATATTTCAAAAAAAATTGTTCTTTCAAAATAAAAGCAGGTTTAGTTATTTCAAAATAATTTTCCTTTATTTATTTCTTTATTTTTTTATAACAAAGCACTTATTTTGAAATAACAAAATGCCTGAATTGACAGGTAAAGCTTTTTTTCAAAATGAGCCTCCTTATTTTAAAAAAACTTTTTCAGTGTAGACATACACAACTAGAGTATTCAAATAGGGTGAGAACACTGCCTAATCTAGATACTGTTGAGTGCCACAGACTTAAGGTTTAAATTAGATGTTTATTTTGCTTTTTTTTTTTTTGGCATCTCTCTGATTTTTCATGCTTATCACTTATACTTACTTAAAGTACATGTTTCTGTAGTTGATACACCTGGTTTATTTTTCAATTAAAATAGTGCATTTCAATGAAGTGTTTGGAAAAATCCCAGCTCAGTTTACAAAAGTTGCTGTATGTCTTCTCTATGCTGAGGGACATGTGAACTGGGTGTAAATTTACTGGTCAGACTTTTGACCAGGCCAACTTCAGGTTGCTGGGCAGGGACTGGGATGGACTGGTTGGCACCTTTCTTTTTGGCATTTATGACTGACTCTGGGTGCATCCATGCAATCTAGCTGGGTGTGTACATTCAATGGCTGTTGGGCTGAGTGGTAACAGCACCTAGAGAGGTTTGCTGCTTTGCAAAGCATTGAGAGGAGCAGCCCGGGATGGAGACTTAAAGAGGGCACAGTGGTACCCCAGTGCCAGGTTATACCCTGTGAGAACCTGTCACACTTGCCTATTTAAATTGTGAGCTCTTCAGGATAGGATCTTTCTCTCACTGTGTGTCTGTAAGACAATAAAGCACAATGTGGCACCAACTTCTGCCATGGCCTCTAAGTGCTGCTGTAATACATATAAGTAATTATCATTAATAAGAACTCTTCATAAGATGCAATCAGATGGATATGTCAACAAATATCCTGATATTTATTCTAATTCTTCAAATGATTGATCACATACAGGTTGGCACCAGGTAAAACAGGATGATCCACATATCTGTATTTTTGCCACACTAAAGGATTGCTGGTCTCATGGCTTCAGTGACTCTCAAGTTTATATTGTAATAGTTGAATTTAGGGACCAGAAGCATACTTGGCTAACCCCCTCACTCATTCATGAGGAATAACCAGTGGATCTGAATAGCAGTGAATCAACCCCTTTCCCCTACCCTGACATTCAGTCCTTGCTGCACATTCACACTCAGGGATAAGCCATACAACTAGTGTCCTAAGGGTGCATCTCTCTCTGAGCTCCTCCTGTCTCCATTTGTGCACAAGGCCTACACCAGTTTTACTGATGTGGGGCCCCCGTATTTACAAGGAGACAGACAGGGCAGAGCGGTGGTCTCAGGTCTGGAATTTATTTAATTTCTTTTGAATATTTGATGCTCACAAATTATTATTATAAAACAAAAGCCTGAAAGACACATCTGACCAAGATGAGCTTCATCTATCCAGGTGACTGAAACGAACCAGTGTGATAAATTCTAAGAATGTATGCTGGCTTATCTCCCAGTGTATTTTTTTTTTAAATACAAAGTTGAAGTACAAGGCTCTAAAGAGATCAGGTTTGGAATGCTTTTTGGGGGGAGGGGCTTAGCAACTATAACAAAATGTTGCAAAGTGTGTGCTTGCCTGTCTCTCCCTCTCTCTTTTCTCTGGTCATATTATTCTCCACATCCACTGAAAAGTTTGTTTTGTTTTGTTTTTAATATATATTTTCATGTAAGATCACTGTGTTATCGACACAAGCTACAAGTAATCTGGATAGGCCATAAAGCAAGAGCCAAAACTATTCCTTTTTTTTTTTTTTTTTTTTTTTTTTGGTAAGGCATTTCTTGCAACTCCCATATGAAAGGAAAACTTTTTATCAACAGAGAAACCACTAAATATACAAATGACTGGAATATCTTTTTAGGCCTTATTGTTAGAGTGCAGTGTAACACAATTAAAGTAGTAATTAATGTCTGCCCAGCTATCAGGATGAACAGTTGGTGGCACTGATTATTCAATGCATCTCAAAGTTCCCACCTGAGAAAAGAATCAGCAGCTACTTTCCAGAAGCAGTTTTGATGTATTGAGTCAGAAGCATGTGCACTATAATTTTTCATTGCATTATAATAAAGTGAATGTTTTCTAAATGTCACAGTTTAAATTTCATGGGGTATGAAATCCACTTTAGAAATGAAATTTAGAGCCCTTTTCCAAGTAAGAAATCTTATAGTAAAAAAAAAAACCCATATTCTCAGACATCATTAACCTTGGAGAGCTGCCTACAAAATAACACTATCTGGTATATTAAAACTAAATTTGCTTCTATAATTATATTACCAAATATTTAAAATAGATAAGATTGCAAAGGAAATGTTAAATGTGCACATTCATAGCACTTCCATTTACTAATAATAAATCTAATGAGTTCTTTTTCACATGTTAACATTAAACACAAATCCTAACATCACTCCTAAAGAAAACTATTGTGGGTTAATCATAGTGTTTAATGTCAAATGATAACACAATCTCAAGAAAGGTCAAAATTAAATGCTGTGACCCTCTTTTGAATTCTATTTGTTAAAAAACTACTATGAAGAATAACAAACTTTTTTTATGTCTTCTGGGGTACCCAATGTTGAAAGGCATCTTAATACTATGTGCCTTTAGGATAAGGAAGCCTTGTTGTTGCCTACCAGGGTCATCTCCCTAATTTCATTGGCCACAGGGAATACAAACTTTCCCATCTAGGCCTTGTTGGCCCCACTATAATTCTATAGCTTATCAAATATCAAACCCTCACCCCATGGATGGTCCTCCACTTCAAGGAAGCTTCATTCCCAGTGCTTTAAAGTTAGTGGGCCAGCCCAGCACACCTCCAAAGAGAGGTGATAGGTCTGGCATTTGCCTCTGCCCAGTCTTTTGTGGGTAGATTTAGCACTCCCCAGCCTCTTATACAATGGTCCATGCCCAATATTTGAACCTTCCAAATGTCTCCCTGTACTTTCAATCCTTGGTAATTGTGATGCTCCCATTAACACAAATTCATTGCTTCCAAAGAAGCAGTATGTCCCAGTTAACAAGTTCCACCCAATGTTCTGTTTATTGCACAGCGCTTAGATAAGTTTGTGGCAGGCTGCTCCCTGGATCCAGTCTGGTGTGCTGCTGTGACCTCTGAACCCTGATTCACCCCACTTTGCCAAGTGACCACTCACTTCTGAGTCAGTCCACACCACTCTCTTGCATGTAATCATTCCCAGGCAGTGTGTGCATGCCCCCGACTACTCGAGGGATGGTCCCTTGGCAAGCACCTGGGCCCCCGTCACTACACCAGCAGCTACTGTCTACAGAGACTGGGTCCCACTCCCAACCACCACATGCTCAAGTCTGTCCAACTAACAAAGAAAAGGATTGTGCCCAGCCCCCTTCACTCACACCCTCTAAAGATCACATAGCTTTAGATAAAACTACAAGTTTATTGATCAGATTATAATTCTAAATGAGAATATGGCCGATCACAGCAGAATCACAATATAAAGGAGTCAGGAGAGACCACAAGGAAATAAAAGGTAAAATATGCATGCTAGCCTAAAACTTCTACTTAAACTAACCTCATAGTTCAAACAAGTTTATGTTCAAGGTGTTCGGCTGTTAGATGTTTGCACAGCCTGTCTCTTTCTGAGACTATGCAGGGCCCAGATCTTGCTTGAAGATGTTTCCAGGTGAAGAGTCCCAGGCCAAAAGCCTCTAAAATCTACCCAGTGTCTCTCTTTGTTTCCAATCCCTCACACACTCTCCTTCCAGGCAGAGGTGATCCCTTTGTCTTTTCTCAGCCACCTTCATCAGCATGTCTTTGTCTTCTTTCAGGTATTTGCTTGCTCACTGCTGCTGAGAGAGACTTCTTTCTGTCTCCCTTCCCCTTGAGCCATGCAAAATATGCTACACGTCTGTGCACATTCATGATGCTGCAGGAAACAATTCAGCATAGTAATCATATAGCATAGGTTATGAGCATCCATAAAGAAACATCGAATGGTATAACTGGCAACAAATCATACAATCACAATGTACCAGAGAACAGGAAAATAATATAAATCATAACCCAGGATGCACGGGTGTGCAACCCATGATAATGTTTAAAAAAAATCAATAATAAATTTATTTAACAAAGCACAGAGATTCAAGTAATCGCCAGTAGAAATGTTGGAAATAAATAATTGCATTTAAAGATAGCAAATGCCTTCTTGAATCTAGACTTAACTAGATACCTTGTGTCTTTCAGAATAGTCCTTACCCAAAGTCCTTGCAGCGTCTCTTAGCAATCGTTTCATGAGTCAGACATGCAGTCAACTTATCTCCTGGGTGAACAGTCCAGTGTGTTCATTTGCCTCCCACGATATACATGTCCCATCCTTTTTCTTTATACCTAAATAGGACACTCCTCTGCTCTTTTGTTTCTTCCAGTAGATTTTTTTCTGTCAGATTTCACAACCTTTTGACTGCCACCCGGCTCAGCATGCAAACAGGGCTTCATTGTGAGGTAAGCTATAGACGTACAACCAGACACAGAAATAAGCATTTGCTATCTTCTGTCTGAAAGGAACATTTCTGAGGCATGTCACTTCCTGGCCTCTAGTCTTTAATTCTAAGATATTAAGAATATATTTTAGCATAGCAGCATAGCACTTTAGAAAGTACCGATACATATCACAACAATTATGATAACCAGTGAGTTGTGGGATCTTGATAGAGACCTTACATGCCACCTTTTAGTGAAGTGCTATGCATACATTTGTGCCCTCTGTCAGCTGGTACCAAGAGGTCCCTGAGTCACTGTGTTTATCATACTCTAAAGAGCTATAACACTTGAGGTTTCAATGTAAACAATTACAAAAATAATTGATTTTTTAAATGAGCAATAAAATTTAAAGGGCACATGCTAAGAACTAAAATTTATATATGGGCCTCATCTGTCAGTGTCAAACTGTCTGACACCTGAGAATACTATTAAAATTTACATCTTTTTGGATGCCTTTTGTCATGCTGATAAAGCAGATACCAGTTCTTGCTAAAGTTTTAGGCTTTATCTGAGACCTGAAAAATTCTTTCCTGGAAACCAGTTTGTTTCACCTCTGTGTTAGTATGGTTAAAATGGGTTATAGCAGTGTGGTTGCCCTGTTATGGTGCTGCAGGGGTTAACTGGGACTGGCTGCTGAGCTAATAAGAGGGCTGGAGGAAAGCATAAAAGGGAGCTGCAGGAGTAGCTCCGTCAGTTGGCCTGGGAAGCCCAAGAGAGAAAGCTCTCCCTCTAGCTGGCTGTGGGAGCCAACACCCAGGAGAGCTCACAGTGCAGCAGCTGTGAGCTGACCAGCAGCAGGGAACCAGAAGCAAGGGGTGAAGGGCCGGAGCACCAGTCCTTAGACAAGGAGACTTGCAGGGATGGTGGCTGGGGCTCTCGAGTGACAGGCCAAAGCAGACTGCAGCAGTGGCTCGAGCAGTGGTCCAGGGGTGAGGAGCCAGGAATAGTTGATGGCTGGAGTCAGGTGGTGAGGAGCTGTGTGTGACTGGTGGCTATAGGGAAAGTGGCCCAGGGAGTTGCAAAGCATGGAGTAAATGAGGGGAGGTGGAAGGCCTCAGGGGAGGTGGTTAGGGTCCCTGGACCAGATCCTGGAGAACTGGCTGGCCCTGGGTCCCACCCTCCTCTCCCAGCATGCCAGAAGCAGCACAGGCTTGCTGGCAATTGACTTTTATTTAGTGGCCAGGTGTAAGCAAACTGGGCTGAACCCAGAAGGAGTGGATGTAAACGGCTTGGCTGGAGGGCTAAGGACCTGAGAAAAGAACTCAGAACTGGAGTCCAGTGTGGACAGAGGGCAAAGCACAGACCGTCTGGAGAGGACCACTTGAGCATTCCCCATTAACACCACCAGGAGGTGTCCTCCAGATGAGTCCAGTACTGTGAATGCCTGTGTGACTGTTGAATGTAATGCATTTAGACTTTACAAGAATTTCATAAAGCATACAGGAATAAATTATTGCATGCTTTATCTTGCTTATTCCTTTATCACATGGTATAAGGTAATACTTAAGGTGTTGGGGTTTTTTTGTTTGTTTGTTTGTTTGTTTGTTTGTTTTTAACAGTAAGAGCTCTGAAACCATGAATCCAGTCAGGATGGGATCCTCTTCTGCTCATCAAGAAGGCTATTAAAACTAAATGGGCCATTATGGGACACCAAATATAAAATCTTTAATTCCCTTTTATGCTCATGAAGAGATACATGTCTACACTAGAAAGTTTGGTAGGAAAAAGTCAACTTTTAGCAACAAAACAAGCCCTGCATGCTTACTAAAATGCCTGTTTTATCAGCATAACTGGTTTGTTCTTCTGATAAAATGACCCCACCAGTATGAGACAGGAATAGCTCCTTTTGCATAACTGTTTTATCACAAGTGTCTCTGTGGACATTGAAACTATTTTTTCTGTTTTAAACAGAAATGTCCCACAATACTAATCATGACCACTCTGGTCTTCCGATTGTACTCTGCTGTCACCAAGCCCTCCCTCTATTCAGTCCTGGGAATTTTTTAATTGTCTTGGTTCCACTTCCTGTTTGTTTGGGGTGGACAGCTAGCTTGTCATGTTTCCAGGTGACAATGGCAGCTCCACATTGCAAATGGTCTCCCACCTGGAGCACTGTAGAGCTGCTGGAGCTGATCAGCATTTGGGGAGAGGCTGCTATGCAGTCCCAGCTCCATGGCAGCCAAAGGAATTTTGATACCTGCAACCAGATTTCATGAGAAAGGGTATAAGAGGGACATTCTGCAGTGCAGAGCCAAGGAGAAGGAGCTGCACTAGAACTATCATAAAGCAAGGGAGTCACACAGTCACTCTGGCTCAGCACTAGTCACCTCCTGGTGTCACAAAGACCTGGAAGTCAACCTCAGCGGGGACCCCACATGCATCCCCAATGTTATATGGGCCACCACATTATGATATAAACCCCAATGAGGAGGTGATGGATGAGGAAGCGGAGCTAGAGGACATCCCTGAGTTGGGAAGCAGCTCAGCAGAGATCTGTGGGAGTCAGGAATTGTTTGTCACTTTGGAAGCATGCAGCCAGTCCCAGCCCTTCAGCTCCAGTGTGTCCAACACAGGAGAGTGGAGCTCTGCTACGTAAGGGAGAAGCTGATGCTGCTTCATTATGGGAGCCATGAAGTGCCTTGTTTATTAAAAAGCAGGTGTAGGAGTGGATGGAAATGTGCTGGAGTATCTGTGCTTGCATGTGCCTTCCTAATCCCCATCACATTTAAGCCGTACTCATAAGCTCTGTGTTGATACATGCAGCGATATCCTGGTCATCTTCACTGAGAGATCAAGGAAACTTTCCTGGACATAGTCCCCCATTCTCTGTCTCAGATTCCATAGGAAAGCAGCTGTATTTTGTCTCCTGATAGAAGAACATGCTCCCATACCAACTGGAAATCATGGGCCCACGGATCAAAGCAGCACACAACTGAGCAGCATAGGGACCCAGTCCAGAACTGCTTGTGTGAAGGATAAGCTTTCTAACATCCCAGCAAACCCTCACAAGTGAGATCAGCTTCTATGGCAACCTCCTGTAGAGAAAGGGGAAACAGACCTTCATGCAGTAACACCCATTTGTTTCTGACCCAAGTAAACCAGCTGCTTCTGGGACTGAGGAACACTGCCCAGGAGAGTGATCTTGGCCCCCCATAAAGAACTCATTGTTTCCAGAATCACCAGGGAGCTGCAGGTGAAAATAAGGTGGTTTTCCAAGTGTTTTATGTATACTCTGAGGGTAACAATAATTTCTTTTTTCATTATATCTTGCTCTTCCACAAAAATGACCTTTTTTGGCAGAAGAGGCCCAATGCTTGCTGACCACCTTCAGTGGATAAGGAAGTATCCTAACTGAAGTAAGGAAGACATGTTTTAAGAACACCTTCAGTTCACAGAGGCATGCAAAAGAGAAAAAAGGGCATGGAGAGAAGCAATAGATGAAAAACAGAGTGACTATAGATAGGAGTGCAGAGTAAAACAACAGAAAGAATCAGGGCCATAAGATGACTTCAGCAGGGAAGCAGAGTAAACTGCTACAGCCTATGGTGGCACTCCAAATGCAGATGGTGCAGTCCACCACCCCTTACAGTCTCAGCAGCAGCCCTCTTGACCCCTGCTTTCTGGACACTCCCAGTGAACAGTCATATGATGTCCATGCCTTCCCTTCCCCTCCACTCCCTGTACAATGCAACATCTACCCTCTCATATAGCTGTGGAAATGACAGCTGTACATGCACACATTTGTGATACCTACCAGTGCCCCACGCACTCTTCCCCCTGCATGCTTAGGTTCATTTTACCACTGTCTGTTTCATAATCATAAACAAACAAAAAATAGCCAAACATGTTTATTCAAGTGTGCAGCACATCTTGTCCTGACCTGCTGCAGTTCTCTGCAGGTGTTCATCAGAACACATTCTAAAGCAAGCTTATATGGTTAATTTATGGGTGCTCACTCTCGAGGTGCTCTCTGATTGCCTCTCTTACATGGATGGCTCCCTGCTGGGCTCCCATAATATCTCTAGTATCTAGTATGAGGCTGCTCATATACAGATGCAAGGTGATGTGCCACAGTGGTCCAGCTAGGGCAAAATTCTTGCTCTTCACTTCACAGAGATTACAGAGGACACAGCATGGAGCTATAACCTCAGGAATATCATCCTCATTTAAGTCCAGTCTCCCTACAGACAACACCAGGGGCTTTTAAACAGCCAAAGGCACACTCCACAGTCATTCTGCATTGACTCAGCCTGTTATTGAAACACTTCTTGATGGTATCTAGATTGCCTGTTTAAGACTTCATAAGCCATGGCACCAGGGTCTCCCAGGATCACAATGGACACATCCCTTATCAACTTTTCCATCCAAAGAAAGGATCCCTGCTTGTAACTGCTGATACAGCCCAGTGTTCCCAAAGATACAAAGCATCATGCACCTGTCCTGATCAACTGACACTAATATCTGTAAAATGACACTGGTGATCCATGGGCACCTGTAGTATCACAGAGAAGTAGCCCCTTCTATCTGTGTACTCAGTCACAAGACGCTCTGGAGCCAGAATTGGGATAAGTGTGACATCTACTGCCCCGCTACAATTTGGGAATTCCATGGCTGCAAATCCATCCACTATGTCACAAACATTAGCCAGAGTCACAGTCTTTTGCAGCAGAATGTGATTGGTGGCCCTGCACACTTGCAATAATGCTGCCTAACAGTGTACTTGCTGACTCTAAACTGATTAGTGACCAACCAGTAGCAGTCTGGAGTTGCCAGCTTCCACACGGCAATGGCAGCATGTTTCTCCAGCAAGAAAACAGCTCTCATTTGGGTGTCCTTGCACCACAAGGCAGTAGCCAGCTCCATACACAGTTCCATAAAAGTGGCTTTGCGCATTTGGAAGTTGTATGGGCACTGCTTGTGATCCCAAACCTGCATAATGATGTGGTCCCACCACTCAGTGCTTGTCTTCTGTGCCCGTAAGTGACAGTGCACTGTGTGCAGATGCTCCATGAATGAAGACAGCAATGTAGTTGTTTGTCTGCACGTCACTCAATGAGTCTGGCTTCACATATTCATGTTCTGATTTGGAGTTAATGACACACTGTGCAACCAGCCATGATATGGTCAGAATGCTGTACACGACACTGGAGAGCAGGATTTGCAGGAACCATTCAAAAACAGCATGAGTTGCTAATAGCAACAGCAAATGTTGGCAAGGAAATGCACTAACCCATGGGACATTTCAAAATGCTCCAAAGGTGCTCTGTGCTCCTCTCCTTCATTGCACAATTCAGGTGGAACAATGGGATAGCTGCCCACAATGTACTACTCACACAGGAGATAAGGCAGACTCATTGTGGACAGTCCCTTGGGATACAGCTGTGTGAATATGCACAAGTACTTATAGTGCATTGTAGACCTAGCCTTTAATAACTGGTCCCTTGAGCTTGAATTCTGGAAGAAGGAAATAAAAATAGCCAGCAACAAAATTTTTCATCTCTTTTGCTGTTTAGACTCTCACAGGGCAGGCAGGAGCTACAAAATAAAAGCAGAGATCCCCAGGCTAAGCATGAGTTAGTACTAAAAATCATTCAGAACTGACAGATTACTACAACTTTAGCACCTCGTAAAACCATACACTAGGGTGTGCAAACTTTTTGACCCTGATGGTCACATTGCCATGTAGGCTACTAGAGAGGTGCGGGGAAGAGGCTGGGGTGGGATCTGCCACGGTCTGACAAGGGCACCACTTGGCCCATGTGGTGGTGGAAAGGTGTGGATGGGTAGGAGTGGACACCAGACTCTGCCAGGGTGCCACCACTGGGAAAGAGGTGGGGAGAAAGAGTGGAACTGAAAGGGGAAAGGAGTCACTGTGCTCCTGCCAAGTGGGTGCTGCTGGCCTCATCTGATGAGACAGGGGTAGAGGGAAAACATGCAGGCCTGCATGCAGGGGGAAGCTATGCACACTGGTCAGGATCAGATGGAGAGGCAGATGAAAGATGCCTGCACCCCCCCCACACTCAGCCCCTGGGCTGTGGTTTTGCCCACCCCTGCAATAGACTATAACTCAAATATACAGAAAAACAAACAAGGAGTCTTGTGGCGCTTTTAAAGACTAACAAATTTATTTATCACCTAAGGTTCTGTGAGAGAAAGCTCACGGAATAAATAAATTTGTTAGACTTTAAAAGTGCCACAAGACTCCTTAGCTATGTCTACACTGGGGGGCTTAGTTAAGTTGAATTCACAAGCTCATCTTTAAGCCTGTGACAAGGGACTAGGAGCTGGGTCAGGCTCCCAGCCGCTTGCTGTTGGTGGCAGGAGCTAGCTCCCAGCCCTCACCACCTGTGGCAAGGGGTTGGGGTTGGACAAGTCTCCCAGCCCCTTGCCACCAGTGATAGCAGCCAGCTCCCAGCTGCTTGCTGGTGGTGGCTGGGGCCAGAATGGGCCCGCATAGGAGGATACGGCTCCTGGAGCCTTATTGGCACCTGGGGCGGCGCGGGGGGCAGGGTCTGGGATGGGGCCCAACCCTTCTGGCCCTGTCAAGTCGACTTAAAAGCTTAAGGTGACTTTCAGGCAGGTGTTATTAAGTTGACTTAATATAGTGCTTAAGTTAACTTAATAAATTCTAAATATAGCCCTGGAATTGCATAAGTCAACTTAAAGGCAGGTTAAGTCAACTTAAGCCTCCAATGTAGACATATCCCTTGTTTGTTTTGCTGAACTAGACTGACACGGCTGCCCCATTGAAACCTGTCATCATGTATATAGGTTTACTTATGGTAACCCACTCATTTCTTTTCTTAGCAAATAAACCTTTAAAATCGGCTAAAAATGGTGTTTTTGGTGTGAGATATAAGGCACAAATCATCCTGTGGTAAATGTCTGGTCCTTTTTGATTTGGGATTAATATGAATGTTTTGTGATCTTTGGTATATACCAGCCATTTATCCGAAGTCCAGCTTACCTGGGTTGCAAGACAGACTGGACTGTCCCAGGGCACTGTCTGGGACACCATGGTAAGACTGTTATGGTGCTTTAGGAATGCACTGTTGTTCCTGAGTCACTGAAATCTGAGTATAGAACACACATCCAGTTTGAGCTCTCTGCTCTACTTCTTGACAGTTTGCTGTGAGTCTGGGATTCATGGTTGTGAGTCACTCCAAACAGCATGGCAGACATCAAATTACAGTTATTTGATTTTTCCTCTACGTTTTTTCTTTTACTTCTTATCTTTCTTGATGGTATTTTCTATTTCAATAATCTTTGTCATCTCTAAGTAAAGCAAATAAACAAGGAGAGACAAAGAAATAAAGATCACTCTTGCTAGCAACATCACTTTCTCTCTTGCTACAAAGCAAACATTAAAGTCTTATGTAAGACTATGCAACATGTCACTTCACAATGATGAAGCTATTGATCTAAAACCACAGATAGAGAAGACAATTCGAGAAAGTAATATTATTATTAATCATGTATTCTCAACTTTATTGTCTAAAAATATTGGGAAGTTACCAACCTTTCTCAGGGGTAATAATAGATGCTTCTAATGGTATAGAGGAGACACAAATCTGATGAATCAGTTCATGAAGGGCAAAGATGTGCCTTATATTCTAGTGGAAGTTGGTCTAATCTTCATCAAGGTTCTGAGCTGTCAAGACTCCTGTGTCATCTACATTTTAATAAGTTTAAATGTGAAACATTTTATCCAATTAAAGAACAGCATTCTAGACTCAGAGAAGGATGCTTAAGACTAGAAGGTACTGATCACCTCCAATTATCAGGTCAGGGTTTAAAGATTTTTGAAAAGCTGATTCTCAATGGAATTAAAGTGATGTGTTTTATCAGTCAACTATGACAAGTATGTAATGAGCTAAAAAGGTTGCCATCTGACTTTTTTCTGGCTTAGTGATTTTCATGGAGGCCTTATGATAGACTGTGGGCTTGTCTTTGTATATGATTACAAAAAATAGGATTTTAGATTTATTTTAAAAGGGTCTAATTCATAGAAGTCAATGTAAAGACTGCTATTTATTTAAGTGAACTTTGGATCAGGCTCAGAAGTCAATGAGAATTTAAAAAGAAAAGAGAAGCCCACCAACACTCAGCTATGGAAAAAACACAAATCATGACAGATTTTTTGACCTCAGGTCCCATTGACTAAGGCTCACATGTCTATTTAGCAACAGCCATACAAACCATGTTTTATGTTTGTAAGTGTGTAGGCATCTAGTGCAGTGGTGCTTATCTGCTGGAAAGCATCCAGTGTGGTACCAATATGGTACCATGGTCATGCTACAAAATCTGCCAAAGACAAAACTTATCCACAAAGTAACAAAATTATATAAGAGCATAATGTACCTTAGTGAAGCAACGCAACTGTAAATGTGCAGTACCCAATGTAATTTGTCATGAAATTCACTCATATATTAACATATAGAATTGATAATAAAGGCAAAGCCACAGCACTTGTGAAATACTGAACATTTAAAGATGCCAGAATATACCTGAAAACTATTAAATAAACCTGTAAGTATGCCCTGACATGTTATTGCATTTAATAAGCAGAGCAAAGACAAACTATAGATTTCTTACATTATTAATTCTTATTATGCCATTAAACAGGGAATCACACAATCCACTATATAACTATCAGATAAACCAGCCTATGTAGATTCCATTATCAGGCAAAAGTTAGGGTGCCATTGCACAGGAACTCACTGAGATGTAGAGGAATATCTCCCATTACATGGTCAGGATCAGGGTAAGATGTTTCACAGCTGAGAAACCACTACAGAAAACACATTACCTACTTTACCCAGATTTCCTATCCTGGGCCATTTTTCCTGAAGCACCATTCTACAGCGTAACTATCTTGAGGAGCCGCGAAAAGCTATAAAATATTTTAGGTAGTTCATTTCCAGTAAGCCCAAACAAATGGAAAAGGATTTTTTTTTCCAGACATCAAAAGGAGGGTCACAGCTGTACTGGGAAAGGCTGAATGAATCTGAAGTCTTACACCAAAGTCTGTAGTTCTTAATTCAGCAGAACTCCAATTAACTTTAACTCTTTTTGTTGCTTCTGTAGGAGGTCAATGAGTGAAATTGTAGCTCCAATAAAATCAGTGAGAAAACTTCAGTTTCTTCAGTGAGACCAGAATTTTAACCTGAAGTATTTCCAGAGCTACACTTCAGTGGAATAATCATGGTGTACAAGCATTTCCCACATAGTTGATCTTTCTTCTTATTTAAACATCTGTGTTGCACAGGAATCAGAACACAGTGGATCTCAAACGGAACCTATTTACTGAGTAAGCTCTTCAGCATGCTCTTCCTATGCATGTTTAAACAATAATTTTGGTTGTAAGTTCTGCTTTTTAAGTTCATGCTTCATTATTCTCACCATTTTCCAGAATGCTACAGATGCTCAGCATATATTTTTCCCCATGTCATTACATTCTGGTAGAGTGCTTTACAACTAGAAAGTGCTTGAATTCCTCTATTCAACTTCAAAGGAGATATATAAAAAAAATTCCTCTCTCACCCCCTATGGGTGGTATGTGTCATCCTCAACCTCAGGTCCTCTGCCAGAGGCCTGGGAGTTGGAGGGTTCTGCGCAGTATCTTAGCTGTTCCTAGCACTGCACTCTTCTGGACAGAGAGCTCTGATGTTGTTCCTGGGATCCGTTGGATCCACTCTCCCAGCTTAGGAGTCACAGCCCCGAGTGCTCCTACCACCACTGGGACCACTTTGGCCTTCACTTTCCACATCCGCTCTAGTTCCTCTTTCAGGCCCTGGTACTTCTCCAGCTTCTCATACTCCTTCTTCCTGATGTTGCTGTCACTTGGCACTGCTACGTCTATCACCACCGCTGTCTTCTGGTCCTTGTCTATTACCACGATGTCTGGTTGATTGGCCAGTACCTGCCTGTCTGTCTGGATCTGGAAGTCCCACAGGATCTTAGCCCTGTTATTCTCCACGACCTTCTGTGGGATCTCCCATCTGGTCTTGGGAGGGTCGAGCCCATACACTGTGCAGATGTTCCTGTACACAATGCCAGCTACTTGGTTATGCCGTTCAGTGTATGCTGTTCCTGCCTGCATCATACATCCTGCCACTATGTGCTGGACTATCTCTGAGGCCTCTCTGCACAGATATATATATATATATATATATAGATATATAGATATATAGATATATAGATATATATTTCAGAGACAATAGTGTTCAGTCGTTTCAGCTCCCTAGCCATTTTGTTTCCTGATGTAGACCCATTTGTACTCATGTTCATTTTACTACTTTGATCAACCCTGATGGTTCTGGCAACTGACCTCTAATATTAGAAACAGGAAGAAGCAAGAGAGGAGAGACTGTGTTACGATCTCCCATTCTCTAGGCTTTTTGCATGAGAGATTATTTTCAGCAGATATTGTTTTTATGGTAGCCATTTATCTACATAGGGGATATTTTAGTAGATGTAACACTTATTTTTGAGTAGGATTTTTGTGATGGCTATTTTAGAGGAAGTAGTGGTAGAAGGAAGAGTTTCTTAGACTGCCATCTTTGCCAATTTCAAACATTTTTCTTGATTAAATAAAAAATTATAAGCTTTAAACTTATAACTATATGACCATACCTCTCTTCCTCCTCTTTGGCTCCTTGCATTTTATTCTCTTTTTTGATAGCCACACTTCTAAAGTTTGGAGGTTCACTTGTGTGCCCTAGTGGCTACAGCCGGGGGCATTGCTGGGGTCAGGCTTACAGGGCTTTGGGGCTCTGCCCCTCGCCTGTGGGGTCACTGTCGGAAATCATCAATTCACTACTCAATATCTCAGTTTCTATATCTGTGAAATAGCAATAATGATCTTGAGATCCTTCCTAAAGCTCTAGGTGAGCTATGAATAAAAAGCACTATGCCAGAGTGAGGTATTCCCCAGTAATCTTTGGTGTGCAAATTTAGGCCCTGATCCTGGAAAGCCTTATGCACGTGAGTAACTATACACACACTATCTGTAACCTGTCAAAAATGATGGGGGAAAATCAAAGACGGATTTAAGAAATACTTATTTATTTTAATTGATTAATAGCTCTTTACGTACAACATTTTTTTGCAAAAGCTCTATGGTCAGCTAAAGCTTTTCCTTGGTAGTTTATATCCTTCACATAAACTTTCAGATTTTCATGCTTTCTTCCCCAAGTGAGCACCACATATCATTATCTGAAGAGTCAGCTTGAACTATTGGAAACAGATGAACGTGTAGCTGAGAGCTTTATAATTTTGACATGTTCCAAAGCGGCAGCCATGTCACCAGAGTGAACCATCCCTGGGTTTCACTGGCTGTAACTGTCCAATTTTTAAATCCGCAGACATTTTACCTTTATGAATTACAACGAGGTATACAGCTACAATAAGGTATATATCTGTGCCATGCCAAGACTCCTAAACCATTGTGGTGTCAGAGGTGACTCAACCAATTGCTCCCAACACCTCCAACATCACAATGGCCTATCACAAGGTACACTTCACATCACACATGCACACACCTAGCAAAATAGTCTAGTAGATTTACTTTAGGACATTACAGCTAATCAAAATCCCAGTTTGCTCTTTATAGCATTCTGTGCCCATGCAGAGTTCCAGTGACTTGGTACAAGTACAGCAGCCTTGTCATTGCAGGATCAGAATGCAAGTGAATAAAATTACTCAGGTATGTAAGTGTTTGCAATATCAGAAAGTGAATAGGAACTTGTCCAAGAAAATAGATCAATTTAATTTGTAAGCATCAATAAAAGCTTTAAAGGGGTCTTTAAAGCTGGCTTTGATTTAGATGAGGCACTGGTATCATGGAGTCAGGGTATTTTTAGCAAAACAAACAAGGAGTCCTGTGGTACTTTTAAAGACTAACAAATTTATTTATCACATGAGCTTCTGTGGGAGAAAATCTCACTTCAGATTCCTGAAGATCAGGTTACACTGTAACAGCAAATCAAAGGAGTTGTTTGGATTCAAACAGTGGCGAACAGCATATTGGGGTGGGGGAGGAAAGCAAAATTATCTGTTGTAATGGAAAAATAAACCCTAGTCTCTATTCAGCCCTAATTTAAATCTGATTTCTCCAGTGTATAAGGCGGGGGAGGGGGACAGGGAGACATTTCTGGCACATGATAGCATAAATCGCTGTGGATGAGCAGGTGAACAAGCCCTTGAAGGAGAAGCTGGCCTGTTTAGGTCCTATGATGATGTCTTTTGTGCAGATATGTGGGCAAACTTGGCAACTTTTCCCCAACCCCTCATTTCTCTAACACATTTGCCTACCTAACAAAGAGGTCTTTTTTGCTGCCCACCCCATAACCTTTTTACAGGGTTGGGATTCAGCTGGGGATTCTTGTGCCTTTTGAGACTGGCCTTCCATGGATCAGTGGTGAACGTCTTCTGCTTTCCAGCCACAAAATGCACACAAAGTGTGGAATTCCCCCGTCCCCACCTGAGCCCCTTGGTCATCATACTAATCACATCCCACAGATCTTTCCTCCACTTTAATTTGCTTCTGGTTTGTTCTTACCCACATTAACTGTTCCTCTAGAGGTACAGCCTCATACTCCCTCTATTCTCCTAATTTATTCTGCTTCTTGTTTAAGATTATAAAGGTACATCCACATGTCAAGGTTTGGCTTCATTATAAGGAACAACCCCCCCCTGCAGTTTGTTCATAACCCTTTGCAGTATTCCACCAGCCTTCTTGCTCCTCCTGGAGGCTGGCTGAAACTTTGCTCTCCTTCTCATCTAGGTGTCCTTGAACTACCACTCCCTGCTTCAGTCCCCTCTTTTCAAGTTCTCCTCAAGTTTCCACAAGTTTTCCAGTGTGTTAGTTCTTTCCAGTCTACTACCTCTACTCTGTGCTATTGAAACTTCCTTCTATGCTTAAGGGAACCATCGCTGTGGGACAAATGCTTTTCTCACAATATACACAATAAATTGTTATTACTCCCCCATCTTGCTGCATCTGCAGCCTGGCCTAGGTAGTCTGAACAAAACACTTGAGCTGAACTCACAAATCTCCTTGTTTTGATTAAACCTATTTTAACAGAACTGCCCTTGTCCCAGATCCCCCTTTCTGTACCTGCCCAGCCATGAAACTCTGGAAAGCCACAGTCTTTTTGCCTCTACACTGATGGTAACCCACTGAGTAGGTGGATGTGGTATTATTGTTAGTCTCTTGCCTCTAACCCTGGGCTTTGATGAATGAAGTTCCTCCACCTCCTGGCTCCCCTACCTGGTTGAAATTTCACATGGAAGGTTTGTTCCCATTCCAGCTGATACTGTGATGCTGGCAGATGAGGTATCAGCTCAGGCCTAGGCCCCTAGGCCTCACTGAACACTGACAAATGCATAGCTGGAAGTCGATCTGTCTCACCTGTGTGTTAGCAGTATTGAAATAGATGTTAAGATTTTAGGAATGTGCTCAGACTTGATGAAATGCTCATTGTATGCTGCCTATTATAAAGTTACATTGATTATTTGCATCATAAACCAGTGGTTCCCAACCTGTGCGCCATGGCACACAGGTGTTCTCTTAGGCCTGAGAAGATATGCCACAGAATGTTTTGAAAAACTCCTCAAACTCCTGGATTGGCTCATGAATATTCAAGAGTTTATTTAGAGACTATATGGTGTCATGCCTCAAAATAATTAAAGGTATCAAGATGTGCCACAGCAAAGAAAAGGGTGGGAACTACTGTCATAAACCTCTGTAACTATGTAACTCACCAAGCAGGAAAGAAACATCAATTAATTAAAAGTGCTGGTCATGCACACAAGAAGACCCACTGGAACCAATGAACCACTGTCAAACATCAAAAGACATGTATTTGTTGATTGTCTCCACACCCATGAAGAGAAGAACTTGTCCCATCAGTTTGAACTCTGGATAAGGGAATAAAAATCCCTGAGCAGAAGAAACATCACCATGCTACTTGGAATTTGTAAAGGACACTATTTTGAAGCATAAGCAAAGAATCCTTAAGTTGCTTAGATTTGGTTAGCTCTAGAGGACAAATAAATACATAAATAAATAAATAAAATAATGCTACCGTGACTAAACAAAGTAAAAGAAGCAGATAAAAGCAAAATGGCACCCTTTGCAAATTGGAAGACCTATCTACCAAGGCAAACAGTAAGGAGCATAAACTCTTGCAAGTCAAATACAAAAGCATAATTAAGCAGGTCTAAGAAAAAGAATTGGAAGAGAAACTAGCAAAAACCAAAAGCTAACAGCACTTGTTTAAGTAATCAGAAGCAGGAAGACTGCCAAATAATCAATGGGGTTATTAGATACTCGAGATGCTGCACGAACACTCAAGGTAGACAAAATCATTGCACAGAAGCTAAATGAATTCTTTGCATCCACCTTCACTGTGGAGGATGCGAATGAGATTCTCACACCTGCAACATTCTTTTTTTTATGTGATGCATCTGAGGAATTGTCTCACAATGATGTGTCAATAGAAGAGGTTTTGGCAGAAATTGATAAATTGAAAAGTAATAAGTCACTCAAGAGTTCTGAAAGAACTCAAACGTGAAACTACAGAAATGCTAAATGTAGTATGTTACCTATCACTTAAATCAGCTTCTGTATCAGATGACTGGAGGATAGCTAACATGACACCAATTTTTAAAACAAGCTTCAGAGGTGATCCTGGCAATTACAGGTCAGTAAGACAATTTCCATACTAGCTGGTTGAGACTATAGTAAAGAACAGAATTATTAGACACATAGATGAACAATATTTGTTGGGGAAAAATTAAATGTGGCTTTTGCAAAGGGAAATCCAAAGGGAAATTGCCTCACCAATCCAAAAGAGTTCTTTGAGGGAGGTCAGCAAGCCAATGGATACGGCTGATCCAGTGAATATATAGTGTACCTTGATGTTCAGAAAGCTTTTGACAATGTCCTTCAGCAAAGGCTCTTAACCAAATTAAGCAATCAGGAGATAAGAGAGAAGATCCCTTCATGGATCAGTAGCTGGTTAAAACACAGGACATGGAAAATACAGATAAATGGTCAGCTTTCAGAATGGAGAGAAATGCACAGTGAGGTATTTCAGAGCTCTCTACTGGAACCAGTGTTGGTTAGTATATTCATAATAAATCAGGAAAAAGAGTACAGAGCTAAGTGGCAAACTTTGTAGGTGATACAAAATTACTCAGGATAATTAAGTTCAAAGCAACTGTGAAGAGATAAAAAAAGATTTCACAAAACTAAGTAACTAGGTAGCACAATAGCAAATGACAATAAATGTTGATAAATGCACATTAGAAAACATACTCCCAAATATTCTGTTACCCACACATTAGGGCACCCCACCTTTTCCTAATCTGCAGGGCTGCAGGAGAAGGGCACCTACTTGTACCCAACTCACACTCTAGGGCTCAGGGTCACCCATTTTCAGTGTGTAGGGCTCTGGGTGAAACAACCTGGTTAATTAAAGTACCCACACTCTTTTCCAAACTTGTAGGGCTCCAAAAGTATAATACCATGGGTTACAGGATCTTTTACCAGTGAGAGAGACTTACACAGTAACAATTTTAACCTCTACTTATTAACTAGTACAAACACGGTACTCTTGCTAACCATACAATGCTATTTTCCCTGACCCTGATCAGGCAGGTGGACTTTTCTTGCTGGCCAGGCAAGGTCAGTCTCACCTGGATCCTGGTAGTTGCACATCTCAGTGATGCAGAGGATTGTAGCAGCTCTGATCTTGGGTGTTATATTGGAGATGGATCCTTTTTCCTTCAGGTCTTTCTTGTTCCTTTTTCTTCTTCCCGGTGGTCTTCCTCTTGAATCCCAACTTTATGGTAAAACTTGAGTCCTGCTGAGCTATACCTTAACTAATCATATAACAAAATAATTCCCAATAGGTTACACTTAATTATCTTAGTTATGCAACAGACAGAAACATCTAAAAAAACAAGACAAAAAATGACTTAGATACACAATAGGAAACTGGGTACCACAGAGACAAAACAATAAGACATGTAGATTTTACCACAACTGTTGATAAGCTATACCTTTCCAGATAAAGTTATCAAGTAAAGATTTCCTTAATCTATTTTTTCTTTATTTAGTGATAGTAAGAGCCATTAGGATAGCATCACCTTCTCGACAGCCTGATATTACATTGTTTTGATGTAGTTTCAGAAATGTGAAAATGTGACTGCATGGTTTATAGCTCATGGCTGCTGTCTCATATGGCTGTTACTGCTTAGCTCAAGAACAAGGATTACATTTAGCCAAAAAAAAAAAAAAAAAAAACACCCTCAGATCTTAGAATACAGACAAAATGATGTTGCCTAAATTAGCTGTTACCATTCAAGAAAGATCTTGCAGTCATTGCGGTGAGTTCTCTGAAAATATGTGCTCAATGTTCTGTGGTAGTCAAAAAAACTAATAATGTTAGGAACCATTAGGGGAAAAGGATAAATAATGAAGACAAATATCTTGATGCCTCTATATAAATCCATTGCATTCCTACATTTTGAATGCTGCATGTAGTTCTAGTCACCCCATTTCAAAGAAAAAGATAGTCAGAAATGGAAATGCTGCAAAGAACAGCCACAAAAATGACTAAGGGTAGCAAACAGCTTCCATATGAGGAAAGACTTAAAAAACTGGGATATTTCAGCTTGGAGAAGAGAAGATTTAGGCCCCCGCCCTTTATGACAAAGGTCAATAAAATCATGAATGTTTTGGAGAAAGTGAATAAGGAAGTGGCATCGTTTGTTGTAACAAAAGAATCAGGGGCCAACAATGAAATAAATTGACAGCTTATATAAAACAAATAAAAGGCAATATTTCTTCACACAATGCACAGGCAGCCAGTGGAGCTCATGACCAGGAATATTGTGAAGGCCAAAGCTACAACTGATCCATCAGTGATTATTAGCCAGGATGATCAGGGATGCAGCCCCATGCTCCAGGTGTCCCTAAGCTTCTGACTGTCAAATGGTAAGACTGAAAGGCAAGGGAATGATCATTTGAAAATTGCCCTGTTCTGTTCATTTCCTCTGAAACATCTGGCATTGGCCACTGTCAGAAAACAGCATACTAGTCTATATGGAGCACTGGTTTGACCCATTATGGCTGTTCTTACATTCTTATAATTCAATGGGGGCCTCAGAGTCCTGGTTATCTATCCTCAGCTATGGAGAGGCCCAGAATGACAATTTGTACATAAAAGACCTTGGAGGAACCCCACCGTTCCATCTTGTTAATCTGAATTTTTGACAGTATTTCTACACTGATAAGATTACCCTGTTAAAGAGAGGGGTCATCAATATATCCTAATCCTTGGCTTAGTGCCCACTCAGGATGATATAGGCAACCTGAACCTCACAAGTCAGACTAGGAACTAGCTGAAATGCCCAGACATTTTTGTCCCAAGCAGCACTAATAGTCACCTGCTCAAGGTTTAATAAAAAGGCATCAGAGTCATCATCTGAAGCCATCTGACACAGACCCCAGCCTGTGCCCCTGCAGGATTTGTTGCTCTACCTGGGCCTACTCCTTGGTGAACTGTTGTGACATTCATCACTACTCTGCCTATCAACCCAGAATTCCTTGCCTTTCCACCTGCTGACTCTTCTGTATCTCTTTTTTTTAATCATACAACTAGCCAGTCCAGCAGTTTGTCCATTGTTCCTGGATTTTCTGACCTCTAGTGGGTCACTCCTTGATTCTCCCCTCACATCTCAGATGGTTAAAGGACCTGCACAAGGCACAATGGGTAATGAGTTGTCTCCGTCACTACCCAGAGTGCCACACTGTCTGACCTGTTTCCTTGATCTTTTAACCAAAAACACATATGATATTGTTCGCCTTTCCCCATGAGTGCATTTATTCTCCATTCTGCCTTAATATGTGCAGTGACCAGGGAGTTACTAATAGTGCCCTAACACAAGCAGATGTCTCCTGCTCCTTCCAAAGCTTCCTTGTGGGTATGTGGGTACCCTCTTAGGTCTCAGGTCTCTACTCATCACCTCTCAAATAGGGGACCTGCATTCCTCTTTCTCCAGACCACGGGGTTAAGCTGCATTTCCTCCTGCTCTTCATTGCAATCCTCTTAACAACACTGGGTTTATTTCAGCACTGACAGTCCTGTTCTCTCCCTCATGGATAATGATGGAATTAATGAGTGGACAACCAGCTTTCACAAAGCACAGTATGTGTATTTAAGACAAAAACATTAAACAGAAATCATCATAAAATAATCTATATTCGTTCCAAGTTTACTAGGTGTCACCCCATGAAGATCCTGTTAAACTTTTAAAACTGCAGCATGGTTCCTCCTGCTTAAAGTGAGCGTGATCACTCCTCAACTTTAGGCTGGCCACTTTATAATATTTCCCAGCTCTCAGTTTTCTGGGTTTTCAGAACCCAATCGAAACAGGCATAGACAGTTTCCTCCAGGGGGTGGCATTTCTGCAGAGTTGGTTACTTGTATAGGTTACTGCATTAATGGCCATTTGGGGATAATGGTTTCTCACACTGTATTCATGCTTACCAACTTCCCTCAATCAATTCACTACTGCTTGTATTTATAAAAGTATAAATCCCTTCACATCCTACGGCAGGTGCCATGGCATGGCCAGCAGGTGCCAAAAGCAAGGACAGGGACTCCTTTTCCCTGATGGCCATGCTCTCCAGCTGTCAGTGGGGGGCAGGGCCAGCAGAGAACAGGAGCTGCAGTGTGCATGGCTCTTGAGGCCTCAGGGCCCACGGGGGGGGAGGTCCAGCAGGAAGCAGCAGTTGTGACACGTGCTGCTCAGAATAAGTACGCATGCCAGGTTTGGGACGCATGCTATGGGTTGCTCACCCCTGTTCTGTGGGTTACTATGCAAGGTAAAAGGGGAAAATGAGTCATGCATTCTGTCCTACAAATATATCAGGTTTCCCACTTCTCCACAACAGACCATTAGTACTTCTTTAATAAGCACATTATTGGGAAAGACTATTGGGAAGACAATAGAGCCTGGATAGTCCATCTGATATTGGTCCCCATAATGCATGGCAGATCACACACCTCTAAGAAGAAGAGTTTACCATCTAAAGAGATGAGAAAGGCAGCATGAAGCTCCTTTTACAGCTGTAACATCAAAAGCTAAATTCAATGTTCATTCTTGGAATATTTCCATGGACTTCACTGTGTATTGGGTTATACCCAAATGACATGTTTGTAGTCACAGAGGAAATCCATGTTGGAGTCAAGACCTCAATCCAGTCTTCTCAGATTTTCTCTCCAACATCTTAAGCATGGAACCATCCTTCCTTTTTCAGGTTTTTTTTTTTTCATTCAAAGCCTATGTATCAGCTTAAAGCTATAGCTTGTGTGTTCAAAAGAAAAGAAAAGAAAAGAAAAAAGGTCATTTTATATGTTATAACCCCCTCCTTAGTAACATATAGTATGTGCTCTAGTATATCACAGGGTAGCTAAGTGGCACAGTAGCTAAAAATATATTTAAAATTTCAGATTAAGGAAAGTACATATCTTTGCTATTTGAAGCATTTTAAAATTACAATGCTTTTTCACTACTGTCATTACAAAGCTATTGTATTCTGGTTTCCTACTACACCTCATTCAAGTTTACAGTAAAATGCCCCTTTGTGACAATAAGCTTGCTTGTGTATGTTGATCTTTGTTTCCCAAGATCAGCCTTATCAAAGAGAAGATGAACTTTTTATATAGCATAAAAATGAATGTCCATTTGAACAGCACTGTCTCTTGCCTTGTAAAATTTATTATGTATTGTCATTTCTAACACATTTGTTGCTGCTCTACCTGAGCATATAAGGAGTAAATAGAGTGCTTAAGAAAAAGAGACCTCTGCAACAGGGAGTCCTATGGACTAACAGTGGCTTCTTAGTTTGAACTAGCCATGTGTCCTAGTTCAAACTAACTTTTTAGGTTGAACTAGAACACATGGCTAGTTCAAACTAATGGCTGAGTTTGAACTTTTTAAGTTCAAACCAATCATTACCTCACAGCTTGTCCATGCTTAGTTTGAACTAAGCCAGCTAGTCCAAACCAACCAGTAGTGCTTATTAGTTCAGACTAACCTTTGCCTAGTCTGGACTGACCAACTGGCTAGTGTAAACATATCCACTGATACTTCATTGTGTCAAATTGCATATGACTAACTCAAGAGGGGTAGCCATGTTAGTCTGTATACAGCAAAAATGAGAGTCCTGTCGCACCTAAAGACTAATAAATTTCTTCAAGAATAAACTTTCATGGGTTGCTGGCCACGCAAGCTTATACCCGAAGAAATTTCTTAGTCTATTAGATACCACAGTACTCTCGTTGTTTATGATGACTAAGGTGTTCTGATGAAATAAATACAGCAAACTCAATATGCTTGTGTCCTAGATGAAGTTTTGAACTTAATACCAAAAGGTGAAAGGTGAGTTCTTACCCAGAGTGTAAGCTAACAACTGCTATAAATAGCATCTGTTCACTTACACGTATTTTCTGGAAACAAAGGGATGCAGATGTTGCAAAGGAAGCAGATAACACTACATTAAACCTGAGATTTCCTTCTATATTTGGATAGTGTTTTTGAAAAGCAGAGTAAGGAAATGCTGTTGTTTGTTTTATGCCTAATAGGATGTGACTGCATCTCCTCTCTTATATTCCAGCCATGTCAGAAGGAGAATTTATTTATGTTCTGTGAATAAAGGGAACAAAAGCTTTAGCCCCAAATCAGTATCTTAATGAAATACTACTTTTATGCAATGTTTTAGACTGTATGTAATGTCCTATGCCTTGACATTCAGTCTTTTAATTACTTATTAGAGTTCTTCATTAATCTGAAAGATCTGGCTAACACCACTAATTCACAAAATAAACATAATGGGCCTGATCCTCAGATGTAAATCTGCTCACACCACCTGAGGATCTGGACCCATATTTTAAAGACATTTGGCCACAGAGGGTCATTCTTTACTTCATTGTCCATGGGATCTTCTCTAGGGGAGGCAAACCACTGGCTCCTTACAATTTTTTAGACCTAGTTATATTATTGAACTGACTTCTTTTAAAACGTTCTTTGAGCCTTGCAGTATTTCATAGTGGTAAAGAAAAATCAACAGCAGCTGCATGATATGGGCAACACCAATGCACAAGAGACAAGCAAAACTACTGAAGTAGGAGAGAATAGGTTACAGGTTTGAAATCCACTTCCTCCTCCTCATTTAATTAAAGCATGTACTAACTACACATGTACCTACTTAACAAAAGGCAGATTTCCCAGCACATCCTTGGGAGTTTAGTGGAGAATAAAGCCCATTATTTATTTATTTGTTTTAACTTTTAACTGCTAAAACTGATGATGGGTGTCTTGAATTCTCAATCCCAAAACCTTGTCATCAGGCACCCACATAAAAAGGGACTTAAATTTCTCATAGAAATTAATATATTAACTAGATGCTGCAAGAGACAGTAGACTGCCTGTAATATCCTTCATTTTAACATTTCCAAAAGGTCATTATGTCAATTAAGTATTATCTTTAAAACAGTTTGAAAGACAGTATTATGCTTAGAGCAAGAGACTGGGAGTTAAGGTTTTATTCCCTGCTCAGCAAATGTACTCTGTAAACCTTGAGGAAGTCACTTCACCTCTTCATTTCCCCTCCCAACACTTGTCCATGTTGTCTGTGTTGAGTGTAACTCTCCAAGTCAGGGACGATCTGTTATTATGTGTTTGATTAGTGCCTAACTTTGGGTGGGGACTTCAGGCATTACCAGAATACAGATATGTCATTCATAGTAAATATAGAAACATGTCTTTATATATCAAAAGTACAAGAACACTTCTGAATATGTTTGGTGTATGAAACTTAGAAGAGATACAATGCTTTTAAATCTTCCACTTACTGCATTTGACAAGATAGGGAGGCCTCATGCTCCCTTATGTATGCAATAGATGTTCTTAAAAAAAGCATTAGTACAAATATTTTTTAAAAAAATTAAAAGTCCCTATACCTCTACTATTTTAGTTTACATGGCAATTGAGAGGAATTGTATATTGTCTGGAAAATATTATAAACAGTCACTACACCTTTCAGACAGAAGAGATCCCTGCAGTCACATATCTGCAGTCATAACACATCACATTTTGCAACTGGTTATATCTGGTGCCAAAAGAAAGTGATGGCAGCTTCTCTGCAATATTGGAATTGCAGTCAGGCATACTGATCCCAGCTCTGATACATCCTAGAGTTTAAGATAAATGCATTTCAATTCCAGTATTGTATACCTGCCAACAGCATGGAAACAATTTCTGTCACCGAGAGGAACTGCTGCTTCTGGTAAGAATGATGAGCTCAGTGGGAACACAGCTGTAAACAGTAAAGATGCCAACAGACATTAAGAAAAGTTATTTTTTTAAATTCCTTTTTTGCTATCCTTCTTCTCCCACCTTTTCCATCTTTCCTCATTCCCACAGCATAAAGGCTTGAGTAGTTGTTCAAACTAAGATGGCCTGCAACTGAAACATAGGCTTGATGTGGAGTCTTGTAATGGCTAAGATAAAATATTACTGCTACTGGGCACTTATCAAATATGATTTATCCAGGAGTCTTTAAAAAACTACACAAATGTAAATTCTCATTATACTGCCTTAAAGTAGATAAGTATTTATAAGAGTGATTTTACAGATGAGAAAGCATAAGCCGAGAAGAACACAGATCAACACCTTTTCAAAAGCGAACACTAATCTGGAGTTTCTAGCTTGATACAGAGAGCCTGGTTTACAATGGTGCTGAACATCAGATCCTAGGTGTCTCAGGTTAGGTATTGAAAAGTCATAGATATTTTTGAACATTCTGTCCTAAGTAACTTGCCTTAGGTCTTGTGGCAAGTCACTGGTAAAGCCAGGAACCCCAAGTATTCCAGGATTTACACAGCACTGGAAACTAGAAAAGCTGGCTTTAAAACCACAGATTTCTGACAGTATGTCCAAATTCTTCTGAGTACTTGTATTGGTAATTATCATCATAGAATCCAAGTGTTTGCCATGAGATAACATTGCATCCTTGTGATATCAATGAAAACTGACCAAAGTAGTTAAAGCAGATTAATAGACCAACAGACCAATCTTGCTGCAATAACATGAAAACTTGAGTGAGAGCCAGGGAGATGAAAAAGCAGCCAACCCCACATCCCTGCTTACCATTACCCACTCTCCCCATTCCACCCCACCCCACTAGCTCCACTGAGGGGAACATTTGGCCGTACATGTAATCACCAGCAAAATAATCTCATGTAGAACCAGCATAACAAGTTACTGGAGACAGTGCTGGAAGCAAAGTGGTCTAAAGATACATCCAGTGATTGCTGAAAGAGGAGGATTAATGACAACAGCAGAAAGATCACAACATGGTGGGATGAACTGTTTGGTCATATTTGAGAACCTGTGCGCATGGTTACGAATCCTGAATTTTATACTACCGTGTATGATGTATCTACATCTGTTTCCGCTACTCCATCATTTGAAACTAGTCTCTCCCTCAGGGACTCTGAAAGTCATACTTTTTTCCCTCACATTCTCTTTATAATAACTTACTACGTATTTATTTTCTTTTTGTTCTTTTCCATATAGGTAATGAAATAATCAACTCTTATTGCTTAAATGCATTGCATAAAAGGCTGCAGATGGATCGATATTTACATTTTTAATTTCAAATTTAATATGCACTTTTGTAATTATGCAGAGATGAAGTCTTGGGTTTAAAGCAATGCTTCTTTGACAGAATGCAAAATTCATGTCACTTACAATACAAAGTTTTGCTGTTATTTACATAAATCATAGTAAAGGTCATGCAGTGATCTTCTGAGGATTGCATTGTAGCAATGCTCATATTGTTTACCGCATTTTATTTCTATATTAGAAAGCCACATCTGGGAGAGGGTGCAAATTGCATGAAAAAAAATTATTATTTCCACTGTCTAAGATACTTCATAGCCCGTATTAATGTAATATAGAGTGTCTCACAATTTTTAATATATTTAGTCTCCTCATCCCTGTGAGGCAAGAAAGTGCTGTATTCTCCACTTTACAGATGGGAAATTGAAGCACAGAGAATTTAAGGCCCAGATCCTCAGAGGTTTATACACTCCTAACTTCCATGGAAATCCAATGAAAGTTAGGAGCCAGATATAAGAAAATAAAAATGACAGACTTTAGCACAATAACCTGAAACAAAAACAAAAAGAATGCAGAGCCATCTTTAAAACAATTGCAGCAGCAACAACTAAATTTTATTTTAACATAAATCAGAGAAGGAAACTACATCCCCCAAACTGGTGCAACTAGAATTTCTGCAGGGCAATCAATTTTGAAGACTTGAGGCTCGTCTACTCAGTGTAGCAATGTGCACCACAGGGGTATAAACTGCAGCGCTTGGTAAAATGTTTCATTCTAACTGCCCTGTGTAGACGATGCTGGCAAATTCTAACAGGTTCCTAGAGTGTATTAACAGTACTATTTCAAAAGGGACTACATAAGCACATGCTAGGTACCTTTCAGAGCATTTCAAAAGCATCTACATGGAGCAGTTAGAGCCACATTTTTGCACGCTTTATTGTTACACTCTTCTTGTGTGCATTGCCACATTGTGTAGACAAGCCATCAGTCGCCTATAGACAAAAGATCAGTCTGTGGGTATTGGACACAGACACAACTGAAGTTAGCGACCACGTTTGTAAATGCTGGCATTTGTGTTTGTGCGTGTGTGTGTGCGTGTGCCTTGTTTTCTTCATTTGTAAAAGGTGGGTATGTTGTGAGTTAGCTAGTCTTTTAAAGCAAGTGTAGCTCAGCCTTTTCCAGGACTTAGCAACTGTCCCCCAGCTTCACTGAAGAGCTAGCAACATAAAAACTAGGCCCAATTGTATGCAATGGAATTTAATTTAAGAGACTGATCCCAGCTATGATGCTGCAGCAAAGAGAGCCCTACAGAGTTGGGAGGTCAGGAATATGCTGAAGACCTTGGAAGGAAAGAATGAACAAAGGAAGTGCCCCCTCTCTGAAGAACCTGTGAAAGTCAGACTCAGGCAAACATAGGGAGCAGAGCAGACTTCTAGTTGGGGGAAGCAGTGAGTGAGGGCCTACAAAGACAAGGGAATAGAAGAGAAACCCAAGGGGGCGGAAGACCAGTTTATGTTGTATTTGGACTTCTGAAAGGGAAAAACCCAGGGAATCAATGTTCTGACAAAAGTGAAGAAAATGTGAGAAAAGCTTAGGAGAAGAGAACATTCCATGTATGTCAGCTGGGACTTGGAGGACCCCTGAAGGGGAGAAAGCTGATATGTGATTGAGTCAGAGGGCTGAACCAGAGGAAACCCAGAGAAGGAGTCAAAAGAAGACACTAGCTCATGCTGTTCATTGTAGCCAAAGAAGTGGCCACTGAGGTGAGTAAAGGAAGTGAAATCCCCTACACCACTGTGTCTAAGCATGATAAGTGCTCTGAAAATGAGGATGCATGCTTACAGAGTGGTTATACCATATTTCTAGGTTGAGCTGAGGCTATCTTAATAAAATGCTTAACAGTTTATTGGATTTTTATTTTGAGGAAATCTGGAATTTCAAAATTTACTTGAAAAATAAAAGGTATGACATTTTCTTGTATTTCCCCCCATTTTCAACCAACTATAGTGCTGGTTATTATCTCCCCCCACCTTTCTTTTTTTAACTGAGTATGTTTATTTGTAAAGCTATCCATGACCATTATTAGCAAGGTGATCTGGAAGTACAAGGTATTCAGAAAGTCATTTGGTTGACTGCAGGAGCAGACCTGGGGATCCTAGCTCAGTTCCTGAAAAGCTGTTCATCTCATGCAACTAACAATATAATTCCCTATAGCTGGCATTCTGAGAAATGCCAGCAAATGAATAAGGTGTGATGGAAATGAGAACTAACCTCCCATCAGGTAGACACAGTCCTGCAACATCAGATCTGAAGAAAATAGACACCTCATGAACAGTTAGTTAAAATATTTTTAAATTATATATTTTAAAGTCCATAATCTAGCAGGCTATAAAAATCTCTTGGGGCAGCTGAGGGGGGTGGGGGGTGGGGAACCTATCATTTAACTGCTTAGATTCCAAGGCCAGAAAGAACCACTGTGATCTTGTCTGACCCTTCTCTGTAATACAAGCTACAAAACCTCCCCAAAATAACTCCTAGAGCAATAATTTCATTTTAAAATTAAACTTCTATGAGGTTTGTTTATTGTTTTTGGTTTTGACTTAATCTAATTTCATTCCTTCAGCTTGATAAAACCAAGATTCCAGATTTCAGCAGTGTATTAGCTAACAAAACAATCTCTGGCAGGAAATAAGACATACGATTGATTCCGTAATTTGTGATTTGTCTATTATGTGTCTTGATAACTAGAGCCCTGCACGGATACAAAAATGTGGAACTGCATCCAATCCACATCTGCTCAGTGATAACATTAATCCAATCTGAAATCCGCATGCCAGGGTTTAGCTGCATCTGTAACTGCAGCTGCAACCAAGCTTGGGCTCACATAAAACTATTCAGCCTTTGATTGGTTCATTCCCCATATGGGCCCCACCCACTTTTTCCTTTCTTGTTTGTGGTTCGCATGCTATGCTATCAATCAGATTTCTTTGCCCGACAATTAAATCTCTGATTGACAGTAATGGCTTACCAACTGGAAACAAGAAAAGGAAGAAGTGGGCAGGAGAATGAGCCAATCAAAGGCCAGCAGTGACTCTCCAAGCCCCACCTTGAGACTCTGATTGGCTGGCAGATCACAATCTAGGACTGGCCAGAGTGCTTCCTGGTTCCCCTGCATGCTGCCAACACAAATCAGCGCAGTAGGTTCAGCAGTGGATCACAGTGTGATAAGGTAACAACAGAAGCTACATCTGTGAGTCGATCCACAGCAAGGGGTTTGTGGTTATTCGCAGCCGCACCCGCGCATGCGGATAACCGCGGATCTGCAGGGCTCTATTGATAACATTGTAATATGTGCCATTTGCTTACTAAATATACCAGACCAATGTTACCACAAAATCAGTTCAAAATGGATTCACATCTAGGTTCTGTTTGTTGTTTTGTTTTGCTTCTGAGTGGAGGGTGGAAGAGACAAGACTAAAGAGGGTAAGAAAAAGAATTCCAAGCATAATGACCTCTGTTTATTAAATCAAAAAAGAGTCTCTTTCAATTTGAGTAATATAAGAAATCTGAATATAATTGTGTCTTTAAGAGATTTTGTTCTCTTGTAAATGAAGAGGTCTCATCCATTCTATTCACAATGATAATTGTTATATAAAATGATCAGGCCGCTAGCTACACAAGAAGAATATATCATGCATACAAATTTCATCATGTATCCTTGGTTTCCAGCCATAATAATCATACAAATATGCAATGCCCTTGGCTAGTGCTACAATATGACAATCTGATTAGTAAGGACATGGGGAATGGACACTAAAATTTCACAGCAACATGCTTGCTGCACTGCAGTATATGGAATATAATTAGTTCTTTCAAAAATAGTACAGCAACACTGTAATACATCAATGCAATATGAAATGTTTAGGGTGTAGTATCTAAGGAAGTTTCTTCTAATTCCCACTGCTTGTCTCCTTCATTACATCACCAACATATTAAATGACCTCATGCACAAACACATACACATTTAAATTTCTAGAATGGATTGTTATGCATACCAGTGTTAAACAATGGAACCCTGTACAATAAGGGTCAAACTTGCCCATGCAATAGACAGAGCATTCTCTGAAGGTGACCCAAGACTATAGAATGAATTCCTACATCATCAAAGGGCCATCAAAAACCTCATCCCTCTCTCCCTACTGTAAGTGGACAGCTCCATTGACCTTACCATCTTCAGCATGCAGTAACATGTCTGTGTGTATAATCAAAAAATGAAATCCAAAACACTTCTTGTCCTCAGGAGACAATGAATGAGTAAATACCTGATAGATGGTGTTGTGCTTTATAGACTACTGGAAGGTGCTCAGGTGCTATAATGACAAGCATGGAATAAAAACCTTAAATAGAATGGAACAGAAAACCCTACACAGGAACAATCTTTCAAAAACATTGAACATATTAATATTTGCAACAGCATCTGAACAATTTAAGAGTAATTCCATGCACATAATCACAGTTCATTAGTGTGATGCCCATGTCTCTTTCCTGTCACTTTTATTAACACTCACCTTTTATATTTGCCTTCCGTTAATTGACTCATCCTTATTGATGCTTCTAGTAAAAGTACATAAGAAAAAGTGCCTCTGCAAAGTTGTTTATGACTTCTACAAGCCTTGAAAATATCTGTCACATTTATAGATTCCAAATGCCAGAAGGGACCATTGTGACCATATAGTCTGAGCACATGTATATAGCACAGGCCACAGAACTTCCCCAAAATAATTTCTAGAGCAGGGATGTCAAACTCATTCAATGTGGGTGGCCACATTGGAGAGCAGGACACCTGTTGCAGGCCACGTGTCCACCTAGACTCCCCAACCGCTTCCCCCTGCCACATTCAGTTTGGCATGGGCTCCCTGTCCCCGCCCCTACCTTGCAGGCTCTCCCATACCTTCCCTTTTCCCTACCCTGTAGGCTCACCTTTGCCATGCGGGCTCCCTGAACCCCCTATCCTATTGTGCAGGTCCCAGACCCCGCTTCTGCTGCTTATCTGCTCCCAGACCCCCCCTTCTCCTTCCCTTTCAACTTCACCTACCATTCTGGTAGCAGGAAAACAGTCTCAGTCACAGCAACACACATGCTGGGCTCCTGCTTTCTCTCCCCCTCACTCATTGTTAGTCATTCAGCATGGTGGCCTTTGGTTGGCTTCGTTCCAGCTGGCCTTTGATTGGTTCATTCCCTCTTGGATCCCAAGCACTTTTTCCTTTTCTGATTTGTGATTCGTGCAATGTGCAGTCAATCAGATTAGCATGCCAAGTGACTAACAGGGAACAGTCAGGGTTGTGCCTAAGACACTCCTTGGCTGGCAGACCCCAGCAGAGCTGATCCGAGATGGACAGGAGCACATCCTTTGTTCTCCTGTGTTCTGACTTACTCACTTGATCTGAGTCACAAGCATGCTTAACCCTGCTCTGCCAACAGCAGCCTGTGTTTGTTGTTTGCTGCTGCTCCAGACAGCTCCCAGGTACAGCCCAGGCAGCAGCTCCATCAGCTGGATCAGTGCCCTTGGCAGGCTGGATCTGGCCTACGGTCCATAAGTTTCGTACCCCTGTCCTAGAGTGAATCTTTTAGAAAAGAATCCACTCTTGGTTTGAAAACTGCCAGAATCCACCATGACCTTTGATTAATTGTCCCAACAGTTAATTACTTTCATGTCAAAAACTGATACTTTATTCTGAGACTGAATTTGTCTAGCTTCAACTTCCTTAACAATGCTATAGAAAATACATTTTTAATTCTTAATTCAGCCTATTCCTTATGTTTAACTGAAAAAAAAATCTTATTTTCAATTATGGATGTTCTATAATATTATAATCAGAACAACCAAATGAAACCAGACTGGAATCATATAATCTAATGTTACTAGAGTTAGTGTCCTGCTTCTTGTACATGCAAACAAGTACTCAAACACACATGCATTTTCCTCTTGTTTAACTCAGGAAAATGAAAACATAAGACACAAAGAGGTTTGACTTCAAGGTTAATGCAGCAGACGTGATTTAATTCCATTTCATTCCATTCACATTCTGATGCTGTCTTTTTATTATTTTACATTGTATCCATTAATGCCACTTAAAATGCCACATTTTCAGATAGAACATTCTTTTTAACATACAGAAACTCCTAAACACAAATGACATTTTTAGAAAATAGGTTAAATCACTTGTTTATATACAAATATTTTAAATGATAAAGAATATGTAATCTATGTCTGCCATCTACTGAAAGAAAGATGTACTACAATTCTTCTACTTTCTTATTTATTATGAATAAAAAAAGCAGATTCTCTATTAATAGATACTGTACTACATCTTTGGGCATCAATTTCTCAGTCAGATCCTAAACAGACGAACCCCGCTTTATTTCAGAGGGCTCTGTGCAGGCAAAAGAATCTGCTCATGTGGATCTGACTAGGAGCATTGCTATAGGCAGAAAAAAAAAGGCTTCAGTTCCTATATCATTTCAAAAAATTCCAAATTTTGTACTCACTGGTATTGATTTTTATTGAAATGGTTCAAAATGATGACACCTCTGTTCAGCTGGGGATCCCTGATTATTCAATATAGCACCAAAAATGAATCAGAGAGTCAGTGTGGAAAGGGACTTGGATAGGCCTGCCAGGGGACCTGTTGTATCAAAGGCTGCTCCAGGCATTCTTTATGGTTGAGCCTCATGTTATACAGCCCTGGCAAGACTGTAGAGCTGCTTTTTTTCAGGTGTATTATCAGTAAAATATATGCTGGTTCATATACAGATAAATGTGGTTTGATAATATAGCTGCTTAAAAATGGGAAGATTCACAAAATTCTAAGCTGTTTCCTTGTCACAGGAGTCAAAAGGGACACATTTTGCTTTTTCTTTAAAACGTAGATACAGATTCAACATTTTTCACACACAGAAATTCACAGGGTTTGGTAAATGAAAAAATTCTATAACCACATCTTTATTTTGAGAACATTTCTGATAGATGTTTGGATAAGTGTTGTATAAGTAAGATCTAAAGGCTGAACACTTCTCTTGCTTAGCAGCTAAACGGGGTGTACCCTGTTTGCATGGGCTTTGTATTTGCATGAGTACAATTAGCATAATTACACTGCATATGGATAAATCCTCCCAAGTGCTGTGAAATGACGTGTGGCTGGATTGGGTTATACATCCTGTGTTTTAACTGAAGGGGGAAAATGAAATGTGGTCTTTTTCATTATATGCTGCCCTTTGGTTGTATAAACCATGTTTAGCCTACTCTGATGGAAGAGTCACCACCAGGAACACAGAATTCAGAGGAGTAGCCAATCTAGTTTTGCAGTTTTATAAAAGGAGGGTGGGGTAGTACCAGTTCTGTTGAAGAGCTGTGCCTTAGACAATGCTTAATTCCCTTCCCACTGTTAAGAGATAGATTTAATGATTCCTTGTGGAGTCTGTTTTATTCTGATCAGAGACCTGTCTCTGGTATCCTGAAAGCTGAAGGCAGGAGCTGAGATCACTAGAGGGTTGAAATTCTCTGTAAGAACTGAAGTCATGAAAAAAATGATTAAGGCCCAGCAGAAGTTGATGCCTCTGGCCAGGAGAGCATTTTGTAAGCAGACAGCTGGCAGGAGTGGATATGCCAGTGCATGGCGTGAGCAGCAAGTGGATAGCAACAGTGGAAAGTGTGAATGACCAGTGAGTGGTGGAAGCAACCAGCAGATGGCACCAGTGGGTGGTGTGAGCAGCCAGTGGGAGGTGTTGAGTGACCAGCATATGGTGCAAGCAATGAGCAGATGACACCAGTGGAAGGCATGAGTTAACAGAGGAAGTGTGACTGACCAGCGGATGGCACCAGTAAACAGTACAAGCAGCAAACAGATGGCATCAGTGGGTCAGAGGTGGCAGAGGACAACAAGAGGGAACCGGCTGAGTTCTCCCCTCCCTCTCATTTGAGGGGTGGACTCTAAAACTGTGATGGTCAGTATGGGGGTAATGGAAATGTGAAGGACATGCTCTACGTACACTGGGATGGGGTGAGTTCTGCTTACCGGTTTTGAATGAATCCTGCATTGCCCTGTCTCCTCAAATCAGTGCTGGTTTTTATATTGTTTCCATATATTCTCTGTATGTTACTATTAAGTTTTATGTACTGCACTCAGACTTGTGCTTGTGAGTGGAGAAGCATTGCCCTCTAGGGTGCCCATGAACTAGTGAATGATTTCCCAGGAAAACTGGGTGGGACCTCAAGCTAATTGTTTTGTAATATTGTTAGAAACCCCTAGATATAGAACCTGGCCCTTTACTGCTGCCATCTTGGCCTGGCAGAATGGTTATAGTTGCAAATGATTCATAAAAGATGAATTTTTTAAAAGCTAAAATTTTCTCAAAAAAAAGTTTTTAAATAAAGAGGGAGAGGGTACTGTTAAAAAAATCAACTCCATCTGTTTAATATATATAAAATAATAAGCTTTTACTCTTCAGACAAATCTTTTCGCTTTCCACAACTGGTAAGAATGATTTCAAATGGCAAATGTATAAAATGTCATTTGACTGGATCTTAACTCCTGCAAAACTAACTCAGCCCTTCCCTTTTTACTCCTCTGTATGTGACATATAAGCAAATGTTTGATCTAATGTCATGTTGGCATGTTTCCAAGAAGTAATGAGACATTGACCAAAATATCAAAGAGAACAATAATATACTTTCATTTATTTCAGTTAACCTGCTAATTGTCAAGAGACATCAAGACAAAGTCCCTTTCTGACTCTCTTGCCAACATTATCCTCAATATTGCCATTGGAGCGGGCCAACATGATTCTGCTATCACAATGTGTTTCCTTTTGCTTACTCATCAAAAATGAAATCATCAACAACCTTTGTGAACATGAAATCATTCCAGTAGAGAAAGACTACGTATATAATACTTCATACTAAAGCCAAAAGAGACATGTTCAGCTTTGGTGAAAAGACCAATATGAAAAAAGAGCTGAGTTAATTTTGCATGACATGAGGCCCATCTAAATGATGTTGTTAGAGGCAGCTACGCAACTTGAATAATTAGAATTCTGGATGAGATCAATCAGGGGAAATATATAGTCTAATTTATGCATACACAATGCTTTCCTTAAAGTCCAGAACATACTATATGAAGCAGAAATATCTGAACTTGGCTCAGATTAATCCACACACAGTAGGAGAGATTGAAAAAGGTCACCATGTTCAGGTTCAATTCCATTTTGCAGCTGGGGAAGCTGTTCTGAAAACTGACTATAGTGTCCTGGGCACTAACTGTGTACTCTCTTGGCAAGCAGGACAGCAAGCACAGCATGGTTTATAAAGTATTTGCTCTTATAAAAATGAATAAAGCAGTGATGTGTATAACTATATATTAAGGTAGTTATCTAAGTTTTGTATTCACAGGATTTCCTCCCCCTCCCCTCTCCCCCACAGGAAGGGTATTTGAATTGCAAATACCATAACTCACTGTAATGGAGCATTGTTAAAGACTAAGTCTCTAAAGCAGTAGTCACTAATTTTACTACTGTCCTTGCAGCTCACATAATACCTAGAAAAAATTCCCAAACCAGAAGAAGTAACTGCTTTCTCCAGTTTCTGAAGGATTTATTCCAAATTGTATGTCAATACCAATATTTGCTGAGACACAACACATTGGACTGTGGTAACACTTGTGAAGAAATTGTTTTTAAAAGCTACAGTTGAACACAGTTCAAACACCCAGAACATTACAGCTCCTCACTAAACCACTTTCTAATTCAGATTAAAGGATCATGTTGATAGGCCAAAACAATGTTAACAACATCATTTCAGCCCCCACCCTAGCCACACTTGACCATGTCTACATGTCAAGGACTATAGTAGCTACAAAGTGGTAGCTATGTGAGCTTAACTCTGTAGTGTAGCCCGCAGTGCTTTAAGGCCTGGACTGGAGGGCTTTTTTTAACCATTCCCAAGAACTAGGTCAACAGAAACACTCATCTGAAAACAGAAACAACCTTTCTGCATCTATACCAGGGGTTATTTTTCACACTCCTGAGTTCTGTATCTATCTGGACCTAAATATTAAGTGTAGCCCTAGTCTATACTTACAGGACTTCTCAGTGTCAGTCGACCACAGGTACACAAGGCACATAAAATATCTTGCATATCTGCTGATGTCTTCTAAGCTGCCGAGACATGCTGGGGGAAGCCAGGTACAAATGTCTTGCGGTCAGCTTTCCGCAGCTCTGGTTTCGGGGCTGGAGTCGCTGATTTCCAGAGTGCAGCAGTGAGTATGAACTTGCTGCTGAATCGCACCTGGATGATCTTGCCACCATCATTGTAGACATACCCATGGACAAGGTCTTAGAAACATAAGACTTATTTCTGGGTTGCTGAGAGATGGAGAGAAGCCACCAGTTTTCTTCTGCAGATCATAACCTGTGCAGATTAGCAAGTTCAATGATACATGACTTTGCTACAACTGTATTCTTGACACACAACTCATATGGCTATTTTATAGCTGTGCCAGTACCACTTCAATCAAACTACATTATATCACAGAATGTCCTATTCTAAACGTCCATGGCAATAAAAAAAAAAAAAAATCCCCTCTCACCCCTATGGGTGGTATGTGTCTTCCTCAACCTCGGGTCCTCTGCCAGAGGCCTGGGAGTTTGAGGGTTCTGCGCAGTATCTTAGCTGTTCCGAGCACTGCACTCTTCTGGACAGAGAGCTCTGATGTTGTTCCTGGGATCTGTTGGAGCCACTCTCCCAGCTTAGGAGTCACAGCCCCGAGTGCTCCTACCACCACTGGGACCACTTTGGCCTTTACTTTCCCCATCTTCTCTAGTTCCTATTTCAGGCCCTGGTACTTCTCCAGCTTCTCATACTCCTTCTTCCTGATGTTGCTGTCACTTGGCACTGCTACATCTATCAACACTGCTGTCTTCTGGTCCTTGTCTATTACCACGATGTCTGGTTGATTGGCCAGTACCTGCCTGTCCGTCTGGATCTGGAAGTCCCACAGAATCTTAGCCCTGTTATTCTCCACAACCTTCTGTGGAATTTCCCATCTGGTCTTGGGAGGGTCTAGCCCATACACCGTGCAGATGTTCCTGTACACAATGCCAGCTACTTGGTTGTGCCGTTCAGTGTATGCTGTTCCTGCCTGCATCTTACATCCTGCCACTATGTGTTGGACTGTCTCTGAGGCCTCTCTGCACAGTCTGCACCTTGGGTCCTGTCTAGTGTGGTAGACCCTTGCTTCAATGGATCTGATGCTCAGTGCCTGTTCTTGTGCTGCTGTGATCAGTGCCTCAGTGCTGTCTTTTAGTCCAGCCCTTTCCAGCCACTGGTAGGATTTGCCAATGTCAGCCACCTCAGCTATCTGTCGATGGTACATCCCATGCAGGGTCTTGTCTTGCCATGGCACTTCTTCTGCTTGATCTTCCTCCCATGTCTGCTGCTGCTGCCTCAGGCATTCTCTCAGCAGCTCATTTTTGGGTGCCATTTTACTGATGTACTCCTGGATGCTCTGGGTTTCATCCAGGACAGTGGCTTTGACGCTCACCAAACCCCGCCCGCCTTCTTTCTGCCTGGTGTACAGTCTCTGGGTGTTGGATTTGGGGCAGAAACCTCCATACATTGTGAGGAGCTTCCAGGTCTTCACATCAGCAGCCTCCATGTCCTCCTTTGGCCAGCTCACTATACCGGCAGGGTATCTGATGACTGGCAGGGCGTACCTGTTGATGGCGTGGATCTTGTTCTTCCCATTGAGCTGGCTCTTCAGGACCTGTTTTATCCTTTGGTGGTACTTGGATGTTGCTGTCTTCCTTGCCTCCTCATCGTGGTTCCCATGTGACTGTGGGATGCCAAGGTACTTGTAGCTGGTCTGTATGTCTGCTATGTGGCCTGCTGTTAGTTCTACCCCATCAGTCTTGACTACCTTCCCTCTCTTTACTACCATCCGGCCACACTTCTCCAGTCTGAATGACATCCCAATATCCTCACTGTAGATCCGTGTCAGGTGGATTAGCGAGTCGATGTCTTGTTCATTCTTAGCATACAGCTTGATGTCATCCATGTAGAGGAGGTGGCTGATGGTAGTTCCACTCTTGAACTTGTATCCGTATCCAGTCCTTGTGACTATCTGGCTGAGGGGGTTCAAGCCAATGCAGAACAGCAACGGGGACAGTGCATCACCTTGGTATATGCCGCACTTGATGGCCACTTGTGCAAGCTGTCTTGAGTTGACTTCCAGTGTTGTCTTCCACAGTCCCATTGAGTTCTTGAGGAAGGTCCTTAGTGTCCTGTTGACTTTGTATAGCGCCAGACATTCACAGATCCATGTGTGTGGCATTGAGTCGTAGGCTTTCCTGTAGTCAATCCAGGCTGTGCTCAGATTGGTCTGTCTAGACTTTGAGTCTTGGGCGACTGCTCTATCTATGAGCAACTGGTGTTTTGAGCCTCTGGGGTTGTTCCCAATGCCCTTCTGAGCTGTGCTCATGTACTGGCCCATATGGTCCTATAGCTTGGCGGCTATGATGCCTGATAGGACTTTCCATGTTGTGGGGAGGCAGGTTATTGGCCGGTAGTTGGACGGTGCTGTTCCCTTGTGGGGGTCTTTCATGATCAGCACTGTCCTTCCTTGTGTTAGCCAGTCTGGGTGGGAGCCTGCTGCTAGCAGCTGGTTCATCTGTGCTGCTAGGCGTTCATGAACTGCTGTTAGTTTCTTTAGCCAGTAGGTGTGGATCATGTCCGGCCCAGGTGCTGTCCAGCTCTTCATGTTCTTGACTCACTGTTGGATGTCTGCTACTGTGATGGTGACTGGTTCCTGTTCTGGGAGATTGCTGTGGTCTGTTCTCAGGTCCTGCAGCCACCTTGCACTAGTGTTATGAGTCTTCTCTTTCTCCCATATGGTCTTCCAGTACTGTTCAGTTTCTGCTGGTGGTGGCTCCGCTGTTATTGTGTTGTTGCACTGCAGTTGGGAGTACACCTTGGATGGTTCTTTGGAGAACAGGGCATTTATCTTTTTGGCCTCTGCTTCTCTAGTGTATCTCCTTAGCCTGGTAGCCAGTGCTGTGAGCCTTTGTTTAGCAGTCTCTAGGGCTTCAGATGGAGTCAGGCCCTTGTATTTTCTCAGTAGCCGAGTCTTATCCTTAATCTCTACACCCTTCTGTAGTTCCACCAGCTGACTAACTTCTCTCTGGGTTGCCTTGATCTTATCCTCCAACCTCATTTTCCAGGAGGGTTATGTACTGCTGTTCTTCTTGATCATGTAACCAAGTATCTCCAGGATTACAGAGGCTGCAGCATATACCAGTTCATTGGTTTGAGTTAGGGTGGTAGTAGGAATTATCATTAGGGCTCTATTGGCATCTCCTAGCACACTATCTGATGGTACTTCTCCAACGAGCCTTGGTAATTGGTCTTGAGGGTTGACTGTAGCTAGTTTATTCATGATCTTATGCCTTTATCAGCTGCTGTGCTCTGTAATGGAGGGGGTGGCAGTGAAGTTCCAGCTTCAGGTGTTGGCTGCACATCTAGTTGTTCGTCCAGGTCTTCTGCTGGAGTCCAAGATGTAATGTGGAGTTGGTCTATCTCAAGTTGTGAGAGCAGCTGCCTCTTTACTCTGTTGAATCATTGGGTAACTAGCGGTTTCTCAGTTAGTGTGGATGTAGGTCTTTTGTCCATCCATAGTTCCCTCATATATTTCATATATCCCCTCTCACTAGGTCTACTGTTGTAGTAGCATTCCATCAATTCCAGGTTCTCTTATCTCATTCCTGTATGGTTTGTTCTAGTAGCCCACTTATCATCCGATTGTCCTGGTTCCCCAACATCTGGCACGGACCTTGTTAATCCGGGCGACGTCCAAGCCGGCATGACTCTCCTAGTTCATGTCACTCTCATATTCGAGGTAGGCAAGTGAGGTGTTAGGGGGGTCTTTTGCCCAAGGACCCCTACTGGAAAGGTAGATAAGTACCCCGCAGGATTTGAACCCCAGTCTCCCGCATCAAAGGACGTCGCTTTTAATCACTATGGCGCTCTTAACTGCTACGCTATCCATATGTGTGTGTATGTGTATATATGTGTGTATATATATATATTACAATTACTTTTAGAAAAAGTTGGTAGACCACTTGACCTTTTTGTTGCTGGTTAAGCATGTCTTTAAGAATGCGTATAGACAGGTGAAACATAAGTAAGAGGATCTGTAAATGTAAAACAAAAATATAATGCTGAACAAAAACTAACTAGTGCTTTTCACAAGTTTTTCTGATGTAGATTTGTGGGGCTTACGTGTCATGTAAATTAACCAGCTGATGAAGAAATGGTAGAAAATACATCAATTCACTAGGAGCTGTGGCCTCGCAATGTCAGTGCTATGTGATAAAAGGACTTTGTACTAATAAATCATCATCTCAGGGTTACGACCGGAGAATGTAACACGAACATAGATCCCTTGAAAACAAAATGTGCATTGCTACAATTACGAAGAATGGACTAATACCCTCCGCTTTCTTTTCTGAGCTCTGGTCATTGAAACATTTTTGCTTCTAGTTACAAGGACAATACAGCAGCATAGTCTCACCTTACAGTGCCCTCAGATTATAAATAAAGGAAGCAAAAACTTGAATGCTTTACTTTTACTCTCTGAACTTTGTTGATAAAGTGAGCAGCACGGATACATTTGAAACATATTTTGTCTCCCAAACTGAGTGATTTTAAGCAAAATATATCTGGAAATCTGGGCCTTGATTTTCCCCTCCTCTAAGGCTGTTTTATTTTACTCCTGAGATACAAAGCAGATTTTAAACCAGAGGAACTGGCCAAGTGAGTCCCTTGATAAAAACATTAAGGTGACATAAAACTGATAGAGTGGCTCTCATCTCACATACACATCCTACTACCTGGTACCAAGCACACTGTCAGGGTGACCTGACACCGAGCTGATCACTAGAATGTGAATGTGTTTACAGACACTTCATTTTAGATACGAATAACTTAGAATGAGACAGGGTGTCCTCAGAGCAGAGGTATTTATGTAGATTCTTACCATCTGGGTTTTGTGAAATGAATTACTAACAGGTGGTGGTGGTTTTAAATGGGATGCTAACTATAAAAGAGACTGAAATATACACAAATAAGAAGACAAAAAAAAGTTAAAGATATGCTGGCCAGAATCTACACTACCTTGAACAGACGTACCTAGGCAGATTGAAATTGGTCACCTGTGTCTATTTCTGTCAGCATCCATCAACCAGCAGAGGGAGGAATACTAGAAAGATGCATTCAGATAGTCTAAAGGCCACTTGTCTGCTTTTATACTGGTTAAGGATGAAGACAACATCTCTAAAACGAATCAGAGTCACTGAAAACAGGGTTGCGAAATAAGAAGTTCATCCAAATGACAGTACCTTCCCCACATAAAATTCTGTTATGTATACTGCTTATTTCTCAGTTCTGCTGTAAACCATACGCTTTTCTCTGGAAATGGAGAGAGATTAAGTACTAATTTAACAAGATTCAAGATTAGTAAACTAGCCACGTAAACAAATAGATATTTGAATGATGTATTAAAAAGAGACGTTGTTTTATGCAGTCATATACAGTGCATCAACAAATTGTTCTTCAACTAATGATATATATTTTGAGATAGTCTTCCCATTTGGTTAGAGTTTAAATGTCACTTTAAAGCTGAGAGGCATTACACAAATGATAATTGCCATTATTATTGTTGTTGCAACCAACAATAAAGAACTCTTATTGGAAGAGAAGCAGTTTGTAAACAAGGTTTGACAGAACAAAAATTCACACGGCTTGGTTTTGTACACTATTATCTGAACTACAGGCCTAATCCCATGTGTGTATAATAATACTTAGTTGGACCACATAGATGAGGGTCTGAGAGTGGAGCAGAGGTAAAATGGTACAAAATCAGAATAGGAAATTGATATAAGCACAATGATAACTACACGTGGTGCAAATCAATGGAGGATCAGGCTTGGATGCATCCCATTACAATGGTGAAGGAGTCCAGAAAGATTAATTTATTCTATGGTAACGTTTAAGAACCCAACTAACAGCAACCCTATTGTACTGAATGCAAACATGTAGGCAGCCCATGCCTTAAGAGTTCAAATAGAGAAGACAAACATAGAGTACAATGGGGGGAAAGACACAGATGCATGTTCAAGTTCAAACAGTAGGGCAGTGCTGGAACACTGATTTCCTAACTCCCACTCCAATGCCCTATCAAGTACACTACAGTGAGAGAAAGGAAGAGAGTAGTTTCAGAGGTAATACTCTTCTCCATATTTAAAAACAACTGCAGGTCCTACGTAAGCAGGTGACTGTGCATCTATCACTGAAAAAAGAATCAAAGGTGGAGCAGTGTTAGTCTAGCTCAGTAAAACAAACAAACAAGGAGTCTTGTGGCACTTAAAGACTAACAAATTTACTTTTTGCATGAGCTTTGGTGGGAGAAAATTCCACTTCATCAGATGCTTTGAAGATAGGGGAACTTAAAGAATGGTAGGAAATACTTGTCATTCTGTGAGTTCCCCCATCTTCAAAGCATCTGACAAAGTGGGGTTTTCTCCAATGAAAGCTCATGCAATAAATAAATTTGTTAGTCTTTAAGTGCCACAGGACTCCTTGTTTGTTTGAAAAAAGAATTGTATTTAAAAAAAAAAAAGAAAACAGTATTCTCCTTAAACTACTCTCTCTCATGTGCGCATGCACACACACTTGCACACACTAAGTAAAATCTTTGCCTAAAACTTTCCCCAGAGGAGTCATCCCCATCCTGGCAGATTTCTGATTGCAGATGCAAAGAAGCATTAAAAGAACAAATATCCTCACAATTTGTGCTGTCATTACCTCGTTGCTACAGGAATATTAAGGTTGTCATTTCTCTGCTGTTGTGAGTTGCCCTGACATGGAATAGCTTCTCATAACCATTTTACCAAAGTACCTTAATCTTGAAAACAGTGGAGTGATTATAAATGGGAAAGGTCTGAGATTCCTGACAGTCAGCTTGAATTCACACTAAATCAGTTCACAATAGGTTTGTGAGGTTAGAGTGGGTGGATGGAAGAGTGATATATATGCCTGGGGTTGCACAGTGTAGCTAGGCATTATACTTTTTAAAAGCTTTTGGAGGATCAGAAGTGACAGTTGTTATCAATGCTGAGACAGCGGTATTGTTGAATAAATCTCCATACAAGATTCTGGCTGCATCCAGTATTTGTTTTTGATGGGGTCCACATGCACATCCTCAGGATGTTAGGGAATATCCTGTTTAGTTTATGAGTAGTGTTGCTTTTCCTCCCGGTTTTAAAAGTAATAGAGGATTTTATTCCATTCCATTCCAAAAGGGATATTTAAGAAATGTTGACAAATGTAATGACTGAGTAGGAAGTGACATTTGCAAAACTGTTTTTATTATTCTTCTCTGAGATCTATATGATTCAAATATTAACATTATATTTCTATAGCACTGTTGTCTATATCAGGTTAAGTAAATTAAACATATAACTGGTGCCCACCCAAAGTATCTGACAGGCTCAGGTCCTGCTTCTAGATTAGGGATTTTAAGCAGGCAGGTCACATTAAGCACAAAGGCCCCCATTAACTTCATTATTACTATTCACATGTAGAAAGTAACACTACTGCTTTGGTACTTTGCTCAGGAGAGGGTCTTAATGCATTCCACAAGAGGAAATTAAATAAACGTGGCATAGTGATGGATATTAAAGATGTTTTACCAAATAAATGACTTTCCAGAACTGTTTTGTTTCAGGGGAAGAGAGCAATCAGTTCTCCTTACATCTGTGGAAACCTCATGTCTCTATTTAAATGAGCGTTTAGGCAAGTAAGAACTGAATACTAAGGTCAAAATCTACCCTGAAAAACTGAGAACAGGATTTTACTCAAGGGAAATTTATGTTTCAATATTCACTACAAAGCCCCGTTTCAACCAGTTTATAATGGAGATACTCTTACAGTGATTAATTAGTGGAATTGGAATTTTAGACTTTAATGTACAGTACCACTGTACTATTATGCATAACAGAATGAACTTAAGACTGAAAGCTTATCATCTTTGATTACTTATTTAAATTAAAGTATTTGCAAATTATACCTATATCCTTCTCACTGATTTTGAACTACAAAAAAGAACAGCATCCTCAAATCCAGCATTTCCCCTAAGCAGAGATTTGAAGCCACTTCACCATCTTAAGTAATACATGATGTTGTGAAAACTGGTGCACAGTGCCATAAAAAAATTCCATATGCCCATAAATAACTACAAAAAAAATTGTTGCCAAATGCCCCTTGTTAATGTAAATAGTTTGGGCATTATAGCAGCATAAGAAAATCCTCATTGCTGGAAACAAGGAGTTAAATTAAGCACTCCAGATTTCAAACAACCCTAATCCCTGACTTTCTGAACCTCTTTACCAGGCCCCACAAAAGGATGTCAGGCTTGCATGGCAGTCAGTTCTTATTGTCCTTACCTTAAAAGATTTTCTGCTGCAAAGGAGTCCTGTGTTGCAAAGGGAATAGTGAGGAACTGGAAACAGACTCTTTTATAACAACAGGAGCTGCATTTGTAGTGCATACATACTGCATGAGCAGTCCTGGGTTTTCTATCAGCATGCCTGGAGGATAATTACACCTACTGCTGTCTTGAATGACCAACTAAGGGCCTGCATTAGTACTTCTCTGCCTTACTGAATTCACAGAAATGGTGAGAAGGAACTTAGGGACAACTAATGTACTTGCAAGGACAATGTGACGGTAGTTCCATGGGGACTACTGAAGGATTCCTAAGAAGCTGTCACAGAGACCACATATTGTGGTAGTGCTAGATGTGCGGCTCTGTGTACTGCACTTTGCTCTAATGCATGTGCTTGCAAAACTAAGCCATTTAAACCTAAGTAAATCACTAAGTCTCTTGGACTAATTTTCAATAATGTCATTTTTCATGTTGTCAAGGTATGGGGTGTCCCTCTAAGATCATTCCTTCATATCTCCAAGACAATGGTTCTTTTTAAATTCTGCCTCTGTTTATATTCTTATTTTTCCTTTTAATATTTGTCTCTGACATACTTGTTATGACTTGTCAATCACAATTTTCAACTCCAGTTTTGGCCCCAAATTTCCTCGTAATTCAAGTATAGACCAGATCAAGATTTCCCGTTAATCTCATATGATTGTGTTTATTTTTTCTGAATCTATTCAATTTAATGAAACATCTCTCTTTATTCTTGTAATTGTCTTGTTTCCTCCTCTTTTTCCTGAACTCTTTCACATTTATGTTTTCATCATTCTAAGTCCCTTTTCTTTATCTCCACCTAACTGTCTCCTTACTCCTTTTCACTTTTTAGTCATCCTCCACTCCTCAACAATCATTTTTAGTTCATTCCCCCCATCCACTGCTATCTAATCTCCAAACAATTCTCATTGGATTTGCTATTTATCTCCTTACATAGGAATTGTCTTGCCAGATCAGCCCAGGGGACCACCAAGTCCAATACCCTGCTGAAAGTAATCTTAACCTCTCTGCACTGCCAGTGCTGGGGGGGGGGATAAAAATAAATAAATAAATAGCCCCACTTCATCCTGAAAAAAGAACTTGATTCACTCTACTGCTGTCAATAACTGCATAGGATTCAAAGCAAGGGAAACAAAAATATATTGCAAGACAATGAGAAGTACTTTAGGTACCTCACAGATACACTGCCTGATATCTTTACCACAACATGAACCCTTCTCCTGAGGTATGTGCTAATATCAGATTAGCCAAGAATGCATTGCAATGAACAACAAGGCAATGGATTACGATGGCTTGATCTGTGCAAGAAGATACAAATGTCACTTGAGAACAGAGGAGTGCATGGTTTTATGTAAGAGGTATGTTTGAGTGGACACCACTGAAAGAAATGAACAGAGGGAATGCATATTGGAACATTATCATGAATTCTACTTGTGTGAAACCACAGCTTCTGAAGCAGCACTAAATGTGATCCCCAGGCTCCAAACAAACAAAGATCATCATATAGAATCATATGTAAATTAGCTTAAAAAGGAAATCAACACCCTAGTATCAGTGAAGTCTACAAGAAAAATATAGAATTCCATCTAAGTATGGCAAGAAGGAAGACAAGTTGTGTTTAAACATCTGCACAATGTCTTGCTTGCCTGCTGGAGGGGAAGAGGGGTACCAAAACAGATGAAGATGCCAACAGTACAGTATTGTATAAAAACAAAGGAAAATTAGTTATAATAATTAAAGAAAAATCTATCCTTCATATTTCTCATCTTTGCAGAGACGAGTCTCAAGAACTGTAAGTACCTGCCAAAAGTTCATATTCAGAAAGATAATGTGGCTTCAAAATTGGTAGGCAGCTATTAGCATGGTTTTTGCACTAAGGCAACTTCAAGAAAAGTATGAAGAATAGGGAAAACCTCTCTACACCACACTTTACAAAGACTTTTGACCTAGTAAGCAGAACAGCTGTTTTTGAAATGCTAGAGAAATTTGGTTGTCTTTCTAGCCTTCTCAGTTTTAGTCAATCGTTCCATGATGCCATTATGGCTACAGTTCAGTACGATGGTGATCAGTCTAACACTAAATTACAAACAGGGATCTATTTTGGCACCAATGCTTTTCAACATAGTCTCTTCTCTGCTGCTTCATCACGCTTTCTCAATTAGCACTGAGGATGTACATCTCCATAAAAGATTACCTGTAAGTGGAAAATTCTTCATGGTACACATTTAAAACACTGCATGTTAAAGAGAAAAAAATGCATTGATGAATACCTTCTAGGAAGAAAGCTTATTTTTGTAGAACACAATGCTTGCTTATCACATACAATGAAGAGTAATTCCAGCAGCTTTTTACTAGATTATGAAGAAATTGGATTAACCATCAGTCAAAAGAAGATAGTGATCATGAAACAAGATGTAAGGACTATACCAGAAGTTTTGATAGGCAGAAGTTAGGCACAAGTTTTACTTAATAATCATATCAGAAAGGTAGCCACCACATTCAGCAAACTGACTAAGCGCATGTGGGATACAATGGATATCAAGGTATTGGTTTACCAGGCATGCCTTTTAATCAAGCTGTTGTATGGTGGTGTGACCTGGACCACTGCCAGCAGCATGAGAAAAATCTGGAGAATGTGGAAAAAATCTTCCATATCCACTCTCTTTACCATATTTTAAATATCATGTTTATGATACCAAAATACTTAGGAAAGCAAAATTACTAAGTTTAATCACTATTTGCAAATATAAACCTCTGTTGACTTGGTCACCTGCACTGAATAAATACTGGATGCATTCCAAGGAATGTCCAGTGTAGACAATTTATGAATGCTCCAAGGCCACTATGCCAATCTAAGTTCAAATTCAAGGACATTTGTAATGGGGACTTGAAAACTTTCAACATCAGTAATGCAAACTCAAAAGATAACAGGCTGTACCTGATGGCTGTGCTGCAGCAGGGAGTCATAGAGGCTGAAGAGAGGTGGCTGAGAAGAAGGAAAGTGAAGAGATCAAAGAGAAGACCTAAGAAGTAAAGCCCTGCACGAATACAAATACATGGATCCGTATCCAACTTGCATCCGCAAGAAATGGCCCACGGATATCCATATTGTATCTGCGGATGTGGATAAAATGCGGATATCCAGGGATATCTGTATTTTTGCAGGGCTCTAGCTCTATTCAGATAAAAATACGTGGATCCATATCCAATCTGCATCCACAAGAAATGATCTGTGGATATCCGTGTTGTATCCATGGATGTGGATATAATGCGGATATCCGCGGATTTCCAGGGCTCTACTAAGAAGGCCTCAACTGCTAATAGTATACCATCTTCTTCTGAGGCAGCACCTACACCTGCATTATTTGTGTCAAGGACTGTCACTCAAGATTTGAACTTTTTAGTAACTTGCAAGGCTGGATCATAACCCACAGTAACTGAAGTGATTTGGCACTTTAAAAATGGGCAGTTGCTACATGGATATTAATAACAAAATATATTGGACAAGGCCACTGTGAGGTACCTAGGGTACGGCATTCAGTCTGAGTTGTCTTCTGTGTGCAATACACAGAAGAAAGCACAGAAACGTCATTGATCAGATTTACAAAGGTTTTAGCTAGGAAAATAGACTGGAAAAAAATTAAAACCTTTTAATTAGAAGTTGAAGAAACAATGGCAGAAAGGAGCTGTGAAGAAGACTTTTTGATGAAAGGAATTTCAGCAATATAGGTAAAGACAAAGGATCTCTTTGAACTAACCAACAAAAGTAGAATGTAGCTGGGGACATGTTTTAAATAAATTAAATACACATAGGGGTTTAATTTTCTTAGCAAATAATCAGTGTTTTGAATTATCTTCCCCAAGAGATACTAAGTGAAACAACATTCTAAAAGTCAAGAAGAAAAAATAAACAATTACTTGGTTAAAAGGCATCTTGAGGTATAATTGGGTTAGATGCTTAAAGGAAACACACCTATTTTTCACAGCCCAGATGAAAAATTCACTATTCAATAAATTCAATATTAACACTTATAAATTCAATATTAACACTTTTCACTGTGAAAAAATATTAAATTTAATTGCTTTAAAACTTAATTATGATTCTCATTTCTGTGGGATATTTATGGAGGTACACCTGGCTTATTCGCCTATATTAATCCTATGAATTATGAGAAGCCCAGTCTCCAGCATTAAGACAGAAAGATACAGACAAGATAACACAAACGAGGGCAGGCTGCACCATTACTGCAAATGCTGTCCACTAGTCTGTGTTTACAGAGAGCCTATCACAATGGTTAGTCCTTTAGGTACTACCATAACAAACATCTTTAATAATAAATGCCAACAGGATAAAAGTCATAGATTTTAAACCTAAAATACAGTGTTGTGTTTATCTAGTTTGACCACCTACATAACACAGGACAAAAACTTCACCCAATTATCTCTGCCTCAAGACCATAAATTCTGTTTGAGCTCTATCATGTTCACAGCATACACACAGAGAATTAGATAAAAGCATAAATACTGTTGCTGGAAGGGTGCAATGTAACAGTACTTTATTTCTTACAGTTGAGAACAATAACAGAACGAAAAAGAGAGAAAATAGGCTCTACCTTTGACACAGGGTATGTCTACACTGTAATGTAAGCCCAGGTTTTTAGGCCATCATGAGGCTAGAGGGTATGAGCCTGAGTCAAGCCAGGGCCATGGGTTCAAGACTTATTGCTTTGTACTATAGGTGTATCACCACTGGATTTGTGCTCTGGGAGTCACCAAAAGTATCCCACAATCCCATGATGTGACTCACTATATCTCCAAATAGCACCCTTTAAACCCTATAATCAACATTGCCTTATGCCTGTGATATTTCATACAAAGTACACCTTATGAAAGGTCATGATATACTGAAACTCATTGCTCTGTCAAAGGATATATTGTTGTTAACAAAATACATTGTGAGTTTGGGAGATGTCCTCTATTAGCTCTTCAGTGTCAACAAAAGTGATGATCCACACCCAGCTTGTATATTAAGTGACCATCGCCAGCGATTGACCAGCAAAGGAATTATAAACAAGAGATTTACAGTTCTGCAAGGGATGGTTGTCCAAGCACCACACAATGAGGATTCTTCAGTGTTGTGACTCAGGTTGGAAGCACCACACAATGAGTGATTGTTCGATTCTGTGACTCAGCAAACCCCACCACAACAAGCCTGAGTCATTCATGGGACCTGATTGAAAAAATAAAATAAGGAATGGCAGCATTGTGAGTCTATCTCTCTCCTCCTCACCTATGCTAAAGGCATCAAGAATGCTGGGAAGACAAAGCCTTTGAACTGAGGAGATTGGTCCCAAGCTGAGAAGGGAAATCAGCTTATTTGTTAAGAATTTTAACTTTCCTGCAACATCCAATGTGATGAGAAAAACTGCTTGATTCAAATATTGCTTAGTCAATTACATTTGAAATTTAGATTGTGATTTTTATCTTTTATTTCTCAAATAACCAACTTCTATCCTTCTTTCTGAAGTCAATAAATTTCTTTGAATACTTTAGCTTTTACCAGCAACTTTGCCTAAAGTGATTTTAGGGTACTGCTCAGGTTACAAAGGCTGGGTCATATGCAGTATCTCTGATAAAGTAGTAAACTAACTGATGAACTGCACTGTTCGAGAATGTCTTGAACAGTGTAAGATAGTACACTTATGAGGTGCAAGGCTAGTAGGATTTTTTGTTGTCTCCCTATGTGTAGTTCATGAAGGTCTTAAAGAGCATTCACACAACTTAATTGGGTGTGTCCGTGTACCTTGGTGGCTGAGTGACCAGAGTACCTGGAGAGATAGGCTGTTTGTCACCATTGGCCAGCATTGTGAGAGACAACCCAGACTGGAGACTTAAAGAGATACAAAGGTCCTGCAATTCCAGGTTGTACAGTGGGGCTCCCATCACACACTGGCTGATGTACTTTGTCCTCTGGACAGTTGATTTTTGTGGACAGTCACATTTTCCATATCATACTATAAACGAAGGACCAGCACAACCAGATTTTGGAAAGGCACTAGGAAATCTGTGCCATCAATGGTTGGACCCAGGCCTACATAATGCAGTATAGTTCCAGGGGGGGTAGCCATGTTAGTCTATATATAGCAAAAACAATGGAAGTCCTGTGGCACCCTAAAGACTAACAAATTACTTTGGGCATCAGCTTTCATGGCTGGCATCCAGGGGTTAAAGTATCCCAGAATGCACTGGAATGGTGCGCCAAGGCCCACTATTTTTAGGGGACCAACGTTCCAAGGCCCCTAAAAATAGAAAGCCAAGCCGGAACGCTGCGTTCCAGCAGGGCAGGGAGAGCAGGGAGGCTTGTCAGCTGGCCCGGCTCCCCTGCATGTGCACAGGCCATGCTGGAGGCCAAAGCCTCAAAGCACAGCCTGCAGTGAGGGGGAAGGGGAAGTTAGGGGCAATTCTCCCCCCCCCACCCCACCCCCAGCATGCTGCCCTGTCCTGATCACGGGTCACCCGAGCTCCATTCCCAGCCCACCAGGGGCCTCCCTGCTTGGTGGCTGGGGCCTTGACCTCTGGAGCAGGATGCCCCATAGGGTGGCAAGCTCCAGCCATGGGCTTATCCCAGTTGGCCTTCAGGCCCCAGGCTCTGCTGCTGACCAGGAGCTCCCATCGGCCCATCTCCCCGCCCTCTGCTGTGGTGGAGGTGATCCTGATCCTGCGACCCTATGTGGACAGAGCCTTGTGCCTGCCAGGGCCCCACAAGATCAGGAGGTAGTTGGGTGTGGAGTAGATATTGGGGGCAGGGTGAGGATTTTGGGGGCGGGTAGTGGGGTCTAGGGAATATTGGGGACAGGCGAGTGGATATTGGGGGCTGGGTATTGGAGGCAGGGTGTGGATTTTGGAGGTGGGTAGTGGGGACTGGAGGACTATTGGGGACGCAGCGGTTTAAAGTAAGGGGGAATGCCCTTGAATGAAGTTCTGGGGCCCACAAATTTGAGGGGCCAGCATTCCAGGGCCCCTAAAAATAGAAAAATTCAGTGGAATGCATGTTCTGCTCTGTCCTGGCTGTTTTCAGGTCTTATGCCTCACTGTTGTTAATTGCCATATTTATTGTGTTATGCAGTATTTGCCAGTTTGTGACAATAACTAATATAAACAAACACCATATGAAATTATAAGTATTTTTATGGAGTGATAATGGATGCATGTGGTACTGAGAAGTAGTTGCAAATGTCTAACTGGACTGGGGCCCACACATGCATGAAGGGGGCCCGGATGATACGGGAAGGGTGACCACAAATTAGGAGGGTTCCAGGGCCCACCAAATTATACTTTAACCCCTGGTAGCATCCCCCTTCATCAAATGCCATATAATTTAGTAGAGATGCCCCCAGGGTGGGACTCAACAATTCCTAATCTGAAGTTACAAATGTGTGCAGGAGCCCAAATCCTAAACTAAGAAACCAACTAACATGAGGTATACTAACTAAGGGTATGTCTACACTGGAGGCTGTTAAGTTGACATAACAAGGTTAACTTTAAATCGACCTTGTAAAGTCAACTTAGAGAGCCTACACTGAAAACTCCTGTCAACTGCCTGTGTCCACACTGACAGGTACTAGGTTGATGGAGAAGTGGTGTGTTGTGGGTAACCTAGGTCAGCTTAAGGTCTTTCCCTGTCTACACTGGCTTAGGTCAACTTAATAAGGCCAACTTAATTGTTAAGTCAACCTTAAGAGGTGGTGTTATTAAGCTGACTTAAGGAAGCACATAAGCCAACTTAATAAAAGCCCAATGGGGTCGCAGAAGCCTGTTGGTTGACTTAAATTTCTATAAGTCAGCCTAGGGGTTCAGTGTAGACATACCCTAAGAAACCAGCTAAATTGAGCTATACTTATCTTAAATTAGGAAACCGGCTAACTTGAAGTATATCAACCCTTGTTTACACATGAGTGTAAACATGTCCTCTACAGTGCTAGTGCTTTTGAACCAAATTTTCTGTTGTCATGCACCCTGTACAGTCTTTTACAGATTACTGAAATGATACTTCACAAGGTGCAAAGCAACAAAGAATTTACCATCCTGCAACCACTGACATGAGTTTTATTCTTTGATCATAATAGAGATGGTTAAAAATAGCCTTTAAAAAATGCTAGATAAAAACAAGCCAATTTAAGGTCTATGAAAAAGAACATTTGGGGCAAATACTGTTCCATTGCCAAGGAATGTGGGCTACAAAAGGACCCACAGTTCATCTACTCTGATCAGAATCAGTCAAGTGACTATGACTTTCATTTTTAATGCTGTTTTTGTGTGGCATTTTCATTGATGTAAAATATTGGGAGTTCTGTGACTAAACGTTTTGTAAAGTAAGTATATGAAAGGAGGACTCCCAAGTAAAAGGACTAAGACTAGTCACTATAGACCAAGGGTGGGCAAACTATGGCTCGTGAGCTGCATCTGGTCCACCAGTGCTGGTGCTCCAACCTGTGCTCTCTCTCTTCCTGTCCTCCTTTTCTTCCTCCGACAAGCTCCAAGGTGCCAGGCAAGAGAAACAGAGATTCAGGTGGCTTTGAATGTCACAGAACCTCCTGTGCCCTTCCCCTGTTGTGCAAAGCCAGCCTAGTCTCACCCCCCAGGCAGAAGGCAGTGCTGGTAACGGATGAAGAAGGGGTGCTGGCCAGACTAGGCTAGCCCTTCATGGAGAAGCAGAGCCGGAGCAAGCTGGGTCAGGGTTCTGCCTCCTAGGTCCTAGTGATGGACGCTTCCCTCTCTGCGTCTGCTCACTGCCCAGGATACAGAGAAACAAAGTCCAGCTGCAGCACAACACTCAAATCCCATGTACAAAAGTGTCTGATGATAATATCCTCCTGGGCAGCTGGGCTACTGGCTGGCTGCTGCAGCAAGAGCCCTTCCCTTCCAAGTACTTGGCTCTTTCTTCCCCAGAGACCCCTCTTGTGGTGTTTTGGACTACCTAGGGTCATTGGGGTTGCCACAGTGATAAATGGGAGAGTCGTTTAGGTGCTAGGAAAACCTGTCTGTCTTCTCTCTCTCTCTCTCTCTCTCTCAGTTCTCTTTCAATAAAGACTTCTTATACAGCTCTGAATATGCTGTCCTCCTTACTGGATTATAATCTCCCTTAAAACTCTACATCTGGTGACAGAGAATGGGATATGTGATGGAGTGGCTATCCTCAACAATCGTGGCAACTCTGGAAAACCAGAATACAATGTAAGAAGCAAAACTTTATTTTACTGCTTACATGGGGGTTGGGTTGTAGCTGTGAAAGCTGATCTGTTTGCCTAAGGGCTAGCTGGCTATTCTGAAAGCTGATCTGCCTGTTGTTAAGAGAAGAGACAAACAATAACCACAAGAGGGCATCATGGCTTTACTTACTACAGCCTTTGAAGCATATGATCATTCGGCAGCTTCCTGGCAGACACATACAGCCCGATTTCAAAATTTTGTAATAGCAAACGACATAACTGATGAGAAGAAGGTACCAGTTTTTCTAACGGTCATTGGAGTTAACACTTATAATTTGCGTTATCTGGAGAAGCCAGAGCAGAAACCTTACGGGGACCTAGTGGAAGTTCTGGGAGCACATTTTTCCCCAAAGCCACTAGTAACTGCCGAGAGGTATAGGTTCTACCAAAGGAACCAAGAGGAAGGTGAATCAGTTGTACAATTTGTAGCAGCTCTCCGGAAGCTGGCAGCACACTGTGACTTCAAGAACATGTTAGAGGAAATGCTGTGTGACAAGCTGGTGTGTGGCCTGCACAGTGAATCAACACGAAAACGCCTATTGACTGAAGGTCAACTCATCTTGCAGAAGGGCTGTGGAAATTGCAGTCTCCCTGGAACGCGTCACCCAAGACATGCAACAGATTGGGGTCAGTGTCCGTAAAGTATCCCTACAACCTGCCCCCAGGGCACCGAGGAGACAAGAATGTTACCGGTGTTGGAAGCGGGACCACCTCGCATCTGAGTGCCAGTTTAAAGAACTACTGTGTCGACAATGTGGTAAGAGAGGTCACATTGAACGTGCCTGCAAACAAAGGAAGGGTGAGCCAAACAGAAGAGGCAGACCTGAGAAAAATGGGCCATTGGTTTGGCGGACTAAGAGGGAAATTCTGCATGCAGTAGAGCAGAATACAGGTGATCATAGTGACACCCAATTGGAAGATGAAGATTCCCTCCATGTTTTGTCTATAACAGCTGGCCCACGTAAATTCTGGGTAACACCTGTGTTGGAAGGCAAACCTACACGCATGGAACTGGACACCGGCACAGCAGTTTCATTAGTTTCTAACATTGTGTATGAGAAGGACTTTAGACATCTGCCACCTAAGCCGACAGTAGTCATTTTGAAGACATATACTGGAGAGACTGTTCCCCTGTTGGGTACTATTGATGTGAAAGTAGAACTCAGTGGACAGACCACAAAACTACCACTGTTGGTGGTAAAGGGGAATTACCCAGCCCTAATGGGAAGATCTTGGATCAGGAAAATCCAACTTGATTGGTCACAAGTGCATCAATTGACTAAAGAAGAAATTAATCTAGCAGCGGTACTAACGAAACACGCTGCTGTTTTCGGTGAAGACTTAGGCAGTATGAAGGGAATCACTGTGAAATTAAATATAAAGCCTGATTGCCAACCAAAATGTTTGAAGGCCAGGATGGTGCCACTTGCCATCAGACCCAAGGTGGAAGAAAACGTGGAGCAGTTAGTCAAAGAGGGAGTCTTGGTGCCAGTTACTCACAGCCAGTGGGCGACACCCATTGTCCCAATAGTGAAGAAGGATGGCTCCATTCGGATATGTGGAGATTTCAAGGTCACTGTCAACCCAGTGTTATGTACAGAACAATATCCTCTTCCCCGCATTGAGGGCATCTTTGCAGGTTTGGCTGGAGGACAAAAATTTAGCAAGATTGATTTGAATCAAGTGTACTTACAGATGCATGTTGAAGAAGAATCTCAAGAATTGTTGACAACCATAACACATAAGGGGTTGTACAGATACTGTTGTTTACCTTTTGGCATTACTTCAGCCCCAGCTTTGTTCCAAAGGGCAATGGATCAGATTTTGAGTGGTTTATCAGGAGTACAGTGCTATCTGGATGACATCCTGGTCATGGGCAAAAATGAGGAGGAACACCTTACAAACATGGAAGCTACTCTGCAAAGACTGGAAGAGTATGGTCTACGTGTTCACAGAGACAAATGTAAGTTTTTCCAGCCCTCAGGTGAATATTTAGGACATATAATTGATGCTGATGGTCTCCATAAGTCTCCAGCCAAGGTTAAGGCTATTGTGGATGCTCCGCTACCTCAGAATGTAAGCCAACTTCGCTCTTTTTTAGGCTTATTAAACTATTATGGCAAGTTTATTCCACAATTAGCAATGGTCCTGAAACCCCTACATGAGCTTCTGGGGCCGAGAAAGGCCTGGAACTGGACTGAAGCCTGTGATGTTGCATTTAATGAAGCTAAACGCTCACTGGTAAACTCTAAGGTTCTGACACATTTTGACCCATCCTTGCCCCTACAGTTGGCTTGTGATGCCTCCCCTTATGGAGTTGGGGCTGTATTGTCACATATTATGCCTTCTGGTGAAGAGAGGCCGATTGCTTTTGCTTCATGCTCCTTGACTAAGGCAGAAACTAATTATGCCCAAATTGAATGCAAAGCACTGGACATTGTTTTTGGCGTTCGGAAATTTCACCAGTACCTGTGGGGAAAGAAGTTCACACTTCTCACTGACCATCGACCCCTGACATCAATTTTGGGGCCACACACAGGCATCCCACATTTGGCTGCTAGTCGGATGCAACGATGGGCATTGATACTTTCTGGATACACATATGAAATCAAGTACAGGCAATCCTCTTTGCATTGCAATGCTGATGGCCTTTCAAGGCTACCCTTACCGGCACACTGTCAGGATCTGGGCCAGGAAGGAATCTTTTACTTTGAACAGGTGGAAAACACACCTGTCACGGCTTCTCAAGTGAAGAAAGCAACACGGGTTGACCCAGTACTCTCACGAGTTATGGATTTTGTGATGCATGGAACGTACTTACCTGACTCTGAGGTCTCTCCTGACCTCCGCCCCATGTGTCTAGGAGGACAGAGTTATCAACCCAATCCGGGTGTTTGTTGTGGGGTATGCGTGTCATTATCCCACCTTCATTAAGACCTCGTTTGTTGGAACAGCTCCATTCAAGTCACTGTGGCATAGTGCGCATGAAAGAAATTGCACGGAGCTATTTCTGGTGGCCAGACTTAGACAAGGCCATTGAAGAAACGGCTAGAGCTTGTACCTCATGCCAGAGCATCCAAAACGCACCTCAGTTGGCACCTCTTCACCCATGAGATTGGCCCGAAAGGCCATGGAAACGTATCCATGTTGATTTTACTGGCCCATTTGAAGGATGTATGTTTTTAATTGCTGTGGATGCCCATTCAAAATGGCCACAAGTCTTGGTAATGCAGTCCACTACTACGGAAACCACTATTCAGACCCTGCATGGCTTTTTTAGTTGTTACGGTCTTCCAGAACAGCTGGTGAGTGACAGTGGACCACAATTCGTTTCTCAGGATTTTGAAACTTTTATGAAGGCCAATGGAATACATCACATCAGGTCAGCACCGTATCATCCTTCCACCAATGGACTTGCTGAAAGGTCTGTACAGACTATGAAGCAAGCTCTAAAATCTGCAAAGGGACATTCACCTCTTCGTAAGCGTCTGGACAACTTCTTTTTGTCCTACAGAAACACTCCACAGGCTACAACTAAGGCATCTCCAGCTTTTCTTATGATGGGACGGCAGTTGCACTCTTGCTTTGATTTGTTGAAACCACGAGACACACGGCAAGTGGTTCAACGCCAACAGCAGGACCAGGTCAGCAGACGTTCACCAAGAACAAAGGGCCACACCTTCAGTATTGGACAGCCAGTTCTTGCACAAAACTATGCTTCAGGAGCTAAATGGGTCCCAGCAACGGTCATTGCCCAGACAGGACCTGTTTCCTACTCTGTCCAGACAGCGAGTGTCCTAGTTTGGCAACGGCATGTAGATCAGCTGCTTCTCTGTCATATCCAACCAGAAGATGCATCTCCAGCAGACATATCTGACTTCACCCTCACTGATGATACAACATCAGAGCATGAAACTACTATTTCTGTCTCTCCTGCTCCAGCCACACCTTCAATGCCTTCAGCCTTCCTGGACCAACCAGACACAACATCCTCTCCGGTTCCGGCTACTTCCCCAGTACCTGTGATCCCACCACCACCAATACCACCTTGTGGGGTGGGCACACCAGCAGTTCGCCGTAATCCACCTCGGAACAGAAGGCCTCCTAATCGGCTGGATCTTTAGCTAGTGGTGACCCCCTCTTCATGGGGCAGAATAATTCCCTGGGGGTTCACTGGAGATGGGGCAGTCTACCCTCATCTCCTAGTTTAGTTCTTATTCTTTCTGGGGGGGAGGGCTTTAATGAACACCCCCACACACAGAATAGAGGGGGAGGAATATGTGGTGTTTTGGACTACCTAGGGGTCATTGGGGTTGCCATAGTGATAAATGGGAGAGTCGTTTAGGTGATAGGAAAATCTGTCTGTCTTCTCTCTCTCTCTCAGTTCTCTTTCAATAAAGACTTCTTATACAGCTCTGAATATGCTGTCCTCCTTAGTGGATTATAATCTCCCTTTCAAATCAAATTATAGGGCTAGAAGGGACCTCATGAGATCATCGAGTCCAACCCCCTGGGAATTGAACCCAGGACCTTCTGCATTTAAAACTCTACACCTCTGCTTTCAGCAGCAGAGCAGCTGAAAAGGCAGGAGAGGAGAGATGAGTGGGGGATGATGGATTCCTTCAGCAACAATATGGTAAATATGGGAGGGCAGAACTCCTGGGGCTGTGCAAAGGTGTTGCTGGGGGGAGGGCTAATGACCAGCTAGGATTCCTTGGAATGGGCTGCCTAGGACTGTGGGGTGGAGGTCTGCCCCCAGCCCTCCTGCTGCAGCTGCACTGGGACTGAAAGCTGCCTCCAGCCCTGAAGGAATGTGAGGAAGGGCAAGTCTGGTGGACTGTGATCCCCTCCTCCAGCCCCTTAATAGAGCTGAATATAGGGGACTGATCACTGGCTTATCTGGCTGGATGATTCACAACACACCATTTCACTGTAAGTAAATGAGGGAGGGTTGGGAGGGAGCCAGGGGGATTCCTGTGGCTTCTGGGGTGTAGGCTAATGGCTGGATAGAATCTGCTAGAGTGGGGGCTGTTGCCCTAAGTCTGCTACTGCAGCTTCAGAGGCTAAGTCAGTGAAGCTGAAAAACCTGCTTTCAGCTCTGGAGAAGTCAGGGAGGAAGGGCAGGGCTGGTGGCTGCAAGCCCCACCCCTAACTCATCTGTCCTGCTACTGCTTGTGCCATGGCATGCAGTGGGAATGGCCACTGCCGCCCTGCAGGGAACAGAAATAACAGAGATGCACCTCTGCACCTCCACACTCCCCTTCCCCACAGCATTACACTGGGACTCCTCCTGCCCTATACAGGGGGGCTGCAAGGAATTGGGGGGGGGCACAAATGTGGACTTGGCCCCAGGCACCAAAATCCCTCGGTATGCCCCTGCTTTCTGCCCCAGCTGGCTTGTTGGTGTCTCCCCCAGCTGCTGGACCTGGGATAGGGATGGAGAATGGCAGCTCACACTGGGGCTAGAACCCTCCTGCTGAAGCTGGGAGGGAGAGGGAGCTCTACCTCTTTTTCTGGGGAGGGCTGGCCACTCCCCCCTCCAAGCCCCTTCCACTCATGCCCTCCCACCTGTGGCCTGCTGTAAGTAGCCATACATCTCATGCCAAAAATGTTGCCCAGCCCTGTTATAGACCTACCCAATTGATTGTGAGACACTGATATTATTTGAACAGTAAATAATAGAAAAAGACACTATCCAAGATCATTCTAAACAAATTTATACTTTGTTTGGTGAATTATTCAATCTGCTGCCTTGAATGAGTTCTTTAACTTCTTGTTCCTATCTATAATTGAAATATACAAACAGAAGATACTTTAAAAAAATCAAATAATTTAACCTTCATTTTTATTTAATCTCTATTGAATTAGATTACATAGAGTAATAGCTATGTCCTTATCTGGAACCTTTCCTAATAATTCACTTTTCATCTCACAAGTGCTTTCAGGTGGTCGTGCATTGCATTTTGGGGGATTCATTTCTTTCAGTTCTAACATGGTCCTTTTACTTAGTCTTCGAAGAATAATTCAGATCCACAGTGGGTCTTGCCTTTAAAAAGACTGATTCTTTGAGACACTACTTGGCTCCAAGACAAAAAAGTTATCAATATCCCTGTGGACTCAGTTCAAAACAAAAAAGTTCTGAAGTACTTTATGGCAACTTTTTAGAATTTTTTTTAAGAGCTAGGGAAAAATTTTTGAAGTTTTCATGTACTAATGGATTTTATTAGTAGATAACGTGAAATTGTATACATTTTCCTCTTATATTTTTGCAGTATGTACTGCCTATTAAACTCCTACATCAAATTACTTTCCTAAATCAAGACACCACAGTATCAATTTTTATTTAAATGTGAATAAATTTGTATTCTCTGGTCAAAATTAGATAACTGAAACAGCACCTTATGGTATCTATGAAGCTACATTAGGCATGAAGGTCTAAGGTAAATGTATGCAGGGGGAAAATCTCCATCCCCTTTGCCTGTTATTGTCTGTACCACAAAAATACCCAAAATCCACAATCAGGATACAATGTGGTCTACAAAGAAAGAGCCCTGACTTGAAGAATCTACAATCCATAACACACACACACACACACACACACACACACACACACACACACACACA
>ML681993.1:16117892-16150524 GCA_007922195.1 Podocnemis expansa | reverse complement strand
ACACACACACACACACACACACACACACACACACACACACACACACAAAGGGTAAGGTAAAGGGATACAATATACAAACCACGACCAAAATGATAATGTCAGCATAGGGAGTGAGACAATTGGAGGAAGAGTGTAAACATGAGCAGAGGAAGAGGACAAGAAAGAAAGTGGAGGAGGAACACTAAAGGGAAAGTACAGATGGAGGAATAAGAAAGGGAGCCAGAGTGAAGGATGAAGAGGAATGTGGAGAAGAGGAAGAGTGAGACGGGTGATGAAGGAACTGTGAGGAGAGTAAGGTAGGAAGACATTATGGACTAGCAACCAATTCACAGACAGAAAAGCATATCCAGATTTCAAACGGTAAAACCTATTCTGCTAACTTCACTGGCATCCAGGGACAGTGAAGCTTTATGGGATAAGGGCACTGCAAGGACATCCCTTTCTGCTGTTCTTAACTGCTGTGATAGCTTCAGATTTTCTCAGGGATGTATATGTCTTTTGAGTCCTGCAAGTTTAGTCCCTGAAGCAGTGACGTGAATGACAAAGAGGTTCATTTCTCCTCCATGTCTCCTCTTAGTGAGGTGACTTGTTCACAGTAATCAGTGGCTATGTCCACACGTAGCTGGTTATTTTGAAATAAGTTATTCTGCAATAACTTAGTTTGAAATAAAATCCTTATTTCAAAATGAAATAATTATTTTTTAATTTGAAATAAGGGAAACGCTGAAGACAAAATAGCATGCCTTGTGTGTGGACATGCTATTTCGCTTCAGGAGAGGGGCAGCATGGGAGGTGTGGCAACATGGCCCCCTGGCAGGGCCATGTTGCCAACCAATCCCCTGCCTGGCTCTCACCTGGAGAGCCAGTCAGGGTAAAACTGCCCGCAGGGCAGGGACCCCCTTGCCCTGAATCCCCCACTGCTGTTGGGGCAGAAGGGGAGGGACTGTGGGGCGTCCGCAGCCCCCACCGGGGTGGCATGCACTGAGCCCCAGCAGTGGGCAGAGCCGGCACCTGCACCATCAGCCCCCCAGCTGTTGCTTGAGCCCAGGCTGAGGGGTGAGCCCAGGGTGCCAGCAGAGCTAGCCAGACATCCCCATCCCCCTACACCCAGCAAGGGGGAGCAGCAGGCAAAGCCAGCTTGGATGCCCGCTGCCCCCTGCACCTCCCTCAGCTCCCTGGCCAGGGTGCTGAGGGGAGGGTGGGAATTCCTCCCAGGGTGCCACGCACCCTGGGAGGACGGTCCAGTGTTATATCAACATGTATGACATATCGATATAACACAGCCAGACAGGGTTATTTCTAAACCACAGTTTTGAAATAACCCTCTTTTCAATTTTATTGTATTGAAATGATTTTCCTTATTTCGAAATGAGAAAATGTCATCTGGACCTCTCAACTTTTATTTTGTAACAACGGTAGTTGTTTTGAAATAAAAGCCTTGTGTGGACATAGCCAGTCAGGACATAGCCAGTCAGGATGCTTAAGTGACTTGCTGAAGGACACAGAGATAGTTTCACTTTGGGTTATGAAACCCTTATGCTCCTAACTTTGTTATATGCTGATGGACATATGTACAAAGAAAATGTCCTTGGGGTAAGAAGTGGCATGAGTTTATATTAGAATAAACTCAGAGTAAATAAATAGAATTACTGGGCCTTACACTGGTCAATAGACCTACTGTAGATTTACAATATTTCAATTAGGACAGAATCTTTCCTCTAAATATTAAATTTTTACTAACTACTGCATCATTGGTTAGGTAGAGGCATATTTCAGCAGCTATGTGGTCATGGCTTCTCCAGCCAGCCTGTGTCTAATGTTACATCAGTCTGAGCAGCTACTTCCTGTGTGTTTGTACGCCAGCCCCACTTTGCTATTTATTACTTCCTTCTTCTAGTTGTCTTAGCGGTAGAAATGGAATGAGTTTCATGGGTCTGGGCTGCAGGTAAATGTTTGGCTAGCTGTATCTAACAATGGAAAATTACAGCGGTTTGGAAAAAAAATAAATAAATAGGACAAAATCTTTGAGATTTTCATGTTCTTTCCATTTTGGTAGAATTCAAAACAGACTTTTAAAAAGTTTACTATTTTAATCATTTTTTTATGTAACACATTGTCTGCTATAAAGTGGCTTTTCAGTAAATGAAAAGTTTCTATAACCATTTTGATGAATGAAAAACAAACAAAAAAATCTTTGAACAATGAAGTTTTGAAAAAGTAAGTTTTCATTAAACTTGGGGGCAGGGAGTGGGCTAAGAAAAGACTATTTTTCATACAAGAAAAAGTTGTTCCAAATTTTGGATACATTGTATTAATGACTAGAGTAATCCCTGTTATTAGTATGTACTGTCTTGGGGCCAGATTCTATAAACCACCAACTGTCCCATTTATTTCATGACAATTACCTTCACAGTAAGGTACGATTCAAGGTGAATTATGCCAAGATCCAGTGGGGCAGCCATGTTAGTCTAGTTCAGTAAAACAAACAAGAAGACTAATAACTATATTTATTGCATGAGCTTTCGTGGGATTTTCTCCCACAAAAGCTCATGCAATAAATATATTTGTTAGTCCTTAAGGGTTCTAACAAATATATGTTATGGAACTCTAGGGTCAGATTATGTTTATTCACAGAAATAGTCTCAGTGAAGTCAACGGGAATACTCATGTGAGCAAGTGCTAGCCAACATAACTAATCTAGCATTTAGTTTGGAAAACTAACATAGTTAAGCTAGCACTTAGTTTGGTAGTTTAAACTAACATAATTAAAACAGAAACAAAAACATTAAATAAATAAAATTAAAAAATAGTTTAAACTAACAGTTAATCCAGCACTTAGTTTAGAAAAATCTGAAAATGTAGATCATCTCATCTGAATCTCTTTTTTCTGCCATAGACAACAGAGTCTGACTGAAACGAGCTGGGGTCAGTGATCCTTACCCATGTAAAACTCCCATTGAGTTCACTGACAGTTATGTGTACAAAAGGGCCCCAAGAGGGGGAGGAACACCATATCCAAAGCTGTCCAAGCTAAAGTATTTTGATTTTTGAAAACTACTGTCTGGTATAGATTGCCCACTGTCTGCTTCAACTGTGATGCATATTCAACTTGCCATAAATAATCATAACAGTGTTAAGCATTCTACAATTTCCTGGTTATTAATAATGAAATCACCATTAACATCTTACACTTAGAGATAGCAGAGGAGAAACAAATGCACTCCTGAAAGAAATTAATCACTTCTGAAGATGATTAAAGGAGTAAATGTGAACTTTTTATTAAAACCGCTGAGAATAAAGATTCAATTAATGAACTACAACTCATGGTTATTAGCTTGACTAATAAAGTCTGTAAGTGAACAAAAACTAGTGATAATGAAGACAAAGTAGCAAAGCTTAAGAACAGGTTGCCACAAGCATAAAAGGAACAAACACAACATAATTGAAAGCGGAAACTTGAGGAAACAGAACATCAATAAAACTAGAAAATATTTAACATTTTTCCATCCTTCATTGTGAGTGCTTTCTTTGTATCAAGTGTGAAGAAGACTGCAAACAGCAGCTAGTACCCAGTGATTGAAGCAAAAACTGACAGATATGATACCAGTTGTGTTATTGAAATAAATGCACGATATCCTCGTCACACTGAAGTCAAAGCCTGCACAAACCAAAACAGAACCATGGGTACACACTTGAGCGGCTAGCCCAGTCACAACACCCATGTTGATACGGCTTCACTACAATTGTTACTTGAGCTAGATGGCATGGGTATGGGTATACATGTTGCGGCCACACTTCTGATTGCAGTGTTTACATGCTGTCAGATGGGAAGCTAAAGAAATGGTTAACTAGCACTGCACCCAACAAAGTTCACTTGAATGGTTAGATTCTAACATGTTGAACAGTTCCAGACTCTTTTTGAGTACTTCCTTCATCCATATGTAGCTCTATTGAAATTAATGGGCTGAAAGAGGAAAAATGTACTACTTAAGTGCCATAAAGAATAAATGAATCTTGCTCTGAGAGCGTGTTTACATTTAAAATGATGTATTGGTACAGCTATGCCATAGCAATATGCTATTGTAGAACTTCAAGATAGATGCTATCTACACTGATGGGAGGGGTTCTCCCATCAGCATACATAATACAACTCCCCAAGAGGTGGTAGTTAGCTCAATGGAAGAATTTTATCTTAACAGGAACTTAGAACATCTTAACAATGCTGCTCAGAAGATTCACACCTTTGACTGTTGTCATTTTACTGACCTCATTTCCTAGTGTACAGAGCAAAGTGCCCTCCTTGATCCATAGGTGATAGGGCCTTTGCTGGATCCAAAGGAAGGGGAGCACTGATCTGTCCCCCAAGTTACAGAAGGGAGCTCCTGCCTAGGGACACAGTTGGAGTGCATAAGGCTACTAGATGAATATCGTTGTCCTGCTGCAGTTAGAGAGATTGGGGATAAGCAAGAAGGCAGGCTACTTTTCAGGTTAGGCCTGCTTGTGGACGCGATTGGCCTTTGGGCTATAAAAATGATGTTTGTGGCCCTTTAGCTGGGACCAATTGTGTTAAAAGAATATATAAAAAAAGTTAGATGTATTCAGTTTCTCAGGGCATGATGAAATTCATCTTAAGGTACTGAAGGAACTAGCTGAAACAATCTCAGAAGCATTAGTAATTATCTTCGAGAACTCCCTGAAAGCAGGGAGGTCTGAGAAGACTGGAGAAGTGCACACATAGTACCCACCTTTTAAAAAGGGAACAAAGAGGACTCAAGGAATTATAGACCAGTCAGCCTAATTTTGGTACTTGGAATTATAATGAGTCATATTATTGAACAATAATCATGTAATCACCTGCAGGATAATAGAATTATAAAGAACAGCAAAAGGAGTTTCTCAAAAAGAATCCATGCCAAACAAACCTAAATTTCCTTCTTTGACTGGGTTACTGACATAATGGATGAGGGGAGAAGCAATAGATGTGATACACCTTGGTTTTAGTAAGACTTTTGAAGCAGTCCCATATGACAGTCTCATATGCAAACTAGAGAAATGTAGTTTAGATGACATTACTACAAGGTTGTACAACTGGTTTAGTTACTGTAAAATAAAAGGATTTGTCAATGGTTGTCTGTTAGACTAGGAAAATGTATCTAGTGGGGTCTCCCAAAGGTCAGACCTGAGTCTTATACCATTCAATATTTTTATTAATGACTTGAATAATGGAGTAGACAGTGTGCTTATAAAATTTATAAATGATACCAAGCTGCAAAGGGTTGCAAGAACTTTGAATGGCAAGATTCGAATTCAAAATGACCTTGAAAAACTAGTCTGAATTAAACAAGATGAAATTCAAAGACAAGTGCAATCTACTTCACTGAGAAGGAAAAATCAAATATATAAGTATGTAATGGAGAATAACTGTCTATGTAGTGGTATTACTGAAAAAGATCTGTGGATTATAATGGAGCAAAATTGCTTATGAATCAACAATGTGATGGACCTGTAAAAAAAAAGACTAATATTCTGGGGTGCATTAACAAGAATGTTATATGGAAGATATATGAGGTAACTGCTATACTCTACTTTGCATTGATGAGGCTTCAGCTGGAGTATTGTATCCAGTTGAGGGCACCATATTTCAGGAAAGCTCTGGACAAGTGGGAGAGAGTCCAGAGGAGAGTAACAGAAATGATAAAAGACTTTGAAAGTCAGACCTATGAGGAAAGGTTAAAAAAGCTTGGCATGTTCAGTGTTCAGAAAAGAAGACTGAGGGGAGCTTTTACAACAGTCTTCAACTGTGTTAAAAGGTGTGTTGAGGTGGTGATCAGTTGTTCTCCATATCCACTGAAGGTTATTGCTAGTTCACTGGTGTTGATGTGTTACCCCCAAAAAAATATCAAATCAGTTAATTTACTAATTTTCAGACCGTCCCGCAGTCTGGAGTTTAATTTGGAAAACGTTCAGGGGCAACGGGGTCCGTTTTTCCTCTAAATGGACAGATGCCAGAACCCCAAGGTAAATGTCGCAAGTGGGCGATACGGCTACAGCCCACCGATCAAGCACGGACCAGAAGCAATAAAAGATTTAGAGCCAATACTTTGTCAATGGCAAAAATCAAGTTTATTGCAGTATCTACTGTGAGAAAGCTGACAAGGGACTTTCTTTGCTTCTCAAATAACTCAATAGTAACATTACACATTAAAACTATTCTATACAATTATAACATAAAAACACAACACTTAGGTACATAAAAGAACATTCAGCAAGTGGGGATCAGGCACTTGCTGGATGGAGAGATCTCAACTCTTATTGCTACTCCTTTAAATCTCAAGCTGGGTTTCTGTCTCACTCTTCCTGTGCAGTTTACTTATAATCTTAAAGTTATACTAGTTATACTGTAAGGTTTTGAATTTCTGGCAATATTAAGGTGATCTAAAGGTCTCAGGGCTCTCTACTAACATTCCTCCCCTCCTTGGGACCCTTTTTCCTTACCCCAAAAATGGAGAGAGAAGGCAGAGTCTTTCTTTTGCTGGCAGGCTGGCAGATCTTCTGCTGGAAAATGGTGGCTGACAGCTGCAGTCTGGAACTTTCTTTCTGAGCCTCTGCTCAGCCTGGGTCTGGTTGCCATGGTAACTGGAACTCAGGCACAGTTCAGAGCTTGCAGGTGCAGTTTCTTGGAGACTGGAGTTACAAAGTATCAATTCGCTGCCCACAGCACTCTGTGAGCTGTCCACTTGTAAGTTTTATTCGAAGTCCTTTTGAGACCGAGTTAAAAACCCAGCTCAAGGACTGGATCCTGAGTCTCCGCTCAGAGATCCAACCCTGTGCCTTTCAGAGACAAGTCCGAAGACCCAGCTCCCAGGCTCCCACTAGAGACGTTGTCACTCTCTCTAGGGATGAGTGTGAGACTCCTTAGTGAAGCAGGAACATAGCCAGAGGCCAGTGGAACCCAGTAAGGAGTGGGAGAGATCTCCAAAGCTTTGCTTGATGCAGCACCTTTTATTCTCTCTTCTGCCACTCCCATCTTCTCCTTGACCAGTCCCAAAGGTGTGATTTCATCTCCACCCAATTGGAAAAAGGCTGGTTTCACCTGCCACCTGACCAAAAATCAATACTTTTGATGGGTCTTTTGACAGGGGGTGGACACCTTAGAATACTTCATGGGAGGGGGACTGAGTGGGTTCAGAAGTTCAGAATCTTCCTCCATCTTGACCTAGTTAGATATCCGTTGAATCTGCTGATAGAGATATACTACGTATATACCTATGGAATCTACTAACCCTGTGATCTCTCCATTTTTCCTTGCTGAATGCCCTTTTATTTATTTTTTTCTATATTTATTTTATTTTAAAACTAATAAATGATTGATTTATGAATTCTTTAAGATTAATTACTGCATATTATGCTGTTTTCCAGCTTTTCCATAAAACTTCTGCTAAATTGCCTTACTATTTTCTACCCATATGTGTCCTTATTTTTTTTTATTATTTTTATTTATTTATTTGTTTCTCTGTGATACTAAAGAGATGGCAAAAATCTCAGGCTACAGATGATGTCACAATTTTTATCTATGGCTATACATGACTCTGAAGTCTGAAGCCTGATGCACAGAATCAACCATGCTGAGAGTCTGGGAAGTCCATATTTGTGCTGTTTGATGATGTAACTTTATGATGCCTTTCACATGCAACCTGGAGATGATTTTGTCAGTCCCACTCAAACCTGTTCCCTGCTGATCTTATCACAGGCTGCCAGTGAGTCCTGTTCTGAGATACTTTTTTTTTTTGGTGTGTTCTTTGAGATTGACGACAGCCCACTGCAGATTACTTTTCTGGTTTTAGTTTTTTGGCCCTTCCTCTGTTCCCTATATCTGATCTGTTTTGGGAGATGGTGGTCTTCTATTATGACATGTTCAGTCCACCTAAGTTGTGCTCTCAGTAACATTTCCTCAATGCTAGTTGTGTTTTCCCTCTTCAAGACCTTAATATTTGTCACTCTGTACTGCCAATATATATTCATTATTGAATTGATGGAATGCATTTAAAATTGCTTGAGCTGTTTAATGTGGCATCTATAAAGAGCCCATGTCGCAGATCCATACAAGAGAGATGCTAGAACCTCTGCACTGTAAATCTTCAGTTTGGTGGACAGACGAATATTATGTTGGTTAAGGACATTTTGTTTGGAGGCCTTCTTCTGAACTCGCTTCTAAAATATCTGATATGGGCAGCTGTTAGTGACAGTCTACTGGAATAAATAGACCACTAATGTAATCCAGGATGGTACTTCCTATGTCTCCATGTTTGAGTTTCCTATCTTATCCTATGTTTGAGCTAAAAAGACTTACATTTGTAGGAAATAGAGGAGTACGTGATTCATCAGTTCCCTTTGGCATATCCTGGGACCCACATGCACAACATAAAAGTGGCTATTTATTTGAATATGAAGAGCATATACTGTAAGACTGCATTCATTACCCAAAAAGCATCCCAAGGAGGTTCTGAGACAGCAGAACTGAAGGGTCACATGTTCTGAAGAATAAAATGCTATGGATGCTATGACACTGTTGTTCATCACTGGAATTAGCAGTGGAAAAGAAAAGAAATTAACCTAAATTCATTCATCAGCCATTTATTACACACCATCCTTACCAAGCTCAAGATACCTTCATTTTAGTGATGTTGTAGTGGGCAAGTATTTGAGAAGCACAGACTTGTCTTCCTACATAATAATCTATTATTAACACTCTAAAGATAATTGAACTCTTAATTCTAATGAAACCTGTCCATTTTGTCATGTGTCAACAAGAAGCAACAGCAAGCATCTGTAACTGAGAAAAATTCCATTCCTGCAAAACTAGTTTTGTACTAATTTTTAAGGTTTTCAAATAAATAAAAAAATTAACATAATAGGCCATGTAAATGTGCATTAGAGGAATAAAACTTTTTAAAAACTAGATAATGGATTGGGAATTAAAAGAAATTAATTTCTATCAAATATAATAAGAGACAGGTGTTCAGTTATTAAAGGGATGATTGTGACTGAAGCAGCTGAATATGGTAAAAGAACAGCTGTTCCATAGCATTAGTTCTATATTAACAGAGAATACTTGTTTCTCTGTCCACATTTCCTAACATATTATATTACAGCTAACTCATAAAAGAAACTGGTAGATGGAGAAAATGCTATAATTAGCAGCTCTGTTATACAATAAAATTGCACAATAAAAATCATTTGTCAGAACATTTGTACGTTGGTTTGAAACATCTTTTGCTGAATGAGTGTCTATTGTATTGTAGTCATTAGCCTGAATGAACATTAAACTTGTTTCTCAGTTGCCACTTTTTAAGAAATAATCATATTGTGAAAAAGGGCCTACTACAATTGTTTTAATGAATTTACTTTCTTCCCTCAATCTTCTTGATGAAAGCAAGCTCTGAAGACAAAAAACTCACAATTAAACTTATTCCCTATTTCCAGCACACAAATCAACAACTGACTTATTTCAGTGTTTGTTTCCCTATATGTACAATATTTAAGAGAATTAACTCTTTGCTTCTACCTTTCCACAGCACTGCAATTCTGATGATGAATAATCATATCCTATCAAAGTAAGAAGAGAGTGTTCATTTAAAGGCCAAGACTGCAGTTAGATGTACTTAAAATATAAAGCCAAATTTTCAGTGCTGGCCTCCTTTATTCACCCTCCTAGTTGACTGAATCAGCTTTTTTTGTACTCAGGGTTATTTGAGGACACATGGCTTACTATTTATTTACCAAATTTTCAAAGAACTTGAATGCATTCATAAAGGGAGCACTTCCAAAAATGTGAATGGTAGGGTTTGCATTTATAGTTGCATGTGGTTGCAAAATATGGTCATGGTAATTCTAAGGTGCAATTTTTCACCTCAGAAAAACACAACCGTTGTATCAAGGTCCCTTATAAAAATCACATATCCCAAAGTGAAAAGTGAATGATCAGAAATTTAAATACTTATCCAAAACATCTCTAAACTTTTTTCTGGATTCAGCAGTTCTTTCTGGTTTGCTTTCCTTGCCTTCCATCCTACTCCCAATCTCATTCTTTCATCTCTTCCATCTTCCCAGTTTCCAGAAGACTTTGATGAAACATCAGAAGTTATCTTAAAAGCCTGTGGGATAAGCTGATGTGCCGAAGCAGAGAAAGAATGCAAGAAACATCCATCTCCTATAGCATAATCTAGCTCTCAACACAGAGGGGTAAACTAAAGATGCTGTCTGCATCTGGGAAAGATACAACACTTCCAGATACCTCTCTATAGCTCATCAAGGCTTTATCTGAGCCAGTGGTTCTCAGCCTTTTGTGGGTCATGACACACTTGGTGACATATCATGACCCTACAGGACACATTAATCCACCTACCCCAGGCCAAATCCTACCATCTCCCTGGCTCTCCATGACACATTTACCATTGTATGGTGACACAGTAATGTGTCCCAACGCAGTGGTTGAGAACCATTGATCTAAACCAACAGTTCTGCATATGACTTTTTGGCTGTGTTCACACACAGGCATTATTTTGATACAAGTTGTGTCAAAACAACTTGTATCGAAATAATGCCTTATTTCAAAATAACTTAATTCGAATTAACAATTTGTTAATTCGAATTAAGGAAAAAAGGTCAAAGCGAAATAGCTGTTTCAGGCAACAGTTATTTCAAAACAAGTCACTGTTGTTTTGAAACAACATGTTCGGACGGCATTGTTTCAAAACAATCATTTTGAAACAACATTGTTTTGTCCCCACATGGGGTTTAAGTTGTTTCAAAACAACCATGCATCGTGTGAACAGGGTATTTCTTATTTTGAAACAACCTCTGTTGTTTCGAAATAAAAGTGCTGTGTGAACACAGCCTTTCTGTCCCTCCATGCAGATAAAATTCTTGTTGAAACTCCCATCATCTTATGTATCAGTTTCTGTAACATTCTTCTCTCCAGTCTTGACAAATCTGATCTTACCCCTTTCGTGCCTATTCAGGATGCTGCTGGAAAGATCATTTTCCTAGCCCAATACTTTGACCATGTCACTCCACTCTGCGAATCCCTCCATGGCTCCTCTTCTTTTATTGGATCAAACATAAGTATTCACTTTCAAGGTCCTTCACAGTCAATATCCATGATATCTATCACCACTGATTCAATAGTACTGACACTTGCCTCTGCTGCCTGTTCATTAAATTTTTGAACACTCTGGACTGCCCCATATATCGGGGAGCACCCTATAAACATCCACAAAGTGACACCATTATCTACTTTTAAATTGCTCTTCCAAAATATCCATTGCTGTGATGCCTCCAGAAAACTTGACACTATTTAAGGCACTGGCTAATAGGCTAATCAACATTGTTTCCTTGTACTTGCTCTTCTGACTATCTGTTGTCACTTGTTTTATATGTGGATTGTAAACCCTTTTGGTCAGCATTTTCTTTTTGTTCTATGCTTGTATGACACTTAGCCCAGTGGAGTCCAGATCTGTGACTCCAAGGCACTATGGTAATACAGATGATAAATAATATCAACAATAATACACAGCAGCTGCATCTCTTTCCTACCCCCAGAATGGCTAAGGCATGTAAGAATCATAAACACTCTACCCTTTATGTATATTTTGATTCACTAGTCTTCCTTCTTACTGAGATGGAGCAGAGTGCTAGCAACCCTCTGAGCACATTTTGTCATGTTTCCTGCCTACTTTAACATGTGGATCAAAATTAAAGTTGCATTTCTTGATTACCAGCTTTATTCCTTTCACACTCATACAGAAAATGTTCACTACCAAGAAAATTGTCTGAAAAGTTTTATTGTTGTAGCAAGATTGATCACATGACAGGTATTAATTTAAGCAAACTAGTTCTGCCCCTACTGAGAGGTAAGACAAAAACTGGAATATTTAAACAGAGTACACAAAAGGGCCAAGACTTTCAAAAACAGAAGCTTAAAGGTAGTCTCTGAAACCATATAGAGCTGCCTAATGTGCACACTTGGTAAAAATCCAGCTGCACCCACTGAGGCAAAAGTTACAACTAGTGACTCTATTAATAAGCCCTGATTAAAATTCAGATGTATGAAGAAATCTGAAACTAGGTGACTTGTACATGTGTGACTTAAGGTTCCAGAACATCTGGAAGAGCTCTACCATTCATTCATTTCTATCAGCCTGCCAAACAGTCAAAAGCACTAGTAACACAACTTTTAGTCACTGATGACAGGAGAAATGCTAAAATAAAGAGAAAGCAACAGAATTTTAGAAAGGTAGATTTGGAGACAACTTACAACAGGGCAGTTTAACACCAGAGTTTATTCCTTTAATCCTTCCTGGGTTGAGGAAACAGGTCAGCAACTTAGACAAGCTTTTCCAGGGAAAGAAATAAATACTAAAAGACAAGCTTGGAATTCCAGAAGGAATCAGAGATCTGGGGCAGACACATTTAACAACTGAAATGAAGCTGTAACAGTACTGCCCTACCAAGACAGTTTGTACTCAGTGGCCTAAGAAAATGCATAATAATGTGAGTTCTCTGCTTTGAATGAGTGATTTAGCTAACACAGCATTATTTCAAAATGTCTAATTAACTGGAAGTAACAGTAAACTGCTTACACAATTAACAATGTAAGAGTCAGAACATGCTTCAAACATTGGTACAAAGATAACTAGTTCCAACATATTCAAAAAGTGTTTTAGTACAAAATTAATTGACCATTGAGATTAAGTGATTACATTACATATGCTGTCCATTTTGACAGTGCAATTTGCACACTGATAGCAGAATACATGCCAATTGTTCTAAACAATGTTAACAGCATAGCAAGTTTGTTTTAATAGCATGTTGTTTGCATTCTATTCATGTAATTAACAATAATACTTTGGTCTCCAGAGTTTATGGTTATTAATCAAACAAGAAGCACCTGCAGTGAAAACTAGTAGGATTTATACCATTGACTTCAATGAGGAAAGGATTTCACTGCTGTTTAAAACAGGCTTACATTAATACAAACTATTTACCTTTTAGAGTGTGCCAGCAGAGTCTACATGGGGAAGTTAGAGTGCAACACATTAGAGACCTCTATATATCACACCCCTCTAGAGCTCTTTGCTGCACTATGTAGACAAGCTCCTAATAATCTATCACTTAGCAGCATGAGATATTTGGGACAAAACTTGCCTCTAGGTTGCACCTGCTCTTAAGGAGAATCTTAATGAAGTCAATACTGAAACTTAACAATGAGGTCATAGTGAGCTGTAGCAAGGAAGCATTTAATTGGCACATTTTTGTTTCTACTATATAATCAAAGAAAGTTTAATTGAATACAGTGGAACTGTGTGTTAAAAGAAGGTTTTTGTTTGTTTATGTTCTTTACACTGTGATTTAGCTTCAGGTGGTTATTGAGTGGTTCATTCAAAACAAAGTCTTCAGCTGTCACTTTGTTTGACTGCATGTTCTCAGCTTGGTTGGGTAACTGGACTCATGTAAGCAACTGGCATTGTCAGTCTGAAGTCAAAGTGTGTGCATGTGTGCAGATAGAATAGCATTTTCTTGGTTTAGGTTTTATTTTTTCAAATGCACAGAGGACTGAAATGTACTGTGGACACAACGAGTGTTTAAAGCTACAGTACTGACTAGAGCTCTGAAAGGCATTCTTTTCACAGAATTTATAACCAGAAGGGATCACCAGACCATCTTTTCCACCCTGTATATCACAGGCCAATAAACAACATGCAGCCATCCCCCTACTAAGTCAACAACCAGTATTAACCTTTAAGAGACTAAACAGTTGGTTGACACAGGCAGAGAATAGGAGGAACAGGGGAGCACCAAGGCCCCTGAAGGGAACTAATTAAATGAGATATACCCAGATGATCCTAGCAAATGACCTATGATCCATACTGTAGAAGGCAACCTCCACAATCCAAGGTCCCTGTCAATCTGCCTAGGAAGAAATGCCTTACTGATCCAATGTATGCCACTCAGCTGGCCCCTGAGCAAGGCCCACCAACCAGCCAAACATCAGAGGTACAGAGTTCAAAATATCACCTCTGAGCACTCATCCACCTTAAAAAGCATGTAAGAAGGTGATGTACCAGAATCCCACTGATTTTATTGGGAATTGGGTACCTAACCTGTTTCAGTGCTTTTCAAAAAATCACACTATGCACCTATCTGTATTTTTCAGTGCTTATATACCTTTGAAAATCCAGACTTAAATGACTGAGATATCAGCATTCCTCTCTAGGTGCCTAAATGCAACATGTAGGTGTCACTACCATTCTTAAGACTACCTCTCAGCTATTGGATAACTCATAGGTACCCAAATCCTCATGGTGTCTAAATTTCCCCCAAAGGTGCACTAGGCAAGACCTATATAGCCTAAGAGAAATAGCAATCCCACCCCTTGGGCCCCACTGGGCATGCTTAAATTGCTGCCGCAGTATAAAAGGAAGCAAGTCAGCTTATTCTGGACTGACTGGTGAGGAGGACGGCTATATAATGGGGGTTCCTGCTTAGAAGCAGCCTCAGCCTGAAAGCAGGAACAAACCCAGGGTAAATGCTTAGGAACCTATGGCTGCTAAAGGACTGCTTCAGTGAGTTGGTTGGGAAGCAGACCAGGGGGCCTGAGAGGAGGTTCCAGAGCTGATATGAGTCAGTGTGTTTCAGTCTGGATCCTTGCTGACTTGGTTCCATAACCCTGGCACCAGCAGAGCCCTGGGCTGGGGCTCAGTGGAGTAGGAAGGCCTGAGCCTCCCTACCTGAGCGCTGTGCCCTTTTTGGCCAGCCTTATCTCACTGTTGACCCTGTGGCCCTAAAGCCATGCTGCCCTGATCCACAGGCTGAATAGTGACTGTGATATTGACTCTGATTATTAGACTGTGCTGCCCTGACCCAAGGGCTGAATAGAGACTGAAGCAATGATTGTGGCCACTGGGCTGTGTTTTCCTGACCTGAGGGCTTTGCAGCACATGTGGTAACTCTAGAGACAGTAGGGTGCTGCCCTGATGCAGAGAGTTAAAGGATCACAGAGGTATCCTCCCTGCCTATGCCTCTGGTACTTCCCCACCAGGGGGCAATAGGGAGTGCCTGCTCTGCACAAATATGTACAAAAATATGCATGTTTTAATACCACACCACAAATAACCTGCTACAAGCCTACAGTGCAAAGCTACCTATATCCCTGATGGGGTCCAATTCGATAAACATACTCAGCTCCCCTATTGTCTTTCATACCTTGGAAGGCAAGTAGAATGGGAGGGGGAAAACTAGTAAGTGCTTTTCAGAATACCCCATAGCTCAGTGGGTAGGACTTCACATAGGATGTGGGACACCTACATTTGAACCTCCAAATCTGTCTGTTTTATAGCAGGGACCTGAGCCTTCACTTTCCGCATCCTAGGTGAGCACACTAAATGATAGAATCAGTCACACTAGCCCATGAATTTTTAGATATTTTTACACAATAGAATGACTCCAAACTGCCAGGAGTGAATATGTAAGTCTCCTTTAAAAATGGAAATTGAGTCTAAATTGTTTAGAGTCTTTAATTTTGTTTACCTGTACACACCATTGGGTGGTTATGGTGAATTTAGACTGAGTTATAAGTTGAGGGGGCAGGTACTTTACAAATAGTCCCTGTAGAAGAGGGCGCCACTCCCTCCTTGTCAGTCTTGAAAGGAGGCTGCACCCCTTTGCTGTCGGTAAGCCTTAGACAGGAGTTTAACTATCCTTTGGGCACCAGTCCCAGGCAGCATAGGCCTGGTACATAGTCAGTGGAACCAGTCCTCAGTGTGGGCAAATGCAGTCTACAGTCTTAGGCCCTTGGAGGGGGGTTCCAAGACAAATAAGTAGTGTAGGAACTCCCCAGTAGGATGTGAGCATCCACACAGTGCAGGGTTCACAGCAGGGAGTGAGGCAGCCGCCCAAGAGATGAGGTAGCAAAGGAGGGGGAGATATGGCTCCTCCCGACTCTCAGCACTTCCCAGACCAGGGCCCTAACAATGGCAGATGTTCCACCACTAGGTCTGTAGGACTCCAGTCAAAATGCACTAGCAAGCACTCACACAGCCAGACTGTAGTCACCTTTTCATGGGCTTCTTCTTCCACTCCAATGCCTCTGTAGCTGCAACCAAGGGTTGTTATCTGCATCCTCGGGGTATATCACCAGTGTCAGCCCAAGCAACTCCTCACTGGCTGGGTTGTCAAACTGCTTAGGCAGTTCAGGCAAGTCCTAGAAGTAGCTGGATGTTCACCAGGTTCCCCTTCCAGCCACAGGAAGGTGACTTCCTTCTCCTGTAGCTGCTGTCTCTCAATTTAGCTTTAGGGAACACTCATTATATTTCAGTTCATGTCCTGCATCTCTGCTTCAAGCATGGCTGCCATGTCTTCCCTGGCTCTGCCCACCAAGGGTGTAGTGGCAGTCTTTCCCTCTTGGTCTCAGATGCCATGTCCTTTCATTATAGTTCCATTGAATCAACGGCAGAACATGCCATGTAAAGTGCTGTTGAAGAATAAGGCTACCACAGCCTCATTGGCTATGTCTACACTTCAGAAAGTTAGTTCAAATTGTGAGCTTGAACTAATAAGTTCAAGGTTAGTTCAAATTAAACTCAAAACCATGAGCAGAACCCATTCTACCCAAGAGTTTGTAGGGCCATGTCCTCCTTTCCCTTCGCACACTCCCTCTCACTACTGTAAAATCCACTTCTCCATTGTGAGGCATAGCTAGGTGCCTCCCAGTGGTTGCAATGCTCAGCTAACCCCCACTGCTGGTTCCCATCAACTGCCAGTTATGTGGCTCAACCAGCCCCCACTGCCTGCTCCCACTGGTCATGGGGCTCAATTAACCCACTTTGCTGATTGTCTGACAATACAAAAGAGGAATCCTATTAATTCTTTCTTTTGAAGTGAGAAGAGGTAGTCAGTCCATGCCTGAGGATGGCCCTTAGTCAGAGTTGGTGCAGCCTACAGAGGAAGGCCTCCACCTCGACCTCCTTGCCGCCTTCACAGGACTCTGGTGTCTGAAAACCTCTTTGGGTTCTGTTTAGATGACAGGGAATCTTTCATTAGAACAGGTTAAGCACAATTCTGTCATCTTTTGTTCCTACAATAGGGGAACAACATTCCATTAACCTTACAATTAACACTAAACTGATTTGTAACCCAGCACCAGCCAAACTCCTTCCCATCATGCTGAGCATCTAAGCATGCTCATGCAGATACAGTTTAATCATGCTGAGCGCCTAGTTGCAAATACAGCCCCCCCCCCCCCTTACAGCTAGCTGAGCAGGGCAGGGACACTGTGACTTGTTTTCAATATGTTGACAGAGACTGGGAAGAAAAATAATCTTGGTGGCTGCATTTTGATTGGCCTGGAAGAGGGAAATTGGTTATGGGGAAAAGGAGCACAGAGAGAAAGGTTGCAATAGTTAAGACAAATGATGAGAGCCTAGAATCAGCAAAGACAAAAAGAGAAAGGAAAAGGATCTTTATACTATGAAAATAAATTTCAGTACAATATTTTTAGAAGTACTGTAGGTAAATCTTGTAACCAACAGGTGTTGATTATCAAATTCCACCTGGGTTAACAGCTATTTAAGATGATGACATTTTCTGTTCCATTTGATTTGAGATCTCAAAGAATGCTTATATAACAGCCATGTAATGTCAGAGTGTATCTGAGTAATATACATCTCATAAAAAGAAGCTGTTACAGCATTAAGAATGTACAATGGATTGAAAAGCGACATTTTGAAGATCTTTTCTGTGATCCTGAAGAGAGGATAAAGGGCCTTTCTCCAGAAGCACAGCCTTGTACAGAGTAACATTAGATTTATACAGATGTAACTGAGAGTATATTTTGCCCAAACTTTCTGTATGATGCTTTTTGCAGCCCCCTTCTACATTAGGATGGTGGGTGCTCTGTGTACAGCTTTAGTATTCATGTTAATATGCTAAAATTAATTAAATTCTATACCTGTTCTCAGAAGGATGACAATGCTCATATACATCTTAGCAACCACATGAACTGAAAATAGCAGTCTGCCCCCATGTTAGGATGGAGAATGCTGCAGGAGAACCCAGGCAACCACAAATCCCAGCCAAACAAGTTTCAGCAGGAAACAATTCTTGGTGTATCTATCCCTTATTGTGGAGATGCCTCATTAGATGCCACACAGGTAACTCAGTTTCATTATTAATTTTACACTTCAGTAGCATCAGATGTTTAAGTATTCATTGGAAACAATTGGGGGAGCACAACTCATGCACAACCTCTTGGATTCAATGTAAACAAATGGAAAGAAAGTGGTAAACAGAAAACAAAGGATCTTTATGGAAGTGGCATAAAAACCATGACCTCTACCTGTAGATTTGCCATTCAGTGGTACAACAGAATAGAGTTTTAATAATCTGTTCAATTTCCTAAAATTTTGTTGACTAGGACAGTAGAAATGAAGATAAGCAAATTTGCCATGAAGGCAAACTAATAAATTACCTGTACTATTAGAACAGAAACTAAGGATTAAAATCTTAATTAAGCATAAACAATTAAAAAGGCAGTTCATGTATGTCCCAATGTAACACCACTTTAAAAAAAGCTTATCAAATCTGTGCAGTGAAGGAGGGATTTGTTTGGAGAAGAAATGATTATTTCTCAGCTTGATTGATATGGTCTGTATTTGAGTGCCTTTCAAATGTGTAAGTAAAACTAGCTTTAGTAGATTAAGGGTTTAGTCAATGTCTCTTTAACCAGAAGTTGGCTTCCTTTTTATTTATATTTTCTCCACTTCATTGAACAGCTTGGCTTACTCTCTTACTGCACACTTTAAGGCCCTGTGTTGCAATGATTCATATCATGTATAACCTTGGCTTTTCATATTTAAAAAATAAAGTAGGCTCTTCTCTCAATCCATTTTATAGCACTTATACTATAGCAAAATTATTAAGCATATTATCGTACAAGACAATTTAATTGACAGACACTGTGAGGTTGAGTATATACCATCCAAAGAGGAAGGACTAGAAGATCACATTGTGTTGATTTATGAAGTAAGAATCAAGAAAATATTTGAAAATGTCAGCCCATATTTATGTGGCTACCATTTTTGTGGCTACAAGATCTTAGGTTTGCTAACCATCATGTTGTGTCAAAATGTAACTGAATTCTTCTCCTTTTTCATTCTGTCAAATACTGGCTTTGAGTTTCCACTAGTTACTTCCATTCCTGCCACTTAAAGTGTTAACTACCTGAGGAAAATACAAGTATCACAAGTACCTCAGAAGATGTAATCACTTGCATAGGAGTTCATCTCTAAGATCTTTTATGGGTTCAGTGAAGGAATCACTGGGTGAATTTTTATGTCTGTGTAATGCAGGAGGTCAGATTGCATGACGTTTAAATCTAGCCTACATTTTGACTTTAAAATCTATTAATCATATGAATCTTCAGATCAAGATACAACTCAGACTTCATTCACAATGCTGGAATTTTTTGGATCATGGCTACTCTTCCTGGAGTAAGACTGTTCTCAACTGTCATGACAGGGAAATCAAGATGAATCACGTGCTGTCTGAGAACAAAGGAGTTTTGCATTCATTCACTGCAAGGCCAAGATGGTACAATATTCTAGCATAGACTGAGCCACAGTCATTTTATAGACTAGAGAGGGCACAGAGCAACAGAACAATACCATCATAATGTCATAAAGCTGTGTCATACTATAATGTGCCATGTGATTGGCAGCAATGTCTTAATATAATCTTTGTTCCCCGTAGCTACCATGTCCACTGGCTTCTGGGAGTGCTCTTGTGATTAACAATTGGTAAGTGAAGTACCAGTCAGATGTGTACAAATCATCAACCCTATACATAAAAGATGCTAAAAGTTGTAGCCAAAGAGCAGGACTGGAGGTTCACTAAACTAGACAAACACCAAGAAGTACAAATGCTTTAAGGAAGCATAAAGGGGTATACTATGTTTAATGGAGCTAATTAAGTAAGGCCACATTTAGGATAATGCAATGGGATGCTTATTCCATACAGGCAGTGAAAGAGTTAATGTGAGTCTCAAAGGTGAACTAGGACATTTAGGTGTGCTTGGCAGATGGGCCAGACTCAGTTGAAGATGAGTCCCAATTGAGGGAGAAGCTGCAGGGTTTTTGTAAAGAGAGGAAGCACAGAGTAAAAGAAGTCTCTGTGTCTGGCTGGGGAAGCTGATGGATCAGTTGGAGGATTTTCTAGCCCCAATGAAGTCACTCCAGAAACTGAAGAACAGTCTACTAGAGAAAGAGAATGGAAATAAAGTAGGGAAAAAAGATTAGAAGCAGGATCCAATGATGAAAACATCATCAAAAAAGCAAAGCTGGTGAAGGAAATAAACCAAAATGTTATAACAGTAAGATCCCTATCCAAAGGAATAAGATTAGGTGATACTAACCCTGTGAAAGTAGCTGACTGGATTAAAAAGTGCCTACGAGGCATAGTAAGAGCCAGGAGGGTATGAGATAGGGAGCTTTTAGTTGAATGCAAGAACAAAGAGCAAGCTGATAAACTGCTGAAAGCTAAAAATTAAACCTGCTCAAACATAAGAACACCAGGACAAGTTAAAATCAGTTGCTATCCACTGAAGCATTTAACTGAAAAAAAGGGAGTAATATACGAAGTGCCATTTGAACTGACCAATAATGAGATAACAAAAGTATAGAAGACAAAGTGTTAGTCTATATCTGCACTTCAAAGCTATAATCAACATTCATCCACTGCTGTAATTAAACTTCTGTTGCTTGTGCTCACAATGCTCCTCCTGACAGTGAAGTGTATCCACAGTAGGTGCTTTTGCATTGCCAGAGAACAGTGCACCATGAGTGGCTATCCCAGTGATCCACTCAACACCATTGGGTGTTATGGGAATGGTTTGCATTGTGTTTTGGGGGCCAACTCAGTAGCCCATGATTCAGTTTTCTCCATCCCATTATTTCAAGGATTTCCTAATTCATTTTGAGCCATTTTCCAACACACTCTGTAAACTATGCACCTGCCATCTCTATCTGAAAGCATGGATCCTGCACTACTCTCCATTATTGTGATGAGCTGTATAAATACAACACAAATGATCTTGTAGTATGACATGAGCTGTGAATCTGACAATGACACTGTGGTGTCTGCCCTCCTGTACACAATAGAAACAATTCAAGATTGCTGTTGGCGTTCATGGAGCAACTGCACACAGTAGACCATCCAGTTCTGAGCACAAGAAACAAGTACTGAGTAGTGAAATTGCATTGTTATGCAAATATGGGATGCCAATCTGTGATTGCAGAAATTTCAGATATGCAAAGCCACCTTCATGGAACTGTATGTGGAGCTTGCCCCTACTCTCCAGCACTAGGACACCAGAATGAATGCTGTCAGAAAGGTAAAGTGAGTGGTGATCACTATGTGGAAGTTTGCAGCTCCAAACTACTACCAATTAGCTGTGAATCGGTTTGAGTGAGGAAGTCCACCACTGAGTTGCAGTGGTGCAAGTGTGAAGGGCCGTTAATCACCTCGTGCTACGAAGGACTGATTCTGGACAATGTGCATGAAAACGTGGATAATTTTACAGCATTGGGATTCTATAACTGTGGTGGACCAATAGATAGTATGCATATGCTCGTTTTGGCTAGACCACCTTGTGATGGAATATATCAATACCAATGTTTCTCCTAAGGTGCATATGCAGCTGAGCAACATAGGTTGCTTGCTACATGGCAATTCCACTCCCCCAACTGGCTCGATCCCCTCCTTCCACACTAACCCTCCCATCTTCCTTTCCCAGTCACCCCCTCTAGCCAGCCTGACGCCATCTCCCCTACAGTCTTCCACCCCCTTTCATGACTGGCTGCCCCTGCGCTGTCCCCAATCACCCCCACCCCCACCCCCTTATCTGGCCACCGAAGCAGCTTGGCCTCTCCACCGGCTGCTCTTCCATCTGAAGAAGGTCTCAGTGAGCATGTGCAGAGGCTCTGTGCATGCTCAGCAAGACCTTACTGAGTGGGAGTTTTAAAAACTCCCAGCTTACAGGAAGCTTACAGAGGGCCTGAAAACTCTGTCTTCTGGCCAGGTAGGGATTGTGACTGCTGGCCATGATCAGCCAGCAGTGTTCTCTGTGCAGGGCAGCAGCGGGGGGCTGCGTGCCTGTGCTGCCGTGCAGCTTACAGGGGATGTTGATCAATACAAGTTCTACTTCTCTGTTATTGCAAGCACTGGTGGATCACTGAAGTCATTTCACCAAGATCAGTGCAGACTGGCTAGGGAACAGGCATGACACACACATCTTCAGGAGCACTAGACAATATAGCAAGTTGCAAGCAATAACTTTCTTTTCCAATAGCAGCTGGAGATGTGGAAATACCAACAGTGATCCTTGGAGAGGCAGCATATCCCTTGATCCCATGGCTTATGCCTTACACCACAAACCTTGACTGCTATAAGGAGTGCTTCAACAACAGGCTCAGCAGGTACAGAATGACTGACTGAATGTGCCTTTTGGCCATTTAAAGGGATGCTAGCACTGCCTTTTCCGCAGGTTAGACCTCAAGGAGGAAAAATATTCCCATGCCATAGCAGCCTGCTGTACTCTGTATAACATTTGTGAAGCTAAGAGGGAGAAGCTTCCAGACAGGTGGTGCATTGAGGTGGATTGACTGGCTGCTGCTTTTGGACAGCCAGATAACAGGGCTGTTAGAGGGGATTATTAAGGCATTATTTAATTCTAAGAGGCTTTCAAGGACCATTTTGACAATGAGCCCCAATAACACATGTTTATATAATGCACTGAGTCAAGCATTTTTTCTTGCACTGTAATATAAGCTTTGTAATGATTGCTATGTGTACAGTAATTTAACAATGCCAATACACCTACTGGTACTGGCTATTAATTGTAGTGGCAACTGCCCTATGTAGGAAATAGATGAAGATTCATTTTCTTTAAATAGGTGCCTTGTTAATAAAACTGATGCAAACATTTCTATCTTCTGGAAGGAACATGAAAAAAAGATCACTTTGCTGATGAGGCTTTCACAGCTAAGTGTGTGTCCAGCTGTCCTGGGAAACATGTTCCTTGTGGTGGAGTGCAGAGATACTGCAACAACACTGCAACATGTGAGGAAAGTGTAGGGAGGGCATGGAAGGCAGTTCTGTAAAGGATCCAGTGACAGGCAGGCAGGAATATGTTCCACCTGAAGTTCAGTCAGGGATTTCAGCATGGCTGATGGTTCCTTGAGTGGCTTTTTCAGCTGCTCCTTCCCCCTGCTTCCTACCTGATAATCTGTTTGCAGTTTTTCACTGATAGCTTCTCTCCATGCTGTCTGCTCACAGTCCAAAGCACCTGAGGATTTCTGTACCTTCTGTAACACATCTTCCTTACTCCTCTTGTTTTGTCTTCTCATAAGACAGAGACACTTAGCAGATGTGCAGGAGAAGACTCTCAAGGGCAAATCTGCGCATGCTAAACAAACAGTAGTCTGAGAAACTCTTGGGAGTGCACCTATAGGCTTGATCTGAACAAGTTAGAAACACCTCTTTCTCACTCTCTCTTGGGAGGCACACAGCATGGTGGAAGCTCCACCCATGATGAGTTGAGCCTGGCAGAAAAGGGGTAAGATGGGATAAAGGGGGAACTTGCGGAGTGGTATCACTCCAGTGGTATACTGATGGGAGAGCAGGGGCAGCAGGCCCCAAGAATCAGACTACAGTAGGGTTCTGGACCAGCAGCTCCCCCAAAACCAGGGGTTAGGGGAATGAGGCCACCTGGCCAGGCTGGTATCACAGTTAAGTGCAAGGGGGAGGACAGTGCAGGCCTCCTGGCCAGCCCATCCAGCTCTTAACAATCTGTTGGAGGCACAGAACTCAGGAGCACCCCTCATTGCCTTCCTCCCCACATGTCATGAAAGGCCAATTCAGACCCTACTCCCAGGCTGCAGGATGAAGCTGCCTCATCAGAGTCAGCATCAGGCTGCAGGGGTGAGGCAGACACTGCACACTGGGTAAAGATGTGTGGGATAGTGGAACCAAGCTTGCACTTCCACTTCACCCCAAGTTTCTGTCCCTATTTATCCTCAAAGCAATACAGTCAAATTTGCAAATAAATTTGAGCTCTGCAGCTTCTCTTTGAAGCCCTGAGCTGGTATTCATCTGTGTGAGCACAGCAGTTAGTAAATTGTCAATGGAGTGATCAGGAAGATTGAAATGCTCACCCACTGGTTTTAGACTGTTGGCTTGGAATGACTATAACTATAACTATTTCAAAAGAATTACTCTTTTGAATTAAAAGCAGGTTTAGTTATTTTGAAATAGTGCTTCATTTTTTCAAAATAATGAAGTGCTTATTTTGAAATAAAATGCCTGCATGGACAGGTAAAAAGTTTGTTTGTTTGTTTGTATGTTTGTTTGTTTTTGAAATAAGCCTCTCTATTTTGAAAAAAATAACTTTTCGGTGTAGACATACCCAGAGATTGTTAAATTCTTCCAAGAAAACCCTCAAAATGTTTTCAGAGAGATGTCTAAACACTATCTTGGATATATTATCTTTCCCAGTATATTTATTCTTGTTGCTATCAATAGCTTTCTCAAGTTTCTGCATACAAAACCATTTATTCACTGTGGTATTCCCACCTCAGAAGGTTTCTCCTTATCAGAACCCCTAACTATGTTGTCAGTACCAACAAGAAATCAGATGTGGCTACTGTTGGTCTGATTTCCATTCATTCTTCTAATTTGCTTGTATATTTCTGATGTCCTGGTATCTTTATTTACCCACTCACAGTATATCTTCCAAATCTCTTTCTTTAATTTTCTATCTTTTGTGCTATTGCCTTACTTTTATACACCATAACATCTTCCCTATTCACTTTTTTTTAATAGGATTTACTTTTTTCTTTAACCGCCATTTTGCACTCCTCATTCCATCATGGAAGTTTTGGGATATTTTAATATCTTAAGTACAGGTACAGTAGCTGCTGCTGTTAATCCCTTTATTTCAGTGTCATGGGTCCATCTACACAGCACTTTTATTTCAAAATAACACTGGTTATTTCAAAATAAAAGATATTTGGTCCACATGACAACTGTTTCGAAACAACATGTCCAAACAGCTTTATTTCAAAATAACCATTTTGAAATAACAGCCATTTCAATAGCAGGCTTTCCCTTAATTCGAATTAACATTTTGTTAATTCAAATTAACTTATTTATAAATAAGGACTTTATTTTGAATTAACTCATTTCAAAATCCTTATTTCGAAATAACGATGTGTGTGTAGACATAGCCATTGAAATTATGTGTCAACACTTACACAATGATTATTCACAAATTCAGTACAATTACTTGTAAACAGCTCTTAGTTAGCTTTTTAAAATTCTAGGTGATCAATTTTCTACCACCTTGAACCCTACCTTGTCCTTGAAATGTAATAAATACAGGGAAATGCTCACTCCCCTTTTCTTTCTTCCTTAGTATTTCCCAGCAGCATTTACTTGCAATATCTGCTGTTACAATTCCCAGGTATAAGCAGGAAAAACTACTGTTTGCTGCATTAAATCTGGTTGGGGTGCTATTGTTTATAACCAGTAGATTGTTTTCATCAATGAACATTTCTAAGCATGCACCATATTTATCAGTTGTCTTACTTCCCCACAATTTATTATAGCTATTTAGGTCACCACATATAATATATGATCTTTTAGCATTTGCCACTATTTCTTGTAGCTCTGAGCTTTCCAATTTTCCCACACAGGTTATATATATTATAAATCCTTAAAGAAATATTTCTCTTCTCCATTGGGAATATTTTTTTCTTCATGTCTCTGAACAGCACTATATTCTGCTCTTACTTCTTCATTCTTTACTGCTGTATTGTTTAATGTTTTCCTCATGAAATTACAAATGCCTCCTTCTCGCTCCACTTTTCAGTCTTGCCTAAAGCCAGTATACCCTGGAATTTTAAAAGAAAGCTTTTTAACGAGTCATGTTTCTTGGATACGTATGATGTCTGGTTTAGTTTTTCATTTTGGGGATATTTTCTTTTAGTTCTTGACCAACTGCTATCAAGCTGAATGCATTTCAGCAAAAAGACTGTGATCCTCATGTTAGTCATAATTCATCATTAACATGGATATGGTCAATTGACAAATTGCTACGATATATGTATTTTTCCACTTCTCTTTGTGACTTTCCCCTCCTGCAATCTGGACTGGTATTCCACTGGGTCACCTCAGTTCTCCACTTCTGAGTCATGACTTGGTCTACTTCACTGGATGGACCCCTACTCTTGGGTCAGCTCACATCCAGCCCCGTGCATTCAATTGGTCCCACTCCTAGTGAAGGAGTGCTCTAACCAGTCCCTCCTAGGATAGACCACCAGTAGACACAGTCCCAGATATAACATTGGGGACTACCATCTTGCAGGGTCCAGTGCTGCCCACTGCACTTTGCATGCTTATTTACAGTTGTCTGTCAATATACCAAGCACATTGATATGCACCAGTTCAGCCACTCCAAGTGAGGCCTCTGCACAAACTCATTCCACATGCACAGCTTTAGGTAAAACAAGTTTATTGACTATAGTAAAATTTTAAGTGATTCTGAGTCAGAGTAATATAAATCAAAAGATTACCAAAACAAGGAGCTAGTCACAATCAAATAAAAGATAACCCTTATTCTAAGCTAAACTCACTATTCCAGAATGTAATTCAGCTTGCCACACATGTTGGCTATGGAATGTTTTGCAGACCAACCTCCACTGTTCCTGTGGGTAGGTTCTCCATCTTTGGTGTTGCATGGAAGATAGATTCCAGGAAAGAGCACCTAGATAAGGGTCTCTTTTTCTTTTAACAAGTTTTCTTGGCATCCACTGGGTTGGTGTTCATCCATGGCCAGCAATGGGCGTTATTTCGCCTTCATGAGCCAAGGCACTCAAAGGTGCTTAGGCTCAGCCATGGTTCTTGGATATGCATGCCTCTGCTGGGTGCAGAAAGACAGCTTTGTGTTTGTCCACATCTATTCATGCCATGGCAGAGTTTCATATCTGTGCTATGTATGATATTGCAGGAAACAGGCTACCATAACAGTAATGTTCAGCATGTCATGAGCATTCCAAAAAACATTTCAATTGCCATACTTTCTTTCAGGCTATGCACAATTACACTGTAAGGGTGAACATGAATGATACACAGATCACACCACAAGGGTGTACGTGGGGTGCAGCATGTCACACCCTTGCTATAATATTCATGTTTCTGATATTTTCCTTATTTGTGATGTATAATTTACCACTTCTACCATAAATAAACCTTTCTATTTCACTACTAGTGTATCATTGCCTATTCTTCTCTCAGTGTTGTAATAATTCCTACCCTATTTCAAAATAGTCTTCACTAGACTCCTATTTCAAAATAATAAATTTGAAATAATGCTATTTCAAAATAATTATTTTGAGAAAAATTCAAAATAGTTATTTCAAAATAACTATTTTGCAGTATCTTTGGCAGTGTAGACAGCCTGTGAGAAAAAGGAGTGATACCAGTATTGTCACAATATGCAGTAATAATTCCAACATGAAAATCAGGCAAACTATCCATAAAAGAGGATGTTTATAGCTGAACTTCCATGACATCCTGTCTGGGTAAAATTATAGAGATACTAAGAATGAAAGATTGGTTGCCTATTTAGAAAACAATGGCATTATAGAAAGGGTGAAGAATGGTTTTAGGAGAGGAAGATGCACCATTGATCACATTGCTATATTAGAAATTGGGTGGAAAAAAAGAGACACAGAGTCATGGCAGCTGTCTATAGATATTGAAAAGGCATATGACATGCTGGGGTGGGAGGGTTTGTTGCACAAAGTACTTGCACCAGAGATAAGGAGAAGAATGTTTTGATGAATTAGAGACTTTTTGACTAAAAGAACCATGCAGGTCAGAGTTGCAAACATTATCTCAAATACACATAATATTAAAAGTGACACTCCACTGGGAACTATAATCAACCCAACCTTAATTAATATTATGCTAAATGCAGGGCTGCCAACTGTGCATTTTAGTTTTTACTGACACAAATATCTGAAGCTGAGGTTTTTTTTACTGACATGATAAACTTTTAACTGATGTCACTAAAAATACTATAAACAATACACTAACCTTACTGTATTATAACCATATCCTAATGTCAGCAGCTGAAGAAGGGTAGGGATGCTGGACTGGAGAGATGGGAAGGGTAGAGGAGGAAATAGCTCGAGGGGCAGGAGGAGGATAAAAGCAAGAATGCTGAACTACAGGACTTTGGGGAGCAATGGGGAAGATCTCTGGGGAGGAGTAGCAGTGATATCACCACACTGAGGACTAAGATCTACATGCACAATGTCACATGCATCTCCCTGAGGGAGCACAAAGGTGCCCTCTGCACATCTTACTTGACTGTGCCCTGCTACTGCTCTGGGTGCAGACGCAGCCTCTGCTGGAGGCTCCATGACTCATGTTGTGGAGACAGACTCAATGGGGTGCACAGTGGCAGGAATCTGACTGCACAAAGGGGCCTCCCAACCATTCCCCTGGCTAGGCTTTTCCAATCCTTGCTGACGACTGGTGAATTAAGTGCAAGGCCATTGTAGCAGATCCCCTACTCCCTCCCCCACATCAGCCCCATGGCCCCATCTAACCTGCATCCTGCCCTTTTCCCTGGATCAGACTCAGCTTCTGGTCCTGTACGGTGCCATTGGATACTGCCTACTGTCCTACTGTTGGAAGACTTCCACTTCTAAATATACCGAGCAGCCTCATTGCTCATTTCACTGTGATGTGTTGCCACTCTCTTCCCTCTCCTGTTGAGTGAGTGAAGGAAAGATTTTTATGCACGTTTTCTTTTAATTACAGACTTGTGGACAGCAGGAAAATTACAAACTTTTTTACTGACTGTCTGTAAATTTCCAGATGGGTGGCAACCTTGGTCATAAATGATCTCCCAAAACAATCAAATGCCAGGGAAATGGAGTGTCTCACTTTATTCATCTGCGGACTCTGGTTTAAACAAGAATATTAAGGTGGAAGAAAACAGACTCAATCAAGAAAGCATTACAGGAAATCTCTAACTGGAAAAGTGCATGGGGTTTCAAGTTCTCCACTGGCAAAACTTAAGGACTGATTTTTACAAAAAGGAAAGTTGCAAAGGAATGTGAAATGTATAGAATAGAAATAGATATAATTAAAAGGTTTAAACTCATAAGGGTAATAGTTGATACTAAATTACTTGGGAAGGATCACAGAAACTATATTAAACATCAATATACAGGAAGGGTTATCCTGCTTAAAAGTCTTGCTGTGACTTACTGGGAGCGTTGATAAGAAAACACTGTGGATGGTATACATAGCAGTAATCAGACTGATTAGTGACTACAGCTGCCAACCTTTTGGGTGAGCGTCTAAATTGGAACTTACAAATTAGATGTAATACAAGCCCAAGCACTACATATTGTGTGTGGTACATTTATTACAACATGTATGGGTTCACTAGTGAAATGTCAGTTATATGATGAATGAAACTATTGGACCTAACTTTCTGGAAGAAAGTAAAAGGTAACTAAATGATAAAAGTCTACAAACAAATAATAGATGCGGACTCTTGGGTATTCACCAGGCAAACTATAGCACATGATGTTAGAACGACGCATGCCATTTGAGCTAAAATGTGAACACAGGAGCTGAAAAAGGAAAAGTTGAATGGCCTGGCAAAATTACTTACGGATGGAAAGTCTCATACCCAAATATGAATATATATTAAATTTCTAAACTTAAGAGTAAAAAAAAAGACAGTACCTATTAAGAAAGAAGTATGCCAGTATATTCTGTAGGTGGAAAGTGGTCATTTTTGTCAAATACATAAAGATGGACCCAGAAGAGGGGGGGAGGAAAAAAAATAAGAAGAGTAGGAATGACATATTATATAAGAAAATTAGGAATTAGTGTAGTTAAAAGACTACACAGTTATGTAGCTGTTGTGACAGCCAGAATAGTAAAACTAATGTTAGTATTAAATTGGAATTAAGGATGTACACCAATCAGCAGCGCTCTTTTTATTTTTATTTTTTTCCTAAGTCAGCCTCAGGTCTCATGGTGATGAAATGCATGTCTCAGTGTGTAGAAGTGCATAGTGTAGCAGCTGGCGCCTGGTATGAAGAGGAATCTACAGGTAGGGCATCCCCTATTCTCTCCCTTCCCCTGCTTTCAGGCCCAGTGCTCAAGGATTAAAGGAGCCTTGGTAAGGTTGTAGGAGGGAGATGGACCATGGTACACCCCTGACTACAAGGCCCCAGACAGTTGCCCCCTCAAAAAGTGACAACCCTCGCCCCCATACTCTACAATCCTTGCTTCTGTGCTACTGCTGGTGGCAGCTCTGTCTTTACAGATGCTTGCTTGGTCAGCAGTCGTAGCTTTCTATCTGCTCTTCACCCCCACCTGCAGGAATGCAGGTGTAAGGGTGGCAATCCCACAACACCCCTACAATAACATTGTGACCCCCCTCCCCCTCCCGACTCCCTTTTGGGTCAGGCTTCCCTACAGTTAGGTGGTGACATTTCAAAGTAAACTTCTGAAACTGAGAAGTTGACTATTTTTAAAAATCCCATGACAATGATATTGACCAAAATGGACTGTGAATTTGTAGCGACCTAATCATGTGATACCTCTATAGGACAGAGCTGTAGTTGAAGACAAATGTACTGAAATGCAAGGGGGAACACCTGCACTTAATAAACTCTTTGAAAGATGACTATAAAAAGTACTTTTAACAGTGACATCTAGTTGACTATTAAACAGTTGCAAAAAGGAAGGGGTGAAGTAGAATCACTTGAGTTGCTTAAAATTGAAGTAGATAAAGCACTAAAGTACACTGTAGGGAACCACTCACTGTTAGAGAGAAAAAATATAACACACCACAAGTAGGTCTGTTGCTGCTCTAGTTTCTATGTTTCTGCAGGTGGAAAATATATGTAAGAAGAAAGATCAAACACGCTAGGGAAGTGAAAAAAACAGAAACAAAACTCATAAAGCTGTGAAAGCTGCTGAAAAGCAATCACTTTGACTTTCAAAAGAGCTTGAATTCAATGGGAGAATGATACTCAACAGGCTGTAGCTAAGAACTGTGCATACAGGGGAGATTTTATTGCAGTTTGCAGTTTTTGAAATGTGTAGGTATGCAATTTTGCAAAGCACAAAATTTCAGCAGTTATGACAGCAAGTTCTCTCTAATGCCCTCTTTCAATAGTACCAATTGCCAAGAAACTCATAAGCCTCAATAATTATAAATTATTTAAAAGCATGTTTTCCAACTGGTGATGACTGACAGGCACAAGCCAGAAAGCAAGACCCTTTTTCAAGCCTGGTGAAACACAGGGCTTACTGTGTTTCCTCAGGGTGAACAATCTTCAACATCTGAATTCTATCACTTCACAGATATATCTATGGATTAACCTGTTCAATCAAATTAGCCAGTCTAATTCAAATCAAATCATAGGGCTGGAAGGGGCCTCGTGAAATCATCAAGTCCAACGCCCTGGGAATTGAACCCAGGACCTTCTGCATGTTAAGCAATGATTGGAAGAGACTAGAGAATGCAGTAAGGGTTACAATATCCCAGATTGTTAACAAGACACAGAAAAGGAGCAGAAGATAGTGGCTAACAGCTTCAATTGTTAAGTAAAAATGATGAAAGAAGGCTTGGATATTGTCTCGAAAAGGTTTGCATACGTATGGCTGTATATGACACCCTTATAGCACTATAACAGCACGAAGGGAAAATATGGGCTCAGGACTGATCCTGCAGTGCATAATGAAACAATATCACACATTTGTATACCTTGAAGCTTACTGAATTATAGCCATATTTATATCTATGATGTATGCATGTTCAGTAGAGGTGCATAAACCCTAGATACTATATAAAGTACAGTTTATTAAGTTTATTTTAGGTTTTGTAAATATTCAGAAATAAAGTGAGAAATTATTAACTATTTTGCATACTACCATACAGAGAAAAGTTCTCACCCTTTTAAATATGAAAAATGTTCTTAAATACCATGAAAATAATAAAACATAATTGCTTTGATTTAATGTGTCAGTAACCAAATACATTAAGTATCCTCAGTAGTATGCTTGTCTATTATCTTTGCAATTATTTACAGATTAAGGACTCCCTAAAGATACACATTATGATAAAGCTGTAATAATGTCTCAGAAATGTATGGTTTGGAGATGTCACACTGATTTGTGGATAATGATTCACAATCTATTGATACTAGATGCAATTTAGTTTGACTTCAGAACATTCTGGAAGCAATTATTGGCACAACATGGGGTAATTGTAACATGTCAGAATCTCCAAATGATTTCCACAGCTGTATTACTCAGACTTACTTGACATTTTGTGTAAATGCTGAAGGGGTATGAAAATACAACGTAATTTTATCCCTAACAGTCAAATTCCAATCTCGTTTTCACCTATGTGGCCTCATGGGCTGTGTTCACACAGCACTCTTATTTCGAAACAACAGAGGTTGTTTCGAAATAAGAA
>ML681993.1:16068439-16117492 GCA_007922195.1 Podocnemis expansa | reverse complement strand
CAAGGAATGCCCCGACACGCCCCCAGCAGGCGCGTCAGGCCGGGGATTCCCGAGGGCGTGTCAGGGAATGCCCCGACACGCCCCCTGCCAGCGTGTCAGGCCGGGGATTCCGGCCCGCGCTTACTCCGGCCCCAGCAGCAGCGGGCTGCAGCCGCGTGCCAGGGCCACGCCTCCAGGTTGGGGGGCAGCAGGGGCTTTAAAGCCCCTGGGGTGAAGTGCCCCGCTGCCCTCTCCTGGCGGGTGCTTGCAGGGGGCTGCAGGCACCCGCCAGGTGAGGCGCAGTGCCTGCAGTCCCTTGCAGGTACTGGCGGAGTGAGGCGCAGCCCTGCGCCTGACTCCGCCGGTGCCTGCAGCCCTCTGCACTGCACCCTGTGGGTGCCTGCAGTCCCCTCCCCAAGTGAAATAGCAGGTCCACACTGTGGACCTGCTATTTCACTCCGTTATTTAGCGGACACCGTTTTTGTCCAGCGAAATAAGTTGTTTCGAAATAACATATTATTTTGAAACAGCTTGTTTCGAAATGTGTTGTTTCGAAACAAGCCTGCCCTGTGTGAACATAGCCATGGAGTTAACTGGCGGTACAGAGGAGCATATGAGAACAGTGTTTGGTGATGTACAATACCTAGTAAAAGAAAAAGCTTTGTTAAGGATAAAATGATAGGTTTTTACACTGTAGGCCTTGTTCTGATCTCTTGTTGGTTTGACACCAGTATGTCAATTGATCTTGGTGGAACTAGTCCAGATTTTCAGCAATGTAAACATGATCAGAATCAGGCCCAGATTTCTTGACTTCAGTGGAATTAAGGTTAGGAAAAGTTCAGCCAATCTGAACAAAACAAGAACTGATCTCAAACTTTCTTAGCCTCTGATTTCACCATTTCAATGTAGATATTAATTAAATCTGTTCACTCCTGACAGGAAAGCTGGCTCTTGCCAGTGCCATATCTTAGTCCCTGTGGGCTGCTTTGTGCAGTAGGTCAGACTAGATGATCATATTGGTCCCTTCTGGCCTTAGAGTCTATGGCTATGTCTACATTAGGCAGGAGATAAAGTATGATTTGGGAGGCCCCAAAATGCTCCTGCACTGGTGGGGCCCCCTCCAGTACTGTTGGGCCCCCCCTGGACCCCAGATCCTGCCCCCCACATGCCACCACCCCACCCCCTGGCCCCCAATACCCCCCCCCCCAGTGCAAGTCTGCCACCCCGGCTCACTGGCAGCTCAGCTGGGGAGGTGGAAGCAGTAGGCCCTGGTCCAGGCGGCGCTGTGGCTGCAGTGCCACTGCAACCCCCGGTTGGGGATGGGGCATAGAAGGGGAAGAGTTTGGGGTGGAGCTTGAGCCCCCTAGTAATACCCCTGGCCCCTGCTTGCCGGAATGTGGCAGAACGCCGCTCTGGGGCCTGTCATTTTCAGGGGCCCAGAGTTCGGGCCCCTAAAAATAGAACATGGAAGCAGAACACTGCATTCTGGGGCCTGCTGTTTTTCAGTGGCAGGCCCTGGAATGCAGTGTTCCAGCTCCACATTCTATTTTTAGGGACCCCAGAAAGCTGAGCCGCTAAAAATAGCAGGCCCGAGAATGGCATTCTGGTGCGTTCCTCCTTACTTTAACCCCTGACATTAGGCAAAGTGAGTTCAAACTTGTTAGTTCAAACTAATAAGTCTGAGGTTAGTTTGAACTACCCTTGAACTTATTAGTTCAAATTAACAGCTTGAACTGGTTTGAACCAACGTTAAATTTGAACTAGTCCACTTTGTTAGTTCAAACTAACTACCCTTATTTGGAACTTATTAAAGGTTAGTCCTTGTCTCCACTGTATTGAGTTCAAACTAACACTTGAACTAAGCACTTAGTTTGAACTAACTGGTGGCAATTACTAGTTTGAACAAAGCATTCATTAATTCGAACTGAGGAATTCCTTAGTCTGAACTAATGAAAGCCTAATGTAGACAGGCAAAAAGTTAATTCAAATTAAGCCTCCTTAATTCAAACTAACTTGCCAGTGTAGACATAGCCTATGAGTCTATGAGCCCTTTCTTTCTACTGAGGTCTGTCAACTCTCTGCTGTTCTTTTCATGTTTGGTGCTGCTCTGGTTATTTTCTCTTAAAGTGAACCTCCAAATTGCATTATAATCTTCCTCCTCCTAAGATTAGCATTTCTCATAGTGATGAAGGGAGTTGTGTCTGTCTTTAATGCCTATCACTGCATATGCATGTGACAAAATGTTCTTGGATATTCCAGTGGTATGTTATTCACTCAAGCACAATTTAAGGGCAAGCCTCAGAGTAACTCTTAATTTGAAATATAGTAATTGTGAGCCCTCACAAAGAGAGTGCTCACTCCAATCCTTTGGTCAAGTGCTTCTAAAAATCTCATGTCTACATACAGATACATGGGGTGGGGGGCACGACCCACAGGTATAGCTGCCCTGAAAATCCTTGTATAGGAGAAGGAGAAGAAATAAGCAAAGTAAAGAATAATTGACAGTCACAGAAAAATGCAGCAAAACAAAAATAGTGGGCTTTTAGATAGGGCGATGCAGATTGGAACTCTGAATCATAGGCCTGAAGCTCCATTGCCTTGTACCCTGATGCCATTTAAAACAGTATAAAATAAAGTAAAATGCTGCCAAAATCATCCACAGCCACTCTGCATTCACTTTGCCCTTGCATGAATAAATTATACAAAGAGCAAGACAATGGAGAAATGGGTATCCTGAATTTAGCAAATCACATGTTTATGTAATGAGGGTCTTTATGTTATTTGAACATCAGAAAAACGTCAGATGATTGTTTTAATAAATTCTTACATTTACATACACACACATCTCTAGCAAATTCTAGAGGCAAGGTAAGTGTCCAGTTGTCCACAAACATTTCAAAAATCATTTCTCCTCACATGTCCTAGATGAGGAGTGTATGCAACCATGCACCCATAAAAATATTTTTCAGAGGATAATTAACAACAAAGATTATGGAGTAATTAGTTAGCAGAAGTTTAGCTATTAAATCAGTGTGAGATTTAGCACAACATACAAGTCCACTCACAAAGCCAAAGTTAATTATATCATCAGTTTTTCTCTCCCCAAAAGCTCCAGTGATTTGATTAGGCTCTTGTCTAATCTATTTTCATATTCAAAAGGTTTTGGGAAAATCCTATCTTGGCCTTCCTTCAAGTATCAGAGAGAATTGCAGTTTCATCCCTGCTTTCTAAATGTTTTATGCTTTGTATCTGTTTATGTATAAGGAGAGAGAAACATTGTGTTATAAGTTCTCAGTGGTATTAATTTATTTTATACAGTGCTTTTACATGAGTTCTCAGTGTTTTTTACATAATGTTTTCTTATTTCAGTTATTGATTAGCTATCACTGAAACCATAAAAGGACACAAGCAAAAAAAAAAAGATATTTCAGAACAAATTGTTTTTGCTGCAATAATAAGTTATACAATTTATGGTTGTTTTCTTCGATGTGGTGTTTTTCAATACATTTTTATTGCAGGCCCTAAATTATACTTTCACAGGAAAGGTCTCTCTTTAAAGTTTTGGGTCAGAATTGTTCAGATCTTTTCACACCAAATTAGTCAGTTCTAAAGCTGGCAAAATCCTTGGCAGGCTTGTAAATCTTTCAAAAGATGTTATCCAATTACCCTTCATGGTCCACAGGATTCTATAGTGTGACTATTTCCTTCTGTGTGAGGAATTAAGAGCTCATGAAAGGTTAGGAACCAATGGAGTTGAAAAGTAATGCTCTGCATTTTTTCACAGTTCAGTTATTGTGCCTGTATCTAGTGATCAAACAAACATATTCATTTCTGATCAAGAACACTGACCCCCTCTTGCGATTAGAGGAGTATTTAACTTCATAGATTTTTGGTTTATGTCATTTATTTAAGACAATCAATTATATCAAATTGCTAGCCACCGTACATTCACAACCCTGCTCTGGGATAATAGAATGAAATTCACTGTCTTTGTACCTATTCTACATCTGCGGCTTTGTTACATATCGTTATCTTATAGGTATATAGAAAGAGATATATATAGATATGGATATACTGAACTTCTGTAATGGTGGCCAGGGGTCATAGAGGTCCTAGGGGGGTTTTTTAATATCAAAAGAAGAACAGTGAAGAACAACCTCAAAAGGGGAATTTACTTTCCTTTTCCATTTCCTTTACATAAACATTTAACACCTTTATTTATTAACAAAGGGATATAAAAGACAAGCATCTATAAAGATGTTGTTAAGAGCAGAGAGCACTAAAGATCCCAGTAATTATCAAAACTACAGTATTTAGTCCAGTGGCATATATACTACAATTATAAGACTATTGCAGAGACAGAATAAAGTTACTGAATCAATTTCACGTGTACTATTTATTATGTCAGTCTCTTGGTCAGCAGTACCGAAAAAATGCTATTTCAGAAGCATTATGTAGGTAATAAAATTGTATCAAACAAGAAAATATATGCTTCTTCTCTTAGTGCTTTTTTTTTAAACAAATCCTTTCCAGTGTAATAAAAAGAAAGCTACAGTTATAGAAATCCGGCTGCATCTAAGAGCTGTGGTGCTGACCTGTAAGTAACTTTGACATATGGCAACCCGTTATATAAATGTTCATTTAATTTCCATTTCATACTGGAAAAGGATTTTTGTATTGCAAAGGTAAGGAGTTATGTAACTGTGAATTGTTGCCACCAGCACCTTCTAGATCAAATTCTCCAGTACACTTTGTGTAATCCTTTACACTTGTATAAAGTATGTCTAAAAAGCAACCAAATCAGAATGGGAGAGCACTTTGCACTCCCTCTGCACAGCTGTGAATGAAATTGGGGATAATAATACTGACTTTGCAAAGCACTTTGACATCTACTGGCACAAAGTGCTACATAAGAGATATCAGTAGGTATTTTTATTAATATTTATGAAACAATGTTCAGGACAGTGGAGAATCAGGCCTGCACTTCCTCGGGGGGATTTTTAATAGTCCAATGTGTATGAGAAATTGGGCTTACAAAACTGTAATTTCCACAAAGAAAATGCAGTTTCTGGGAAGTGTTACATTTTACAGAATAGTTGTTTCATTATATATTTTATCTAGGTAAAACATGCAGTCATTTAACAGCAATTGAAATAATATGGATGCAATAAAATATAACTTTAACTGCGACGCCCCAAAATCCATGATTATCTGGGTTAACTGTGTATGGAAAAAATGCTAGATGATTTAAAAAGGTGAATGATATGGTAAGTAATGTAGCACAGGCTTTTGCAGAGCTCAGCCTTTTAGTTACTTTCATATATTTATAATCCTGTTTACTGGAGTTCTGTCCACTGCAGATTCCACAGAGATTGGCAATTTCATGTCTCTCAGGTCTGTACTGCACTTATAAACCGATCTGTTATATAAATAATAGGTCAGCACTCAGCTATCAAGCAAGGGGATTGATCATTATCTAAAAAAGCTTCCAGGTTTGCTGAGACTATAAAGCCACATTCAGAGAAGTACAACCTGCCCTGTTAATTTTGTTCTTTCATACTTATTTCACATAATTACAAATTATATCACAGAGCAACCATAAAATGTGTGAGTTCTGTTTACAACTTTAGCACTTCTTTGCATTTTAACTACTGGCTGTAAATTGCTGACATAGTGCATTTAGCTTCTCTGTGCTTGCTTCTGGGTAATGATTAACCTCTGCTCCTCTCCAGATCAATGCTGCTAAACCAAAGCAATATCACAAATGGGGAATTCTGCATGGGAACATAAGGTATATGCTGCAAATTAGAGGTCTGATCCTTAGAGGGTAAATGCCAAAAACTCTCAGTGGCATCCTGGCCCCTTGCAGTTAGTGGAGACAGGATTTTACCCTCATTTTCTTCAATGAGCATTGCAAGCCTGCAGCATTCTTCACGTGTTTTGGACCTCTCAGTGTTCACAGTGGCAGGTAGTTTTAGGGACAATTTCAAGCATTTTGAAATAATTTTCTTTCCACTGGTTTAAAAAAGGAACACTTTCATATCTTTATTTTTCATTATGTTGTTGGAGATTACTTCCACTTGCTTTTCCCTTTCCACCCCCTTTTTTTTTCTCTCTGTTTCTTTTTCCATTTTCCCACCTCAGGGAAAAACTAAAACTGAAAAGTAAAAGAATAAAGATGTAAGTTTCAGTTTTTGGCAAAAATTAGTTTTTGGGAAAGAAATCATTTATAAGTTTTGGTTAGCTCAACTGCATAGTAATTGTTCTCACAAAATGTGATGAACAAAACATGCCATGGCAACCAGCTAAAGATCTGCACTAATTTATAGAGTTTTTAAAGCCAATGGTACTATTGTGGTCACCTGCTCTGACTTCTTGTACAACACAAAACATAGAAACTCAGCCAATAACTGCTGCATGAGAGCAATTCACCAACAGGGGACCTCAAACCGATAACCCTGAAGTAAATTATGTACTCTACTAACTGGCTTCATCATGGGGCCAGCATTTCCCCAAATCCTTACTGGCCCAGAGAGACAGTGAAATCTACTATACCTCTGGGTCTTCATTGTCATCATTCTTCAGGGTATATGTGTATCAAATTGGAGATCTCCCTTAAAATACCACAAAACAAGAAGCAGAAATTAAGAAATAAAGTAAACAACTCAGCAAGGAAAACGTATTTGCTGTCTTTTTTTTTTTTTCTTTTGGAGCACAACTTCCCATAAACTTCAAGGTTTTATACTTGTAGTCTCTTGGATTTGATTCACAGAGCAATGAGTCACTACTGTTTGAACACAATCAGCTCTTCAATTTATTTCAAAAATAAGAATATCCATTTTCCATAAAATTCAATGGGGTTATTGAATGTCTCATTTTCAGATATGTTTGTGATATCTAGTTCTTTTGCTCAAGCCTTTGATCTTTAGTTCTTGATCTTTAGTTTGATCTAAAGCCTGAGTCTGTGCCTCCCTGAGGAAATTCCCATTGTTGAATCTTCTAGACCAGTGGTTTTCAACCTATGGTCCACAGACCTCTAGGGGTCTGTAGATTAAATCTCAGTTTTCAAAAGGGGTCTGTACCTCCTTTCAAAATTTCTTAAAGGTCCACAAATTTAAAAAGCTTCAAACCACTGTTCTAGGCCAAAGCCCTTTGTTTTCTGAATTCTCTGATTCTATTTCAGTTGATTTGGGCAGAAACAAAAACTGCTGTTTCTGGCATTAAACCTTTAATTGCACCTTGTCTTCATCATCCTTCAAATCTTTCCTTAAGATTCACCATTTGATACAATTCCTACAGAACACATATCTGACAGAAGGAAGGCATGTGATTCTTTAAGTCTACTAATTAGGTGAAGCTACACTAGGTTTCTTGTTATCACACCTTCTCCACATACCCTGGTACAAATTAGATTAGCACAGATGCTGTCCTAAATTATGCTGGGATCTGAATTAGTCCCCAGATGACCCCAATGTCATGGGGGGAGGATGAAATGAAGAGATTTTTGTCCATGCTACTTCCCTGGGCTGTGCAGTCTGCTTCTTAGACTGAGCCCAGAAGTACAGGCCTGTTAGCTCTTATCTGGTATGTTGTCATGATATGTTAAATAGAAAAAAAAATTGAAAAAGCAGAACTAACTGCAGTTGAAAGAAAGCTGAATAATATGTTAAATTAACATTTCGTGGTACTCATGCCTCTAACTACAATGTTAGAAATGTCAGAAATGCTTTTGGAGCATATTTATTTATTGCTCACTACAAATGCTGCTTGCCATACCTGGAGACTAAAGTGCTCTATTTGGGAACAGTTTTGCACAGTCCTGAGCACCCACAGTTTCTGTTGACTTTAATGGGCGTTTATGATGCAAAGTATATAGCAGGAAATGCTCAGTTTCTTGCTGGGCTAAGGTTCATCCAAAAGACAAGCAAACAGTCTCATAAAGTGCCTCAACCCTGATACAAAGGAAATGCTACATTATCTGTCCTCCTTGATTTTATGGTTTGGACTTTGGCTCTAAACAGAACTGAGACAATCAGATTACTTCCTATAGGCCACTGAATAGGAGTCATCATTCAATAGTTTTTGGTCATACACCTCAGCAATTTTCATCACTTAAACTTTTTGAATACACCAAATTTATGTTTGTGTAAAAATATTGTTTCTTTTTTGTACTACCGTACTGCAGAAAAAGGGAAAATATAGTTGATTACAGTAATTGCTCTGTTGGACTCTATTGTTTAATTACATTTGTTTGTTTTTGATTAAATTTTGAATAATAAAAAATGACTAAATTTTAGAAAGTGTTATTTTCTAAATTAAACTGTTTATTGGGAGTTCAAAATCACAAATCTGTTTCGTTCTCTGTACTTCTGACAACTTTAGCTAATTCGTTTTTTATTTAGTATTGGATTATTCTTTTTTCATATTCATGAAGAAGCATTATGAATGAATCTTAGGATTTCTTCAGAAACCATCACATATGTTCAAGGAGGCAGATCTGAAATTGAGTTTCCATGGAACCTTGCAAATAGATGCAGCTTTGACAAAAAGAGAGAAAAAAGAGATTCCAGTCTCAATTACAGGAGTATAAATCCAAACTATAGATTGTAATGGAACTTCTCTATTAGGTCAGAATCTGGCCCAGAAACAATTTCAGGAAACAAACTGAATGGTTCCTGTGGTTCTCTGGTCTTAGTTCCTTTTAATGTGGGTTTGTGGTATTTGTTTGTTCGTTTGTTCAGCATGTTCCATGGGATTTCATTCTCTTGATATTTTATTAATGTAACTAACTGAAATGTTCATTCAAGATATTTAAAGCTAACTTAGCCTTTTATAAAGATGCTTTTAAAAAAAGTCTCAAAGGAACAAGAAAAATGACATTTGTTCTCTGTCAGTGTTAGCTGAATTCTGCCTTTAGTTTGGGGATGGTCTTCATGGAATCTGTAAGGACTATATAAAGAATAAAAAGGCAGCAGCCTCCCAGTTAGGATTGTAGTAACCCTGGGGAAGAAAGGGTTAACAGCATGGTCAGTGAGTCCAAGGAGAGCCAATAGAAACAAAGTACAGATTTTTGAATTGGAGCAGCAGCCTTGCCTGTTCCAGTTTGGTGGCAGCAAAGCTCCTGGAAGGATCAAGAGGAGGCTAGAGCGACCAGCCTCAAGGATCCAGCAACATCTATGCCAAAGATAGGCTCAAGTCTGTAACTGACCATGCGTGAGTAGGACAGGGACTGTTTAGTTAGATGTGGTCAGGGTATTTCTTTGTTTTGGTTCTATTTTGGATTCCTCTGCACTGAGCACATATATTCCCTCCCAATATCCTGTAACTACTTAAGTTAAAACCTAGAGAAGCAACTCTCTGTGTTTCTTAGCTGTTCTTCTTAATTAAAGATTTTACTTTTTTTAAAATAAGCTCCAGTTCTCTGTCCTAAAAGGCAAGAGGTTTTGTGTGCATGTGCCTCAGACTGCACAGCCAAATACTAAAGGAGATTCTGTCTCATTTTCAGCTGGTATCATAGCTGGGGTTCAATTGCTCTCCTGTGGGAGGAAGAAAAGCATTGAGGGTACCACACAGAAGGAATTCCCAAGTGTGCTTTCTTGGGTTTTGAAGAGTGTTTTGCATTTGTGTGGTGGTAGCAATACCACCAAAAGGCCAGGAAATTGGTAACCTTGGAGAGTTTTAAGACAAGGCTTTAGAGCCAATGGGTTTTAAGGCTTTTGACAGGCCCCCACCTTCTGCACTTCAAAGTGCCAGAGTAGGAAAACAGCCTTGACAAGGATGAGCTCACGAATTTCATCCATAAACACATAGATATTGCACAAAGAACAGAGCACACATATGTGCAGGTAGATGACCTTGAAAGTAGTGCTTTGGGAGCTGAAAATATAATAGATAAAGAAAATGAAGAGCTATAAAATATGAAGAGTGAACAAAAAGAGAGAAAATGAGCAAGTATGCTGAATGTATGTATTATTGGGGTTCCAGCACTATTAAAGTATGGGGATATATTGACCGATTTCTTTTCCCAAATAAGTATGAAGTTTCCTCATTTGATCAGATCTTACCTATTCATACATTTACAAGGTAAAAGCAATGGGGAAGGGAATGGAAATTTCCTCCCGGGGATCCTTTCACATCACTTGGTAGAAGCAGATTTTACACCACTCTACGCAGAAAAGACACAGGGGTCACTCCAAACTGTGATATATTCCAGAAATCCGTGCAGATCCCAGGACCTTCCACCTTCAAACCTGATCTTGCTTATCCCCAGTGCCCTTATCCCACTACTGCCCCTTAGCTTTGTAGCCTCTTTGGAGCTGCATTAGCAGGAACTTCCCCTGGCTGCAGCTGTACCCAGGATATCCAAGAGGGGCTCTATGAAAAAAATAATATATTCCTGATTTTTTTCTTTATTTTTTTCTGAATAAGTTCCAGTTGGTTAGACAGAATATGATATGACCCCCTTGCAATTACTTACTCTTTCCCAGCTCACCTAGTGTCCATTCTTTCCACCATGTAGATTCCAACCGTATAGGGAGTGCTCTGTGAGGTCCAGAGGTGGAAAGGAGTAGCACTATGAATGTTGCAAAGTCTCCCTTCCATAGTGTAATTCATATACACCAAAACCAGAAGAGACCACTAGGACCATTTAGTCTGATCATCTGTATGTGTATTTGTTTTCTTGGTCAACCAAAGATGTGGACACATATTGAAGAGGGTCCACAGAAGATAACAAAAATGATGAAAATGATAAAAAGTTTAGAAAATGATATATATGAAGAAAGGTTTAAAAAATGTGTCCACGTTTACTTTTGAGAAAAGAAGAGTGAACAGGGACCCAATAACAGTTTTCCAGTATGTTAATAACTGTGGTAAGGAGGACTCTAATAAATTATTCTGCATGTCAGGTGAAGGTAAAACAAGAAGTGATGGACTTAATCTGCAGCAAAGGAGATTTAGGTTAGATGTGAGCAAAAAACTTTCTAATTATAAGCCTCATTAACTCTGGAATAGGCTTCCAATAGAGGTGGTAGAATCCCCATCTGGAGCTTTTTAAAAATAAGATGGACAAATAACTTTCAGGGATGATCTAGCTTTACTTGGTCCCACCTCAGTTTGGTGGTAAGAGGAATTTGATGACTTCTCAATGTCCCTTCCAGCACTACACTAGTCTGATCCTACAGCACAAGCCAAAGAACCTCTCCAAAAATAATTCCTAGAACATATATTTTAGAAAAACTGCTGATCTGGATTTTAAACTTGTCAGTGATGGATAGCTTACCATGCCCCTTGGAAAGTTGTTCCACATAGAGTGACACTTTTCTGGATCTTAGTGGTATGATCAGACTCATTGTTTAGATTTCAAATAACCTTACTGAAATTGCATCTATTACTGCATGACTACTGTCCATTAGGTTAGTAATCCTGTCAAGCAAGGAAATTAGATTGGTTTGGAATGAACTTTTCTTTAAAAAAAAATCTTTTTGTCTCTTACTTATAACTTATTATCCTGTGGATTCTTACAGACTGACTGCTTAATGGCTATGTCTGCACTTGCAAAGTTAATTCGAAATAGTTATTTCAAATGAATTACTTCATTTTTAAATCAAAGTTATTAATTTGAATTAGAGTCTTCGTGAGACTTCTAATTTGAATTAAAGTAGACTTTATTAATTTGATTTACAGAGTTTACATTAGACTCTCTGATTCAAACTTGGGGAAAGTAGGAAAGTCAATAGGGCAATTATATCAAATTAAGGCTACTCCCTGGCTAACACTGGCTCAAATCAAAATAATAACTTTGAAGTAACCACTGCTTCAAAGTTAAAAGGAGTTTTTGATATTGGATTAGCCTTTCCTTATTCTGAATTAAGGAAAGGCTTAATCTGATATAATAAAATACCGATGTTGCCAGGGAGTAAGTTATTTTGAATTAAGCCTCCTTAATTCAAAATAACTTGTATGTGTAGATGCAACCATTAAGTTGTTCCAGTGTCTTTCTAGTTATCACAGTTTGATTTACTGGCCTATAATTTACTGAATCTTCTTTTTTCCCCCTATTTTAAAGTTAGATGCTATTTGCTCTTCTCTATTCCTCCGGGATGTCACCCAACCTCTGTGAATTCTCAAAATTAACTGCTAGCAGTTCTGAGATTGCTTCAACTAGTTCCTTGCTTACCCTAAGATGCATTTCATCAGGTTCTGCTGAGCTGAATATATATATATACAGTATTATCTAAAACTTCTTTAATCTGATCTTTCCTTGTTCTGGGTTGTGTTTCTTCACCCTTGTTTTAATTTTAATCATGTTGAATATTTAGTCACATTAAGCATTTTAGAGAAAGCTGAAGCAAAACAAGCATTAAATACCTCAGCCTTCTTGAAGTCAACTGTCAATGGTGCTCCTTCTCTGCTAAGTAGTAAGTCTACATTTTCCTTCATCATTCTTTTTCTCCTAATGCATTTATAAAATCTCTTCTTACTTCCTTTTTTTGCATCTCTAGGTGTAACTTAGTTTGTGCCTTTGCCTTCATGATGTTGTCCCTACGTGCTTGTGCTATTGTTTTGTACTCCTCTGTAGCAATACAGCTATGTTTCCACTTTTTGCAGGCACATTGCCCTTATTTTGCTGCTCACATTCCTTCCTTTAGAATTATAAAATCTATTATTTCATTACCACTTTCACCCAAATTGTCTAATACATTTGTTTGGAAGAAACTGTTCTGACTCACCTTTAGTCAGCCACTGTTCTGAGGCATCTTAACAGGAATGTCTTGTAGGAAGCAATTGCAGTTGGGTTTGTCATATTAACAGTTGAAAACAGACATTATTCCAACTCCCAGGACCCAGTCTAAGAGTAGTAGAAGCTTGGGATTCCACCAAGGGAGAAGTGAAAATAGTATAAACTATTACCTGAAGGAAGAACTAGGGAGGGATTCAAAAGAGTCTAAGACATCATTCACCCTTTAACCAAGGCAGAAAACTGTGAATAAGGGATATTGTAGCCTGTTAAATCAGCCTAACATGAGGTGAACCACAGAGCTCCACTCAGGAAAGAGTGCACATTCAACAGCCTGCAAAAAAAATCACAGATGGATCTCACTGTCACAGATGCACAAACTTCTTCTTTGTCCATAACTATAAACAGGGGTAGCACTTTAAAAAGCAGCACTTGAATCTGCTGCTAAAATTTTTGCCTGTGTGTTGCATTTTTAGATACATCTTCATGCTCAATATTTGTAGGTTCGCTAAGGACTTTATCCATGCAGCAAAACTCCATGTAGGCAGACACTGAAAACTTTGACTAGAAGAGACATTGCAGGAGTGAGAAGTGGGATTTCTCCAATGAAAGCTCATGTGATAAATAAACTTGCTAGTCTTGAAAATGCCACAGGACTCTTGTTAGAACTGTTTTTGCAATTGTTCTTCTAGATTCCTCAATATACCTTTATCTGCAGAAGCTATCTGAATAAAATGAACACTCTGAGGAATATTTTCTCTTATTTCCAGAATTTGGAGGAACCAAACTGACAATTCTGTGACATAGAACGAGTTTGTTGGATCCTTTCCAGCTGGACCAATGGCTTCTTTACCTATAACAGGGCACACAGAAAGACATACAAAAACATGACCACACTACTTCAGTGTTGGTCTTGATTGACACCTAGACCACCAAAACAGGAGTGACACTGAAGGATAGCACAAGAACATGATTATAAAGCAAATGATTTAGAGCCTGATTTTAAGACACATTGATCTTCAAAAAGATGTAAGAGCCCTCTGACAATCAGCCCATCATTGTTCTATTCTCAATCACTCTGCTGTAGCCTTATTGATGTCAAGAAACTGCATAAATGTAAATTAGGATTTGATCCAGAGTGTGTTGAAGCAATTAAGCACAAAGAAATTGACAGAGAACTGGACCAGGAAAGACTTTTATAGTCTTATGAATTTGTACTAGAAGTATATCTTACTATATTATAATTAATTTTTTTTGTATTGCCAAGGTGCCTAGTCATGATTAGGATTCTATTCTATTTGGATTGTGTAACCCAGCACAAAAGATGCTCCCCGCGCTAATGACTTTATAATCTAAATAGATTAGATATAAGCTTTGATGTGCTTCTGTTAGCTCTATTCAAAACATATGAACAGGAACTGTGTACATGAAGTACTGAAACTAAACAGAATAAGCTGAAGCAATGTGCCAATCATGTTTCTTTTAACAAAGAAATAACCCACAGCTGGAGTATCACCTCTGAGTCATGACACAACTGTCAAAAGTTGCAGTACTGAACATAAAACATTTTAAAGCATAGAAGAAGTCATCCAGCAAAGGATAACTGATATTGCAGGTGAACATCACCAAAGATCATCACCTTCACCTGTTCCGATGCACTCTTCTCTTCTGTCCTTTTTAACCTTAGATAACTTGCTTTATTCCCTACTGGTGTTAAGACCACTAACCGCAGTTAAAGAGAGACATTTAGATTGTTCTGCACTTGAAAATTCAGAAGCAACAATGATCTCATTGGGTGACAAGGAGACTGAAGACTTCTCTCTCTGACTACTGAACCAGCACAAAATTGTCTCATAAGTCTTTTAAAATTAACCAGATATCATAAAGAGAATTGTTACTTGAAAGTCATCTCTATGCATTGTCTTTTCCAAACCATATAGAAGCTTTTTCCTATCAAATGAATCTGAACAACATAAGAAAATAGGAATCAACATACGGGATCAGACCGTGGCAGTTTCCTGTATCCAACAATAGCCAGAAACAGCTGCTTTAGAGGAAGGTGTTTTAAACCCTGCAGTCATATTAGCCATATGAATGTCCTAAAAAGTTGTTTAGTCCAGAAGACAAATCACAATTAAACCTCAGATTATTTGTCATTAATAATTTCTATTAGTGACTTGTCTTACTGAAGATAATTGTATGTCATAGTACCTTACTCATTTACTCTGAATTTTATATAGATGTTTCTAAGAGCATGGTAGACTGGAGAACTCTAGTTGAGGAGGTTGGGTTTCTCTGAGTTGTCATGTTATTAGTTGTTTGAACCCTACACACAAATGAAGTGGGATTACAACTGACTCATACCAGGAGGTGGATTCAATCAGTTCTAGCCAGGCTATAAGGATCTGACCCAACTCTCACTGAAGCCTTTCCAGTGACTTTAAAGGAAGCAGAGTCAGACCCTAACAGGGTTTGTACAGGATGACAGAAGGGACTGTGGCCCTCTCAGTACAGACATGATAGCCACCAACAAATACACAAGTGTGGGGCAGAACTTATATTCAAGATCCAAAAGGTAGCCGTGTTAGTCTAGTTCAGCAAAATAAGCAAGGAGTCCTGTGGCACTTAAAGACTAACAAATTTAGTTTTTGCATGAGCTTTCATGGGAGAAAATCCCACTTTGTCAGATGTTTTGAAGATGGGGGAACTTACAGAATGGAAGGGAAATAAATGCAGGGGAGTGTAAACCATGGGATCAGGTCATACTGTAACTGCAATCTTGTATTCAAGAGAACACAAGGAGCATCATCGTGTCTTGCCCTTGTGGAGATGTGCAGCAAGAGGCTTCTTCTGCCAGCTTTCCACCTTACATATGGCTGGATGCAATCATGCCTTCAATCCTTGAATTATTTCCTGCTGCATGGGTTATTTAGCTAATGACTCTTCTGATAATGCAACCCCAGCTACATTCTTAGTGCTTCTGAAGTCCCAGAAACATGTTGGCTAAATGGGATTCTGTTAGCCTATTTCTTTTTGGTTTTAGGAATCAAATTTCTGGATGTTTCTAGTGACCTCCATCCTGGGGAAGAAGGATGTGTAAGAATATAAGTGCAAGATTTTCAAAGCACCTCAGCACCCACAATTGGGGTCATATTTTCAAAAGTACTTAGAATCATAAGGTTGGAAGGGACCTCATAGGTCATCTAGTCCAACCCCCTGCCAGAGGCAGGACCACTCCACTAAACCATCTCAGTCATGGTTTTGTCCAGCCGGGCCTTAAACACCTCCAAAGATGGAGACTCCACCACCTCCCTTGGCAGCTCATTCCAAGGCTTCATCACCCTCCTAGTAAAAAAATGTTTTTTTCTAATATCCATCCTCGACCTCCCTAACCACAACTTGAGACCATTGCTCCTCATTCTGTCCTCTGTTATTACTGAGAACAGTTGAGCTCCATCTTCCTTGGAGCATCCCTTCAAGTAGTTGAAGGTTGCTATCAAATCCCCCCTCAATCTTCTCTTCTGCAGACTAAATAAGCCTAATGCTTTCAGTCTTTCCTCATAGGGCTTGTGCTCCAGCCCTTTAATCATTTTGGTTGCCCTTCTCTGAACTCTCTCTAGCATGTCCCTGTCCTTTTTGTAGTGGGGAGCCCAAAACTGAACACAGTATTCTAGATGCGGCCTCACCAGTGCAGAATAGAGGGGAATGATCACATCACTTGATCTGCTGGTAATACTTCTTTTGATGCAGCCCAGTATGCCATTGGCCTTTCTGGCAGCAAGAGCACACTGCTGACTCATATCTAGCTTCCCATCCACCATGACCCCCAGGTCCTTTTCTACACTGCTGCTACTTAGCTGAATGTTTCCCAGCCTGTAGCTGTGCATGGGGTTTTTTCGTCCCACATGCAGGATTTTACACTTGTCCTTACTAAAGTTCATAAGATTTCTATTGACCCACTGTTCCAATTTATCTAGGTCTCCCTGAATCCTGTCCTTGCCCTCCAACGTGTCTACTGGTCCCCCCAGCTTGGTGTCATCTGCAGACTTACTGAGAATGCAGTCTATTCCATTATCCAGGTCATTGATGAAAATGTTGAACAGAACCGGCCCTAGGACCGACCCCTGGGGCACACCACTCGTGACTGGCTGCCAGCTAGACATGGAACCATTGATTCCTACACACTGAAACCGTTGATCCAGCCAGTTTTCTATCTACCTTATAGTCCACCTATCCAACCCATACTTCCTTAATTTGCCAATGAGAATGCTATGGGAAACTGCATCAAAAGCCTTGCTAAAATCAAGGTATATGACATCAACGGTTCTTCCTGCATCCAGAAAACCAGTCATCTGATCATAGAAGGAGATGAGATTGGTCAGGCATGATTTACCCTTGGTAAATCCATGCTGACTGTTCCTGATCACTTTATTTTCCTCTAAGTGTGTGAGGATGGATTCTTTGAGAATCTGCTCCAGAATTTTTCCAGGGATTGAGGTGAGGCTGACTGGTCTATAATTCCCCGGATCCTCCTTTTTCCCTTTCTTGAAAATAGGCACTACATTTGCTTTTTTCCAATCCTCTGGCACCTCCCCCTTTCTCCATGAGTTTTGAAAGATAACGGCCAGCGGTGCTGCTATCTCATCGGCCAATTCCCTCAGCACTCTTGGATGCAGTTCGTCCGGCCCCATGGACTTGTGCACATCCAGCTTCTTTAAGCAGTCCCTAACCTGACCTTCCGTCACCAAGGGCCTGTCTTCTTCTCTCCCATCTGCCACACCCATGGTAGTGGGCTGGGAGCTGACCCCGCCCGTGAAAACTGAAGCAAAAAACGCATTGAGCACCTCAGCTTTTTCCTCATCCTCTGTCACAAGGATGCCTGCCCTATTCAGCAAGGGGCCTACACCATCCCTGATCCTCTTCTTGTTATTAACATACTTGTAGAACCCCTTCTTGTTATCCTTTACATCCCTCGCTAGCCGCAACTCCATTTGTCCTTTGGCCTTTCTGATTTTCTCTCTGCAGTCCTTAGCAATATCTTTATATGCCTCCTTGGTCATCTGACCAAGCCTCCACTTCCTGTAAGCTTCTTTTTTATGTTTAAGCTCACAGCAGAGTTCTCTGCTAAGCCATTCTGGCTGCCTCACATGTTTGTAAATTGTTTTTAAAAAATGATCCCAAGGGATCAGTTGTCTTTGGAACTGCTCATCCATGGATGAACATAAGAGAACGCAACACAACAAACCTCTTTATATTTATGCATGGGCCTTTTGGCTAAGACATACATAGGGGAGTGTGTGCCTCATGCCTGTTACACTTACCCCTTAAGCAGATGAATAAGGAGGGGAGCGCACTGGATTGCTGCCTGCTGAAACAGGGAGAAAGCAAACAGAGAACTGTGCCTATAAAATGTGATTCTTTCCTTACGCTGCTACTGGTGTGGAAAACCTTCATGCCACTCTTTATATAGGGCTGTGGCAAAGTCAAAATCCTCTGGGACGAAACTGAAACTCCTTCAACACCAAAGTTTTTTCTTGTTTTGTTGATTTAATTTTTAATTTTAAGATTTTAAAGATCCTGGACAATATGCTGCCACTTTGAATTTCTAAGATTTCCAATATTTTGCATTTTGAATATGTTCAGCATTGGGAATAGAGCGTTGTAATGTAATTCAAACAAGTCATGCTTAGGACTAGATTATTTTTTTTCCAGCAGGAGCTAGGCACCTCAATACCTTTACAAACCTGGCCCCCTGCTTCCTTAAATTCCATTAAAAATACTTGCATAATCACAGTTTAAATTACAAAATTTTGAAAAATAATTAATAGGCTATTATCAAGCAGGGCACTTCAGTCTTGAGGCAGTCTTCAGGAATCATCAAGGAGGTGTTGTGGCAAAAATATGTAAGCTTCCTGTAAATATTTAACTGAAAATCAGTTTGGTTAAGGCCTAGGACTTGGGAGTCCTCATTTCTCTGACATTAACTTTCTGTGTGACCTTTAGCAAGTCACTTTGGTTATTATGCTGCTCTGTTTCCCTTCTCACATTTTGTATATCTTATTTACTTGGACTGTAAATTTCAGAACAAGAACTGTATCTCAGCATGTACATGTACAGTGCCAATAGCACTACTATACTACAAATAATAATGAATGGCAAAGTTCTGTAACACAATGTGGATAATGTGTCCTCTGGCTGGGTTAATGGAGCCAAATGACCTTCCAGTACAGCTCAGTCACTCTCAAAGATAATAGTGAAATTGGGGATATATGAATTCCACATCCCTGTGCAACCTAATTTAAGAGATTTCCTCCTGGCACCAGTTGAAAATGTCAAGATCAGGGCAGGCTGCAAAATGAGAGCAAATTTTTCCAGTACTGCCAACAAACTAAAAAGTTAGTTCGAACTAAAAAAAGCATGGCTAGTTCAAATTAAGAAGTTAGTTTGAACTAAAAAAATGGTTAGTTCGAAAAAACTTCGAACTACTTCGTTCAGACTAAGCAAGTCCAAACTAAAGTTTTACATGTAGACATAGCCATGGGGAAGTCCTGGTGACTCATTAGGTCTCTCCCTGGAATCATTGTATCTCTGAGTTTCCTTAATGGGCCACTAAACATACAGTTGCTGCAGAAATAGGCTATGTCTACATTGGCAAATTAATTCAGACTAAGCTTCCTTAGTCTGGACTAATTTAGCCCATGGAAATTTCTTAGTTCGAACGAGGCAAAGCTTAGTGCAAACTAGTAAGACCCGGCACTAGTCTGGACTTAAAAAAAGTTCAGACTAAGCCATCTATTCTATTCTATTCTATTCTATTCTATTCTATTTGTTCAAACTAACCATGCATTCTAGTTCAAACTAAGATTTAGTTCGAACTAGAACACATGGTTAGTTCGAACTAAAAAGAGCGTGGTTATTTCAAACTAGCCTGAGGTTAGTTATTTCAGACTAGCAAGCCTGAACTAAAATTGCTGATGCAGACATAGCCATAGAGTCTGGGATGTTTCCAAAAAACACATTACAAGTGAAATACAGATATATCAAACACAGACATAACTTCTAGTATAGATATGACACAGACACATAAACAATATTATCATTCTTAGCAACTATAAGCTTTCTATTGCTACCCAACTTAGTCTATCTCATGTGGATTCTTGCAATTATTGAAGCATGGAAGCTAAATGATACAATACATGGTCCCCTAAATCCAGACAGCATCACAAGAGTGTCTCCCAGTCAAGAAGCTGCTAGAGGGGTTAAAGGCTTTGTTCCAAGAATCAGTCTTTGAAATACTTTGTGAATCTTTAGGAAGCTGATCTTTTCTGTGGTGACAGAGATTAGATGATATTTACTCTTTGTCTGCTAATTGTTTGACAGATGTTTCTTTAGTTCCTGCTTCTTAGGCAAAACTCACATTAAATGAAAGGATGTTTGATCTGAATAAAGCATAGAGGTTTGGGCCCAAAATTTGTCAACACTGTGATTAAATAGATGTTGCTTTGTTACTTAGAGGAGTGCTTTTTGCATAAAAAGTGTATAGCAAGAAGGTGAAGAAGTTTGATTTGATTTACCTCTGTGGGTTTGTATTTCAAGCATTCTCTCCTGACTACTACACAAGTGGAGACAGATGGAGCCATCTGTAACACATAGATTCTCTTTAGTGTACCATGTCCCCTACTAACATTTCTAAAGAGGATAAGCTATGCATAAAGTCAGAAAAAGATACTTGAGCATCATTGATTAGGACTTGATGCAGACTGGTGTTCAACATGGAATAAGGGTCAAAAAAAGCCAACAAGAAGTTAGATGTATAAAGAATGGGAGGGAGACTAATACAGAAAATATTTGTCATTTATATAAATCAATTTTTGCCCTCACCCATGTTACTGTTTTGATTTCTAGTTATCTCATCTCAAAAAAAACAATATAACAAAAATAGAGGTATTTGGAAATAGGCAAAAAGATTGACTGTAGAAATGGAAAGACTCGTAAGACAGACTGTTTACCTTACAGAGGAAATGGACAAGGTACAAGTATGGAAATCAATTAGTGGTAGAGAGAGGGTAGAACCTTCTAGTCCATCTCTTAATGCAACCATGGGGCATCTAATTAAACTAAAATCTGCATGCTCAGTATTTACGTATAATTATCATTTGCACAGAAGGAGTATTATCCCGTGGAACATGTTGCCACAAAATAGCTATGGGACAAGAATTTAACAGTGTTTTTAAAAGCATTTGACTTTACCAACACAATAAATAGCATTCATAAGGGCAGATCCCTGTGCCATGATGGCAGTGACTTACCTTCTAACAAGTTTCACTCCATAGCCACCCTTTGCAATAACCTCAGGTTTGACTGAAGAACACAAGTTTGTTCTTGCCTCCAGCTCTAGGTGCGCATGCCCTCATACATGTATGTCACTCTGCGTGCCAGTCTTCATCTCAAATGTCTGAAGCCCTGACTTTTCTCAGTACACCATCCAACCAAACACTCTCTGGACTAATTCGTGTAGATGCATGAGTGCTTCAGTCCCAGAATTGGTGGCAAGATCCCCAGAACATCTACAGAATGGTACGTCTCTTGCCACCAGAGCCAGTTTTGACTCTTGTAACGCATTCTTCCACCTTGACTGAGGCTGCTCATCTGGAAAATCCTCAAGCTCAGGTTTTATGGACAGAATATGTATATAGGGTCTTCAAGCCATTCATCAGGCCTGCAAAACATTTATCATCATCATGAGGAGGTTCAAGTTTTTACCAACAAAACGACTGCTGTGTTTTATCAGAAAAAAAAACACATGGAAGTATGAAGTCAATTTAGCTTTGCCAGGAAAAAATTTCCTGGTAGAATTTCTGCATAAAAAACAATATTTTGCTAACGGCTTTTCATGTGTCAGGGCAAAAAAAAAAAAAAAAAAAGTATAGCAGAGTCTCTCAGGATACGCTTTGTAAACCATTATGAGTCATCTGAAAGGAGAAAATTCTACAAAGGATTGTCTGGCAGTGGGGATAATCATTAATAGAGCTCATGTGAGAAAACAGAATAGCAAACGCAGAAAATTCTTCTCCAAAGCAGGTTGCAACGTGGGCTCCAGAAACAGATGTCTTTCTTCTTCTCTAGTCAAGATATCTACTGCATGCATTTCCTCCAGTTCCTCTAATTCAGAGGGTAATCAGGAATCTGAAAAAAGACAAGCCAATCACGATTCTAATAGTACTTGTCTACTAACGCAGTACTGGTTCTCAGACATGCATCAGGTTGACCAAGTTCTATCCCTGGTTGAGTGTCTGTTGTCTCAGAATAAGGACAAATCCTTGCACTCCAAAATACGTTCTCTTTGGCTCACAGTTTGTATGATCTCTGACAGAGTATTGAAGAAAAATCTTTTCTCGGGATGCCCAAGCTGTTTTGTTCAACAGCTAAAAGGACTCCAGCAGAGCCAGTTATGCAGGCAAGTGGGGGGAGAATGGTCTGGGCTGAACTGCACAGAGATTGGACACATAGTGGACTACCTATTACATTTGAAATCTCCTGGTCTTTCAGTTAGTTCAAAAGAAGTTTATTTAACAGCCATTTCTGCATTATACCTAGATTTCAGTGGACTTCCACACTTTCCACAACCTTTGGTAAGTAGTGACTTAAGCATGTTTACCCTTCTGTTTCTGATTCAATATCTCCATGGGATCAGAATTTAGGATTGTCACACTTACTGGTTTCCACTTTCTAGCTTTGGCAACAGCATTTTTATCCTTATCAATGAGAAGAGTATTATTTAAACAGTACAAGACAGAGATCCCCCATATGGATAGTCCTAGCCTTCTGGAGATCTCATTTGGGTAGATTCCACATCCTTTTTTTGTGAGGGGGCAAACACTGCCCTACAGGATTATAGAGTGGGATTTCAACATACGGGAATACTCTGAGAGATTTTCTTCCTCAAGCCAGCTGTTTTTGTCTCAGTGTCTGAGCCCAAGACAAAACTCAAATGAATGGGATACAAAATCTAGTCTTCCCCAGTAGCATTTAACTTCCAATAGTCCTCATAGCTCCTGTCTGGCCACTTCCCCATTATGGAACTCCCCTGTCCTAAATTACATAGGAAAGTAAGCAGAGAGTCACATGAATTCCTGAAGTCACTTCTGTGATATCTTTGGATTGTATAGACAAGCTAACTTACACACTAGGGCAGGGGTCTCAAACTCAAATCACCATGAGGACTGCATGAGGACTAGTAGAGGGCCACATGAGGATTAGTACATTAGCCCGAAGGCCGCACCACTGAAACCTTTCCATACAATGATATTGCAAATATCAGTAATGATCATGTCATTGAAGGCTGCAGGAAATAGCTTTAGGGGCTGCATGCAGCCCACAAGCTGTGTGTTTGAGACCCCTGCACGAGGGCATACATTATCTAGCAACCCATTATTAAACTTGGTATTTTTTTAAGGTGACATAAAAAATTAAAGGTCAATACCAATGAGATAGAAAAAAAAATTAGATTCCAAGAATGCAGGAGAAGGAAACAAAATTAGGTAATTTAATATTTTAAATTAAAATTTTAAAATAATAAAATAATTCATTTACAAATAATGCCTAAAGAGCTTTGCTGTGTTATATCAAATGTTATGCATAAACATTAAAATACCACATTTTTGTTTTTTTTAAATGCCTATTTTATTTCCACTAAGGTAATTCAGGTGATGTGGTAATGTGCCTTTGCTTCATTACACAGTTGAGGTGTGCATTAATCAACACTATCTCATGATCTGTCTGGCCTTGACCTTATTGCTTAAATGCAGATTTATTAGGGGATCTATAACAAAAAATACTCAAGCTGTCTCTGAAGCTGCCCTGAAATGGATAACTTTATAGGCAGGGGACATCTTTGTATATGTGAAGTTTCTTGTAGTATTGCTAAGAAAATATTAAATGAAACATGGATAAATCAGTACTGTATAAAATCTAAAATAAATGAATGTATAGAACTGCACAATGCCATAAAACTTCCTGTAATGACTATAAAGCAAAACTCATGTAAACAGTGCCATCTAATGCTTGTTTTGAAATTACCAAGCACAAGTTTTCATGAAGCTGATAGGTAGCATATGAGTTGTTCATGTAATTGTAAAGTACCTGTACATGTATATTGTTTTGTTTATTGATGCATTCCTGCACTGTCAAAATTAAAGGATGTGATGTTTTCATTTTAAATAGACGAGGAGTCTGTGGCACTTTTAAAGATTAACAAATTTATTTATTGAATGAGCTTTCATGGGAGAAAATCCTACTTTGTAACTTCTTGTTTGGTTTGCTGAACTAGACTAACACAACTACCGCTTTGGAACTTTTCATTTTAAATGTGTTTTTGAGAAGTACATATGTCTGAAAAACAGTTTAGTTAAGTCTTGAACTTGGTTTACACATGGATTACAATGTATTTGTTTATTTTAAAGCAACTACTGTAAGGTTGAAGCTATAAAAAAAGCAATTAGAAAATGACAGGTAAACATGTGGACAGATTGGTGGAGAGGAGGAGGCAGGACCAAAGCAAACAAGCAGGGAACACTGAACCAATTGACAATCTCATGTCAATTATGAAAACTAAAAAACAAAAATGTAGTAGTGTAAAAAAGCTATTTACTGTTCTCATGGCCTCTCTTATTTTCCTTTTCATGCCAATTCCCACCCCTGCCATACATACAATTTTTTCTCCATTCTTCCACTTTAAATGATTTTGCATTACTGGACCAATATTTACAGGAAAATAACTTCCATGGAATTTGATGCAGAAAGATAAAATTCTTATAGAATTTTGAAATCACCTTATTGAATTTAATAGAGATGAATCCTTCGTGTAGTTCCAAAGGGGCAGTTGTGTGGTTCTAGTTCAGTAAAGCAAACAAGGAGTTATGTGGCCCTTAAAAACTAATGAATTTATTTATTGCATGAGCTTTTGTGGGAGAAAATCTCACTTCATCAGACACTGTGGGATTTTCTCCCATGAAAGCTCATGCAATAAATAACGTTTGTTAGTCTTTAAGTGCCACAGGACTCCTTGTTTATATCTTTCCTATAGAATTCTACAAAGTAAAAAAAAAAAAAAAAAAGTTAAATTTAATAGGAATTTTTTCAATTAGGAGAAAAAATATTATAAGAACAATAAAAACTAAAGATGATCATTGCAATAAAATTCCAGGTTATATTTTATGTAGCTGTAAATGAAAGCCTTAGCCACAGATTCATGGGCTTTTAACCCTTGATGAAGTATATGCAACATTAATACATCCCATAAAAAAGTACAGTGTCTAGTTGTTAAAACACCCAGTTGTAATCTATGCTATTCAGATAATTCAAGGAGTCTCCAAACAATGATCTCTATTCCATGATATTGGTATCTATGTTGCAATAGTTGGAGGAAATGAGACAATATTTAATCAGCCACAATTCTGGATCACCTAGCTTTTCTGGGTTTAAGTTGTACATGTACTGAAATAAAACAAAATTCTGTCCTCAGCACTTGATTACAGATCTCTGTTCTGGTAGTCTGCTCTCTTTACACATGCAAAACTCCCACAAGTTTTCAAAGATGATGTGTGGAACATAAGTTTTTCTTGCCACTGCCATCAGTGGAAGATACACACTTACATAGAAAGCAAAATGTCAGATTTGGCTCAAAAGCCATCATGTGAATCAGTAAAATTTTGCTTTTAGAGCCATATTATTAAAGAATTGTGGGTGATTCAGTTGTGCAACCATTGTCATCAATTTGTGTTAAGCAACTAAATCAATGTGCTCCAATTTGACAATGTTGAAATTGACTAATCACAGACAATATTTGGTACGTTATAGATCAAGATACAAGTGCAGAAGCAACAGAAATGTACGAGTAAAGTTTCAGAACATTACTTAAAGAAGCAATGCATCATTTGAAGTGAATCAGTGAACTAGTTAGTAGATCAATAAATAATTTTTATAGCTCATAAAACTAGGGAGTCACACACTTTGCTTCTGTAGCCTCCGGGCCAGCTCAAGGGGCTTTGGTGCCTCAAGCCAGCTTTGGCTCTTGTGCCCCCCCACCACATGGAGGGGGCAAACAGGGGCAGAACTCAGCCTCCACTCTGGACTGGCTCGCCCCACCCCGAGGGTAGAGAATAGATGGCCCAGGGGTGGAGCAGGCCAGCCCAGATGCCAGGCTCCACTCTCTCACCCCTCCCCTGGGCCAGCTGTTCTGCCCTGGGGGTGGGGGGGGGGCTGGGCCAGACACTGAAGCATCTGAGGAAGTGGGATCTTGTCCCACGAAAGCTCATGCAAAAAATAAATCTGTTAGTCTTAAAGTGCCACACAACTCCTTGTTGTTTTTTTAGTGGAACCTGAGCCATTGGCCAGCCTGCTTCGCCCCTGGTGTGGGAGGGCCTCATTTGCTTATGGGTTGAGCCAGCCCTGTGTAGAATGAGGTCATAGCACACACCATGAGCTCCATACATCCTTCCATTCACTGGCAAAGGCTGCACATGTGCTCATACAATTTAAAGCAGAGTTTCTCAATCTGTAGGTATAAGCCCAATTTTGAGTCACCAGAATGAGTCAAAGGGTAGCAGAGCTGGCTGATTTCAGTGAACTGCTCCTGACATTGCATACTAGTGTCTGGGGCTACCATGCTGCTCAGGTTTGGCTCAAGCTACTCCTCCATACTGATGGCAGATGGCCTACTGGGCCAAAATTGGTGTGACTGTCATTGCAGTTCAGGGGAACCAGGTCAAATCTGAACAGAAGTGTGACCATGGAAGGAAATATCTGGAGCCGGGGGCCAATCCCAGCCAATCTCATGAGAAAAGAGGACACTTTCCTATAAGTATTAACACCCTGGTATCTTCCTGCCATGCAGCCAGGCAACACTCTGTGTTCCATACCCTTTGTCCTGCCCCATCAGCCTGTCCACACCCCTAAGTGTACCCTTCCCCCACAACCAGCCCACTCCTCCTCACCCATCCTAGACCTACACCTTCCAGAACTTATCCTACTGAACTCCAAGCCTCTTCTGCCCTTCTCCTTCCCTCTGTCTCCCAACTTCGCCCCAGGACCTCAAATCCCACACTTCTTTACCATCTGCCTCTGCATGGACTGCATATGAGGGATGTGTGTGTTTTGAGGGAGCTATCAACTTGCCAGTCCCCCCCAGACTCCACAGTCCCCATATATTTTGCTCCAGCTCCCTCACTGCCCCCCTACCCTCCTCTGCCCTCCAATTCCTTCCCCACTACCAGAACAGCCAATTCTTTCATTACCCCACAGATGATCCTTATTTCCCCATTTTATTGCCAGGCTCCCAAATATACCACAAACCACTTACCTTGTTTCTCCCTGGACTATATGGGGAAGGCATCTTGTCCAGTGGATCTGTGCATGCAGGGGCATCTTGGTAAAGATGGGGAAAGCTCACAAGGCTTCCAAGCTCTCTGGCCAGATTTGAGGGTGGGATACCACAATAAAAACATGCACAGGGGCCAATTTTTCTGTTCCTCTGTCACTGCCTCCATTCTGCCCGACAAGCTCCTCATGTGCCATTCTCACATCCACTCTGTTTCAGGGTCTCTCTGCCACCCAATTTCCACTTCCTTCTACAGAGCAGGGGCTCTGTCTTCTGCATCTGGATTCCCCACATCACAGAAGTTCTGTGTGCCCCCATCACTCTCTTTCTCCCCTGCCTGATGTGAATGGACACCAGTTTATGAACTTATACAGACTGGCATTTCCATACTTTTGCAATAAATATTAAATACATTCTCCTTTTGAAAATACAGCAGATAAATGGTTCACAATATATGCCTGACTTGTGTTTTTCTTCATAAAATAGCCATAAGCTATTACAGTCCTGAATGTCTTGATATATACTGCCATCTAATGCCCAGTGGAGAAATTCAGAATTTTATTTGGAATATTTGCAGTCTCCCAAACTCTGTGACAGACAGGGAACCATTTTGTCATTTACCAGATTCAATCACTTCAGTGTGGATCTTCAATGAAGTGTGTAAGGAGTTAGCTACAAAATGCCTATTATTGTTAAAATCTAGTTTCGTGTAATGTACTTAGTTTTTATGCAGAGTGGTAGAGCTACATCAAATGTTGTTTTACATATTCTCCAAAACAATCTGTAGAAATAAGCTGAAAATGATATGAATGAAAATAAAACTACTGTAAGCATGAGCAAGATGTAATTGTGTGAAATACTCTTGAAGTAAGATGCTTGAAATTTATACTGTTAACACTACTGAGAAACTTGACTTCCTACTTACCTAATCCTTATATTGTTTTTGTTTTCAATGTCCTGTAAAACAAAAATTTCACAATTATCCAAATAGAAACTGTTGATGGGAGATATTCACCAGCTCAGTTTGCACTCAAATCAATATTTCACAAGGTTCTCCATGCATATTGATCTTCAGTGGAACACAAATCTCAGTTGTCAGCATGTGTTCAGCATCTGAAATGTTCCACAACACAAGCCAATAACTTCTGCAAGACATCCCCAAAGACAAAAACTGCTGTATGTCAAAATGGCATCATTGGACGTAACATGAGGTCCACAACAAAGCATTTTTTTAGAGACACCAAGAGAAGAATCTCAGAACCAAATTAAATGTAAGTTACATAAATCTTCATTAGCATTTCTGGCTAGGTCTTTTCTGCAGCTGGCATAGAACAAGACAGAGACCATTAAAAGCTTGTCAGTGCTACAGCATGCCAGTAAAGTTCAGTCTCCTGAGAATGTTCAATTGTTGTTTACACTCTATTCCTGATTAAACAATGCTGCTCAGTCGGTGCATGAACTCCCTAAGAATTCTGTCCCACAGATATAGGAAGATAAATATAAAGACACTTTCAATTAGCATCTTGATTAGTTGACAGGTAGGGTGACCAGATGTCCCAATTTTAAAGGGACAGTCCTGATATTCAGGGCTTTTTCTTATATAGACACCCATTACCCCTCATCCTCATCCTGATTTTTCACACTTGTCATTTGGTCATCCTATGGGCAAATGATGTTGTACAGTCTTATTCTTACCCAACCTAACAGCTGAAAGCTCTGCTGCTTTAGGCCACATTATTTTTTGTACAGTCCTAGTACAGAAAGATTCAATGTCAGGAACTATCTCATAGTTTTTTTATGCTAGGCATAGAACAGAGAGCTCCACTTAGAAAGAGAAAAAGAAAAAAGAAAAAAAGAAAAAAGCTTTCATTGCCTGGAGTTGTCCCTATAATGAGTACTATTTACCAGCACAGACTCATAGATTTTAAAATTAGAAGAGACCATTATGATCATCTAGTCAAACCTCTGCACAACACAGGCCACAGAACCTCACCCACTCATTCCTATAATAGACTCCAACCTAAGACTGAGTTACTGAATTCCTCAATTCATTGTTTAAAAACTTCAACATGCATGGCATCCACTTACGAGTGAACCATGCCTCATGCTAAAGAGGAAAAAGAAAAGAAAAGAAAAGAAAAAACTGGGTCTCTGATAGTTTGCCCTGGGGGGGGGAGAATTCCCTCCCAAACACAAATATAGCAATCAGCTAAACCTTGAGCATGTGGGCAAGACTCACCAGCTAGACACCCAGAACGAATTTTCTGTTGTAACTCAGAAACCACCCCATCTAGTATCGCACCACAGGCCACTGGGCATATTTACCACTAGTAGTCAAAGACCAATTAATTTCCAAATTAGGTTGTCCCCTCATTACCATCCTGCCATAAATGCAGCAAGCTGTTTTGAAGCCAGATAGATTTTTTACCCCCTCTGCTCCCCTTGGAAGACTGTTCCAGAAATTCATTCCTCTGAAGGTTAGAAACTTTCAACTAATTGTAAATTGTAATTAAGTGTAAATTTTCTGATGGGCAGTTTATACTCATTTGTGTCCAAATTATTTGCTGAACTTAAAGAATTCCTCTCCTTCTCTGGTGGTTAGTTTTCTGAAGTATTTATAAAGAGCAATCATATTGTCTCTCAGTCTTCTCTTGATTAATCTAAACAAGCCAAGCTCATTGAATCTCCTCTTATAAATCAGGTGGTCCATTCCTCAGATCATCCTTGTAGACCTTCTCTGAACCTATTCCAGTCTGATTTAATCTTTCTTAAACATGGAAGAGCAGAACTTCACACAGTAATCCAGAAGATGTCTCAACCGCACCTTGTATATTGGTAGTAACACTTCCCTATCTTCTCTGGAAATACCTCACATGATGCATCCTATTCCTGCATTAGCTTTTTTCACAACTACATCTCATTGGTGGCTCATATTCATCCTCAGACCAACAAATGTGGCCAGGTCCTTCTGCTCTTCTGTCACTTCCAATGAATCATCCCTGGCTTTTACCAAAATTGTTGTTATTAGTCACTAAATTTCACAAAAATTCTTATTTCAATCACCATACACTTTCCAGTCTTAAATATCATCCTATTTCTATTACTCAAGTTTACAAGGTCATCCATAGCTTCTTGAATGATATACCAATCCTTCTCTAAATTGGTAGTACCTCCCAATTTTATGTCATTGACAAACTTTATTAGTCTATTCCCACTTTTTGTGTCAAGGTCAGGAATAAAAAGATTAAATAATGTTGATCCCAAGACTGATTTCTGAGGGTATCCATGAGTAACCTCCCTCCAGACTAAGAGTTCACCTGTTAGCATGACCCACTGTAGTCTCCTCATGAACCAGTTCCTTTCAATTTCAATGCCCATGCTGTCCAATTTAACTAATAATTTCCCACATGGACCCATATCAAAGTACTAACTGAAATCAAGGTAAATTAGATCCACTGCATTCCCTTTGTCTAAGAAATCTGTTACTGTCTCAAAGAAGATGGTTGGCCTGGTATATTCTACCTTTTCTAAAACCATGTTGCATTTTGTCCCAATTACCATTAACTTCAATATCCTTAAATATTTCTCTTTCAAACTTTTTTCCAGTACCTTACATGCTTCTGAGGTCAGACTAACAGGTCTGTAATTATCTGATCACTTTTTTTCCCCTGCTTAAAAACTGGAACTATTTTAGGAATTCTCCAGTCATATGGTACAACAACTGAGTTTACAGGTTCATTAAAAATCATGGCTAATGGACTTGCAGTTTCATGTGCTAGTTCCTTTAATATTCTTGGATGGAACTTATTTGAGCACACTGAGTTAGAACCATCAAGCTGTTTGAGCTTGGCTTCTACCTCCATGTCCTCATTCCCATTAGGCACCCTGCTCCCATCCACTGTTCCCTTTAAGCTGCGCGGCCGCGCGGCCACGCAGCCTGCCAAGCCCCCCCCGCGCAGGGAAGGCTGCCGGCCGCACATGGCCGGCAGCCAGAGGCCCTGCACACACAGCTCCTGTGGGCCAGGGAGTTATTAAAACTCCCGCCCACAGAAGCTCTAACGGAGCATGCCCAGAATATCTGAGCATGCTCCGTTAGTGCTTCTCTGGCCCAGGAGCTGTGGCAGGGCCATGCAAGGTAAGCGGGCCCGCGGGGCGCCAGGATCGGGCCCGTGGGGGGCGGGGCGGGGGCGGGCCGCCAGGATCGGGCCCGCACAGGGGTGGGGGCCCCCGCGCAGCGAGCAACAGTAGTTGCTCAGCTGCCGGTGGGTCTTAGAGGGAACATTGCACCCATCCCTAAGCTCCTCATTATCCTCATTAAAAACTGAGGCAAAGTATTTGTTTAGTTATTGGGCCATGCCTAAATTACCCTTAATCTCCAACAAACCTTCAGTGCTTAGTGGTCCCATTTCTTCTTTCTTTGCTTTCTTTCTGTTTGTATGTCTATGGAACTGTAATTCATTTTCCAAGGTTCAACTCTACTTGACTTTTGGCATTTCTCACATTATCCCTACATGTTCTGATTTCCAAGAGGTAACTTTCCTTGCTAGTCCCTGCCATCATCTGCTCCTTGTTGGCCTTCTGCTTCCTGCATCAAAGACAAAAAACCTGTTGAACATATATTTAATGTGAGACCAAAGCTACCTGCATACCACAAATGGTGGATGCATCTAGTCCAAACAAATAACTGCCATGTGAACAATTACATGTGTAAAAGCAGCCCAATAGACTACATGTCCATCTACTCTCTGTTACCGGTACAAATCTGGGAATCACCACTTTGAGAGCACAGGTATATGGGCATTAATTGGCATGCCTACTGTACCTGGGATAATCCATTTGCCAAATGTTCAACTTTCACCCAAGCAAGAGCCAGCAGAATGCCAACAAGATGCTGTAATGAATTATATGAAGCCTAAAGTCAGTCTATAACATTTACTTAAGAAAAGTAATCTACTACAAGGCACCACAGTGGTGATCCAACATAACTTCAAACAAATTCACAAGACCCCTTTCTCACAAATCAAAACCAAGTTCATTTTAGAACTTAAGAGCATCTTCATGAACAGATTGATCTCCAAGCATTGACAAGCAGGCTGAAGCCATTATTTCCATACACACATTACATCAATCAGCAGTTCCTGATAACAAAAATGTCTGACAAACCTAATGTCATGAAAGAAAGTCATTGATACCTGTGGACAGTTTTCCTTTGGTGATTATCCTGCCCTGTTTTCCTCTGTGGACTGTTTTCCTTCAGTGATTATCCCGCCCAGTTGTAAAGTTTGTCTCACTGTTATCATCCCCCAGAATTATCCCACTGCATGACAAAAAATGCCCTTTTTATCTTTTGGAATAGTATTGGAAGACACATCCAACAATATGACAATTTTCTATCCAGAAGTTTGCAAATTTTTCAAGTATCTGGATTTCCACAGAAACAGAAAAGAAATGGATCATATTATTCAGCCCCTGTTCTTATACAGCCATCTATGTCAAAAGCACTTTAATCACTGCCCAGAGAAATAGAACAGAATAAAATAGAATCATAGGGTTGGAAGGGACTTCAAGGACCTTCTGCATGGACTTTTCATAATAAAAACCATAGCTATAGCTACACCTACAAAAAAGAATACAACCCCTTTAAAACATGACTAGAGAGTAGTAAAGGCTGAGGAGCAATTAGGAATTGTTAATATATAATCCAAAACATGCCTTTCCCCACAGTCAAATTGATATGGTGGATCATATTAGCCCTGGTCACCCTGGTCTACTTAAAGTAAGTGTTGACTTCGAAGGCTGTAATCATTTTGGGTACCGTTTCTTCTTATGTTTCTCTAGAGCACCAAGCACATTTTGAATGCTATTGTCCTCTAAATAATAATAATATTAAAAACACAGAAGGTAGTCAGTTGTGGCAGAGACAGCTGCAGGATGTTGTATATAAAAAAACATTTTCCTTTAATAAGGAGGGCTGTGATTTATTTGAGAAGAAACACCAGAAAAATACAGTCTATTCAAAAGACTCTCAGATGTTGGGGCTGCTCACTGAAAACAAAAATTCACAACAAAATAAACAAATCAAGAGTATATAGTTTTGACTACTCTTCTGGGAGGAGAGAGCAGTTTTGTCTGGGAACATCACCCACTCACACTTTTTGGTTGTAATTCCCCAGTTTTCTTCTCTTTGAGCTCTTGTAGGAAACTATATGACTATGTCTACACCAAAAATCTTAGTTCAGACTTGGTTAGTCCAAACTAAGTAGTTTGAAAGTTAGTTTGAACTAACTGCTTTTTTAGTTTGAACTAACTTTTTAGTCAGAACTAAAAAAAAGTTTGAACTAAAAAGTAGTTTGAACTAAAAAAAATGTTCATAGTTCAAACTAACCACTAGTTCAAACTTATCTAGTTCGAGCTAGCATGTCCCCATTGGCTTAGTTTGAACTAAAAACGCAGATGAGTTTAACTAAGCAGTTAGTTCAGGCTAACCAGCTGAACTCAGGAGCATCGCTGGCACCTGGCACGTGGGGCCCGTGCCCTTACTACCGGTGCCAGTTCCCCAGGTCCTGGTGGGGCCCCGCCTCTCCCGGTCTCTGGCCAGATCGCGCCAGAGATCCACGGCCCAGCTGCCCGTGGCCATGGCTGCCACTCCCGGCCCTGTCCCTGGCTGGGGAACTGGGGCCCAGCCACCCATGGCAGCGGCAGCAGCTTCCAGCCCCTTCAAAGGCCAGGCGACTCTGTGGCCATGGCTGCCGCTCCCCACCCTGTCCCCAGCCAGGGTCGTGGCCTGCAGACAGGGAACGTGGCCTGCAGGCAGGGGACTGGGCCTGGGCCCATGCCCCAGGTCATCCCCTGGGGCAGTGACACCCCTGGCTGAACTAACTCGTTCAAACTAACCTTTGCTTAGTCTGGACTAATTTGCTGGTGTAGAAATAGCCTATGGCTATGTCTACACATAGCCTGTTAATTTGAGTTAACATAAGTCAAACTAATTAGGTTGACCTAATAAAATTTAATGCAAATTAACCAGAATCAAATTAGCATATCTTTGCTGCAAAATCAGGGTTGAATTAGTATGTCCATGTACACAAATTGCTAATTTGACCCAGGAGGGGGCCACCATGGGAAGTGTGGCAAATTGGCCACCGGGATGGGCCATTCCCACAGTCAATGCGATAAAAGGAGGAAGTGATTTCACCTCCTCTGCACACTCTGTCAGACAAGGAACCGAGCAAGGCCCTGGACCATGCCCAGCCACCGTTGCTTGCCACCCCAGTGCCCAGCAGCCACTCAGCCTCACACACAGCACTGTCAGGGTGGAATATACTGTCCCTGGACAGCACCAGCACTGAGGCGAACTGCAGCTCTACCAGCACACTGGCTGTGCAAGTGGTTGCTGCCACCCTTCCAGTCTGTATCCCGTCATGTGTGGGTACTGGAAACTAGTAGTGACTGGTGGGAAAAGGTTGTCCTGAGGACATGGGATGCAAAGCAATGGCAACGCAACCTGCGCATAACGAGACAGACCTTCATGGAGCTGGTCAGAGAGCTCACCCCAGTCCTCCAGCACAGGGACGTGCACATGTGACCTGCACTCCCAGTGGACAGGCAAGTGGCAATAGCAGTATGGAGGATGGCGACGCCTGAGTCTTATCACTCTGTGGCACACCACTTTGGGGTCGGGAGGGCCACTGTGGGAGTTGTGCTGAAGCAGATCTGCAGGGCTATCAACCTGGTCCTGCTGGCCTGCCTTGTCACACCGGGCAACCTGGAGGACATCTTAAATGGGATCTCCACATTTGGATTCCCAAAGTGTGCAGGCATTCTGGACACTGCTCATATGCCACTCAGAGCCCCTGCACATCACGCAGTGGAGTACCACAATAGGAAGGAGTACCACTCCATCCTACTCCAGGCCCTGGTAGACCACCGGGGCATTTTTACTAACATTTATGTTGGCTGGCCAGGGCAGGCACATAACTCACGGGTGCTCCAAAACTCAATGCACTTCAAGAGCATGCAGTTGGGCACCTTCCCCCCCCCACACACACTGAGATGATCATTGGGGACATGCAGGTGCCCCTCTTGCTCATCGGGGATGCTGCCTATCCATTCCTACCATGGCTAATGAGGCCATTCACTGGACACCACCTAGACAAATACTGGGAGATCTTCAATAGAAGACTGAATAGGTGCCGGAAGGTTGTGGAGTGGGCTTTCGGGTGGCTGAAAGTGAGGTGGAGGTGCCTGCTGACATGCCTACACCTCACTGAGGACACCATCCCAGAGGTCATTAGTCTGAGTGTGACCCTTCACAATTTATGTGAACTGCAGGGGGAGAGGGCCCCCTACCACCTGGGAGACTGAGACCAAGCACCTCTCTGGCCACTTTGAAGAGCCAGAGACTGGCCGGGACACTGAGTGGGCCCCAACCAGGGCTGTAAGGATCCGGGAGGCCCTAGCAGACCTCTTCCTCAAGGAGGTGCACTGAAGACTGCATGCACCACCCCATTCCCTCACCACCCCCACCAAGCACACACCCACCCCACACAGACCCCCCCACTGTACCTAAATAAAAACACATGACACAATGGAACTTTTGGTACTAAGTGTTTATTTACAGATATATGGGGGAGGTTCAGGGCACAAATGGGGGCTTGGGGGGGGGCAGAACAGGGTAGTTGGGGGGCATAGTTGGGAACTTGGGAGCAGAACTGGGGAGTTGGGGACTGGGGGACAAAACTGGGGGGTTGGGCAGGACAGCATTGGGTATGGGGAGGTGGCAGGGTCAGATGGGGGGTGTCCCTGCACCATGGGTGGGCTGCGCTTGGCCTTCCCCATGCCCACTCCGTGTCCAGGGGGTGCCGTGGGCAAGGTATGCCAGGGTCCCAGGAAACCTGGCCTGCTGTGCCTGGCGGGGGGGGGGGGCAGATGGTCAGCCAGCCTGGCCACGCTGGCCGACATGCCCTGTAGGGCTGTGTCAATGCCAGTCACAGCACTGGCCATGTTGCTAAAGGCTGTGCCCACTCATTCCAGGGCCTGAGTGTGGCACTCCTGGACTGCAGCCCCCTGCTCCTCGACAGCAACGGACCACTCAAGGAGACGGAGGGCAGAGTCCTGGCATGCCACCACCTGGCCGCAGCAGGCCCACACACCTTCCTCAGCCACCTGGCCCAGCTGGAAGATCTGCTTCAGGAGCTCATTACGGGTACAGCATGCTGTTCCCCTCCAACAGGAGCTGTGTGGCAGGCTCCCTGCAGCACGATGATGGCTGTGATGACGAGCCGCTGGAGAGAGGTGGGGAACAGCATTAGTCCCCTGCATGCATAGTTCATGCCATGTGTGGTCTAACAGCACAGAGCACCTGCATGCCAATTGTCCCCCTGCCCCGATCCCTGCCATGTGGAATGCACCCCCCCCAGGCACACACGGCCATGCCCTCTGGCCCAGGCTGGCCATGATGGCAACCGCAACATGCAGCTGTGAGGCGTTGCCAGCGCTTGGCCCATCTACCCCCAAAGGCCTTGTGCCTGGGGTGTGGGCTGCACACTGTATGCCCTCGATGCTACCAGCAGTGCTTTTCCCCAACACTCCTAACTCTAGATGCCTATAATGGCCAGGGGTCCACTTCCCCTGCTGGCTCACAGGCCCTGGGCCCTGTACCCCATGGATTTATGACCCTCACGGGCCCCTTTAGACCTGCCTGGCTGGAGACCCTTAGTCCATGTCCTGCCAGTTCCTCAGACCACCACAGGCCAAGCCACAGGGAGGGAGAAAAGGAGCACTCACCCACGGGTGCCAGCAACATTTGCCAAGATGTTCCCTCCTCTGTGTCCTCCTCGGGAGGGGGGGGGGACTCCCTCCTCCTGCTCCCCAGCGCTGGCTCATCTCTCATCGAGGGTGCCGAGGAGCTCGGTGCTGACAGGTGTGGCGGTCTGTGGTGGCATCTCTGCAGCCTCTCCACCCTCGATATGCAGTGTGGCATCTTCCTCTGTAGAATCTCCCTGCAGGGTGCTGGAGTCGCGTGGGGGGCTTTGCCAAGTCAGCGGCCCTGGACGGCAAGCCACTGGGCTTACCAGACAGGAATCTGTTCAGCTGCCTAAAGTAGGGGCATGTGCCACCCCACACAGAGCCTCTCAGCCGCCTCGTCTCCCAGACCTGTGCGTAGTCCTGCGCAGAACTGATTTTTACCCGAACTTGCTCTGTCATCCGAGGGTGCCCTCTGGCAGGGAGGGCTGGAGCAATCTGGGCATATATGTCCCAGTTGCGGTGACTGCCCTGCAACTGGGTTAGGATGTCCTCTGTCCCCCAAATGCTCAGGAGACAGAGGACCTCCTGGTGGCCCCAGACTGGAGCCCTCTGCTGAGCCTGGCTGGCAATGCTGTACTCTGCCATTTTTTCCTTGCAGCTGGCACCAATATTCCCTCTAAGGTACTCTGGCACGCTGCAGCGCAGCCCACCACAGCCGCCAGCACAACTCCCGCCCAGAGAAGCTCTAATGGAGCATGCCCAGAAAATCTGAGCATGCTCCGTTAGTGCTTCTCTGGCCCCAGGAGCTGTGGCTGAGCCATGCAGCTCCAGCCGCAAGGTAACTTTGTGGGGAGGGGCTGGGCAGGCTGGGGGGTTATTTGGGAGTGGGGCCACGGCGGGGGAACACCAGGATCGGGCCCGCAGGGGGACGCCAGGATCGGGCCTGTGGGGGGTGGCACCACAGCGAGCAACATGAGTTGCTCAGCTGCCTGAGCCTCTTAGAGGGAACATTGGGGCACCTCTAGTTGGCAAGTCTGAGTGTGCCTGTGCCATTGTGGGGACTGTTGTACAGTGGGCACTTCCTCTTCCTGGTATTGGACACCATGGGAAGTGGAAGGGAAAACTGCAGTTAATTCGAACTACTGTTAGTTAGAATTAACACAGTTAGATGCCATTGATTCTAACTCACTAGGTCAAATCAACAGTCACTTCGAAGTTACATCAGGTTTTGTAACTTCGAAGCATCATCTCCTCAATTCGACCTAAGGGAAGGCTTAGGTCGAATCGGCAGAAACCTGTGTAGACATGCCATTTCTTTAATTCGACCTAATGTTCATCAGGTCGAATTAAAGACTGTGTGTAGACATACCCTATGAGTCCTTGTTTCCTGCTTTCAAGACAGGCAACATCTTTTGATAAGGAAACATTTATGTTACACTGTACATTAGCCTCCTTTTTGTATAGTAAGGCCCAAATGAAGTGAGTCTACTTATCTAGAGTGAAATCTAGGCACTACTGAAGTCAGCTGGCATTCTTCAATTAAATTCAATGGAATCCACGTATCACCCCAGCATTCTGACCTCATGTTGTGCTTAACTATGCAAACTTCTGTTGGTTAAGCTTAGAGTATCTGATTGCCTTTTCATTCACATTGCTGTAAATCAAGAATATATCCTATGTAGTCAGTGGAGTTACACTGGAGTAGACAGTCAGGCCTGTTGCAGTAGAGTGGAAAAGACTTATAACATGAAACACGTTCAGTAGCTTTGTGAGCTGGCGCACTATTTTGCCATTTAATATCTATCTTTATTCATACTTTACAGGAAGAGTGTATATCATAACTAAATATTTCAAAAGGTCATTTATTAAACCCATATCAGCATCTGCTCATTTCCCTCACAAGCTGGAAATAACTCATTCTTTGATTCCAAACCTTCCTAACTGTTTATGACAATATAGGACTTCTTTCTTTATTATGGTGACAACTTCCTTAGAATTTCAGTCCTTACCACCTGTCACTGGATTTGTAAACTACTATTTTCTGCCAGTACCATTGCATGTCATCAGAAACCTATCTTCCCTAATTCATGTAGTTTTGGAACAGAAAGGAGATGCATTTTCCAAACAGTCCACCCTCTATGTACTGGGTCAAAATAATTCTTGTTGTAACTCCAATATTTTTTAATAAATCACACCAGAGATTAATTTTGTCCATTAGCTGTAAACTTGCACTCTCTCCCAACTTCTTAGGCATATTTATACCAGCTTACAATATCATGAGCCATTATTGCTGTAGTAAACAGGGGGCCAGAAATTAATGAGGATAAATAGTTCAGTGAATCTCTGCACTTTGTGAGGAAGCTTCCACTCAGATGTGTTGTTCCTTTCTTTCTCCCCTCTTGCCAGCAAACTAAAGTTGAAAGGAGAGTTATTATAGAGGATGTGGTATGACAAAAGTGCCTATAATGGCATGTAGCCAATCTGCAACAGCATTCAGCAAATGCCTCCAGTGGCCAGTGATGGCACACTATATGGGGAAGGCTCTCAAGCACTAGAGAGAATTCTTTCCCAGGTGTCTGAATGGTTGGTCTCGCCCAAACTGAACCCTATATAAGGAACTTCCCACTGGGGTATTTTGTTTTCCTTGGCAGCCTGGTGTAAGAGGCATTTGCAGGTTTAAATGATGTAACAGTGGATTCTCTTAAACTGTGCCAAAGTGGACACAATAAAGGTATCAAATGGTCATCAGTAAGTTTAGGCTTGAAACTAGATAAAGGGTTATACCCACCAGAGGAGTGAAAATTCTAGAACAGCCTTCCAATGGGAGCACTGGGGGGCAAAAACCCTAACTTATTTCAAGACTGGCCTGGAATTTGCAGGCAATCAGACTAAATGATCAGTTATGGGTAGTGATTGCCAAATGAGAGAGACATTATAGGCTCATTCCTGTTCCCACTGAAGTCAGTGAAACTTTGACTGTTAGCAACAATGGCAGCAAAATGTGGCTTTATATTATTACAAAATAAAATTGGTAGGATCAGATCTTTGACCCAAGCTGTCTCCTTTGCACTTCTGGACCACCACAAATGAAGCTCTAAGCTGTCATAAGCTATGTCAACATGTACATTGTTAATTCAAAATAAGTTGTTTTGAAATGAGTTATTTTGAAATATAGTCCTTATTTCAACATAAGTTCATTTGAATTAAGGGAAAAGCTCAAAGCGAAACAGCATGTCCAAACACAGGACTTGCTACTTCACTTTAGGAGAGGAGCACTATAGGAGGTGTGCCAACGTGTCCCCCTCCCTGGGCCATGCCCCCACCAAATATAGGCTAAAAGGAAGTCACCCAGGGAAGGAGAAGGGCAAAAGTGTTATTTTGAAATAATGGTTATTTTGAAATAACGCACCCAAATGGCGTTATTTCAAAATAGCCATTTTGAAATAACAGCCGTTTTGATTTAAACAAGGTTTAAGCTATTTCGAAATGACAGCTCTTATTTTCAAATGATGGAGCCCATCATTTTGAAATAAGAATACGTTGTGTGGACCTATTCTCTTTTATTTCAAAATAACCAGTGTTATTTTGAAATAAAAGAGACGTGTGGGCATACCCATAAAGGGTAGAAAGGAATTTTCCTGTTCCTAGGGGTGATACCTGTTGATTTAAAGCTAACATAACTGGATTGCTACCATCCACTCTCCTCACTGCTCCAGCTCCCCCCTACAGAGAGTGCTCCATGATGACCTAGGTACTCTAACTACGTTCACACACAGGGGGTTATTTTGATACAAGTTGTTTTGAAACAACTTGTATTGAAATAACGCCTTATTTCAAAATAAGTTAATTCGAATTAAGAAAATGTTAATTAGAATTAAGGAAAAAAGCTCAAAACGAAATAGCGCGTTCAGATAACAGTTATTTCAAAACGAGTCACCGTTGTTTCGAAACAACATGTTCTGACGGGATTGTTTCAAAACAATTGTTTCGAAACAATGTTATTTTGTCACCAAATGGGGTTTAAGTTGTTTTGAAACAACGGTACGTCATGTGAACATGGCGTTTCTTATTTCGAAACAACCTCTCTTGTTTCGAAATAAGACTGCAGTGTGAACACACCCTAACAATCCTGGGCTGGCAAAATGGTCATTGGGTGATCATTCCAACTGCTGTAATTTAAAACAAACTTGTAGTGGCTCAAGCAAGTTATTTTGCGACCTGCACAGACAGTCCCAGATGGGCTCAAGCTTTGGCTTCTCATCCTTCAGCGGCACCTAACATGAGATGAAACACATTGGAAACAAAGTAACATCTTTTGTAACCATAGCCACTGGAATCAACAAGTACTGACCCCCTACTATGTGACAGTTGTATTCTCCATAGCTATGGATGGAGCCCTTTATTTAATATATATTACGGTAAGTATTGTACCTGTTCTTTGTAATACACATAGAATAAAAAATGGCTCCAGAGTGAATACAAGGATGGAAATCACTCAAGGAGTGATGCTACCATCATAAGCCTTGAAAGTGAAGTTAATACAGGTAGTCCTCACTTAGTGACCGGGTTCCGTTCCTGAAACCCGGTTGATAAACGAATTGGTCACTAAACGAGGAGTAGCCCTTACTGGTATTTCAGGCATAATGTACTTTACTGGTAGTGGGTTTTTCAACCATCGGTAGATAGTTTTAATGTCACCTTTGCATCATTTATAACATTTTTCATATATATTTTAAATGTTTTAAGCTCTAATGTACTGAACTTAGTTTGCATAGTATACTGTAAATATAGGTAATCTGAGAGAGTTGATGCGAGTTCTCGTACATCGCCGTAATACCAACTCATCAGAGAGCCGGTCATAACTCTGAGGGGTCACTAAACGAGTAGGTCACTAAGTGAGGACTAGCTGTATGTGTCAGCATGGCCTAACTAGCTAATTTTTCTGCACGTGCACTTTGGGACCATGCTGTCTTTTATAAATTTTTGTTTACAGGTTGGCAGCCCAGAGCTTCATGTAAAATCAGTGACCTTCACCATCCTCTGTGCAGAGCTCTGAAACATCATATTCAGTTGTGATGAGCAAGAATGAGTATTGAAAGATTAAGTACTGGGTAAATTTCTCACACATATACTGAGTTGATCTTCTCTATATAGTTTGTGCGTTACATTCTGTCCTCAATTACAACTGTGCATCTCAATTAATTTTGCTTTATTACATATAGGGTGAGTTATTGATCTTCAATATACTTTAAAGCAAAGGGTGCTTAACAATGATTATTGCATTATATTTCTTTTGAAAACTCCTTTGGGATAGGTATATGGAACTACTGTGCAAAGGTGAAACAACATGAACATGTCTGAGTTGATAGATGAATTGACACCAATCCAAATAAAATTCTGAAACTCATTGAACTTATTTGATTTTATATAAGCTTATGGGGGTAGACGCTGTCTGTTGCTCCAGGCCTGTACATCACCTTGTACGCTGGTCCTTGATTCCTACTGTAGCTTTAAGGAACTAATGCAGTATAAATGTCATTATCTTGCTTCCAAAATGGAGGACTGCCAACTAAATGCACTTGATGGATGAAACTGATTAAGTGGGTATTTCCTCATCTTCTAAGGGTATGTCCACATGATGCTTTTATTTCAAAACAACACTGATTGTTTCGAAATAAAAGTCCCTATGTCCACACAACATTTTCTTGTTTTGAAAGGAGGAAGCTCCTCATTTCGAAACAAGAGCCCTCCTTTCAAAACAGCTTAAACCACTTTGCTTTTGAAAGGAGGGTTATTTCAAAACCAGGTGTTTCAAAATAAAGCCGTTTGGACATGTTGGATTGTTTCGAAATAACAAGGACTGCATAGCACCCTGGGAGGAAGGTCCTCCCCCGCTCAGCACCCTGGCCAGGGATCAGCACCCTGGCCAGGGTGCTGAGTGGAGTTCTGGGGAGGCGGTGGGTGCCCCAGCTGGCTTCCCCCACTGCTTCCCCTTGCTGGAAGCAGGGGGGGTCCAGCACCTCAGCCCCTTCGCCCCCCTGCCCCAGGCAAGAGGAAGCGGGGGAAGCCAGCTGGGGCACCCCTGGGGCTGTGCCCTCCACCCGGGCTCAGGGGGGGCTACTGCCAGCCCTGCGCTAGCCATGGGTGCTGGTTTTGCCCCCGCCCGGGCTTGGGGGGGCTGCTGCTGGCCCCGCAGCCGGGTCAGGGGGGCTGCAGCCCCTGTGGGGTGGCTGGTCCAGGGGCTGCTCACCCCACCACTGGGGCTGCCCCCAAGCCCGGGGTCGGAGCCGGGGGTGTCCTGCCCCCGGGGTTCCCTGAGGCACCCTGCTCCTGCCTGCCCAGGGCGGGGGCTGGCGATGCCCCATGCCTGGGATTCCCCGGCACCCCCCCCCCGCTCCTGCCAGGGCACACCAGGAAATCCCGGGCTCAGGGCATCCCCACCCCACCCCTGGCAGGAGCCGGGGGACACGCCAGGGTGTCCTGGGGGGGCGGGGTGTCCCGGCTCCGGCCCCACCCCTGGCAGGAGCGGGGGAGCACCAGGGAATCCCGGGTGTGGGGCGCCCCTGGCTCCACCCCTGGCAGGAGCAGGGGGGGCGCACTGGGGAATCCCTGGGGCAGAGCACCACCGGCACTGCACAAGCTCCCCCCCACCCTTCTCCTATCTCGAAATAGCATGTCCACTATGTGGACATGATATTTCATTTCCCTTATTTCAAAATAGGTTTTATTTATTTCAAAGTAAGTCATTTCGAAATAAGGGCTTTAGTTCAAAACAGGGCCTACGTGTGGACATAGCCTAAGTGTTTTAATCACTTAAGTAACTCTAGAGTCTCTCTCAGAAGACTCAGCATCACTGACAGAAAGGAGGAAGGTATTTATACTGTCTCCTTTGAGAGGGAAGGACCCATTTTGTTGTATCAGTTTATAGGTATGCCCATCCAGTAATGATTCAAATTTTGAATGGCAGTAGTTGTTGTTCTGTGAACATTATGAATATCAAAGTGTTTCTGCTACAGAACATTTAATGTAATAATACACTCTATCCTACTAGATACTGGTTATCTGATCTGAAAATAGGATGTTCTTTGAATTTCAACCATCCTATTGCATTACTTCCTGTACAGCACATTGGGCCACACTATGTTATGCAGCTATCAAATGTGACATATGAATAACAGCAGCATAATAATATTTGATATCTAACAAAAAAAGAGAACTAATTTTCAAACTCAAAGATTAGGTATCTGAACTACTTGGCCAGATAACTAACAGTTCAAGTGTCAATATAAAGCATATCACTGGGATTACTAGTACAAAACTATTCAGTGATTGACTATACAGTTCCACTACTAGAAATGATGACACAGTCATTTAATTCCATTTAAATCAATGGTGCTGTTATGATTTGCATCACCTGAAGATCTGGCCTGGTATATGGTACATAATAGAGAATTGATTGATTCAGTTGTATTGTCCCACTAACATGCATGAAAATTTTCTTGTTAACCCAATTCAAAAGTAATAAAATTGACTTTGTTCCACATAGCATGTGCTGAGTAATAACATGAGAGATCTTTGTTTCTAAACTAAACTTTCTTTACTAAGAAACACATTTATAGATACATTGTAACTGTAGCTAGCATTCATGGCACATGTACACAGATTGACTTCCTGGTGCCATCTCCAGATTCTTCCCTTATGCAATCTCAAGTTATTCCCTCCAAATTCCATGCCGGGTGATGCATCATCTTCTTTTTTGTCATTTAGCCATTTGAAGTCAGGAACTTCTATAACCTTCTTCCAAAACAGATGATTGTATATGTGGCTGTTGTGCAAATTGGTTTCTCTATGATCCACTGATATCCAATCCATGTACTTGGGTCTGGGTTCTCCACTTTAGTCACCTTCCATCCATGATCACTGTAAGAGCCATCATTCCAATACAACTCTCAGACCTCCACTGATCCTGTCTATAACACCATATATGGACTTCCTAAAGTTGTGTTTAGTTGGGGCAACCTGCCATAGATCCCTCTTACCCTCATTACGTTTCCCATCATAGAGCATTGCTCAGGTAGGATTTAGACTGATTTAAATTTAGTAGGACTGATGCTATGATAACTGAGGAAAGAGGACACACCATAAAGGATATTACAGGCAGAGAGTTTAGAAGAATGAAAGAATTTAAATGTATAGGATCAATTATAGATGAAAATAGTGACCTCCGGAGTGATGCCTGGCATCAGACCAAAGTTACTTGGATGCAAATGGTTTACCAAGGTAGAGTATAAATCTGTAGAAAACTGTAATTCCATTCATCCTCATGTATAGAACGGAGACTTGGCCAACCACAAGAAATCACTATATTTTCCACCTTGAAAATGAAGATGTTGAACTTGTCATATGGCGTTGTGCTGCCCTTGTTGTCAGTTGGTTTGCAGAGTCCCACAGTATTTGGCATATATCACTAAATTGTCAGCACATTCTAAGACAGCTCCCTTCGTATAGTCTCACTTGTCACAGCCAAGACAACATAAACAAAAAAGGGATTAAGATTAACCTCTTTGCAAGCTAATGTTTACTGGAAATTCTCTCTCCTAGGTTTTGTACAGAGTCTGATAAGAAGGACATATCCTTCTGGCATAGCTCTTCATCACAAACTCCACCAATTACTTATATATGACTGTATGCCTTTCTAAGTGCTCAGAGATCATAGCCAGTTGCCATCTCTTTTATCTAAACTTCTCCATCAGGGATTTGTAGAGCAAATACAGAATCAGTAGCATCAATTGTATTCCCTCCCAGCACACAGTGACGCATTCAAATTTCAACTGTGCCATGCAGTCCTTTTCAATAATATTTTCTCATACTTTCATATCAAGTGTCTTCAGCTTATTTAGTTGATGATAGCTGCATATAACAGTAGTTCCTTTATATTTAAAAATGGACACCGAAAAGCTTTTATGTCATTCATCCAGCATTTTCTCTTCTTAACAATGTCTTTGAACTGACTTGTAAAATACTTTATGACTTTCTTCCCAATTACTTCAATACCTCCACCAGCACTTCATCTGGTTTAGGTGCTTGCTCCTTTTTCTTCCTGCCTCTACAACCTCTTCCACCTGTAAGTAATCTATCACTCCCCAGTTTGGCTTATATGCTATTAGTTCCTCTTAGTCGATGATAGGGCTTGTTAAAGGCCAAATTTTTAGATGTTACAACATTTCTTTTGGTCTTCTTTTTTTGTCTCTATGCCATTGTATCACTGCTCAAGCCACTGGCCTGCCATTTTTTTAAACTTATCTTTTTTTTTTTTTTTGGTCAACTGACTTTTTAACTTGAGAATTCCATCACCAATTCTCTCCTCTTATCCTTAATGGCAATGGTTTTATCACACCTACAGTTTCATGTGCTATTTCTAGCAACATTAACTTCAATTTGTACAAGTTGTTCTCTACCAATCTTTGTGTGTAGTCAGGAACATGTATTATCATATTATTTCTTGTTTAAATCTGTTTCATTCCCATTTGGGATTGTTGTTTTGCCTATGGTAACATGATTATGAATCCTGGTTGCTGCATTTCAAAAAGTAATGCTGAGCTACTTTCTTCCTCATATTAAGTTTCTTTTCTACACGTAGACTCTGTGCTTGCAAGAGGAAAATTATATTGTCTTGTTAAGATGGACCCCTGGATATTGAACCTGGTCCTTATGGCTGCCAACTCCACCCATCAGAAGGGTTACATAAGGGATAAGCAGAAACTCAACAGGAAAGAGGCTGCAGAGAAAATAAGACTATCCTGTGGAGAGAAACCCACTGACATTTGGGAAAACAGAGGCATAAGTTCTTCAGAGAAAGGAAAAGGAAGGCTTGAGAACAAAAGTGTGGTTGTGGTAAGCACAAGCTGTGAGGAAGCTGCACAAAGGATTTTGGAGGTAGGACATAGCACAGGGAAAGAAGCAGACCTAGTGGCTTCATACGAGGTCCCTAAGTTAGAACCCAGAGGAGAGGGTGAGTTCTAGTTCACCTGCCAGCCCTGAGAAAGGGGCATGCAAGCACAATGCAAGGGACATGGAGCTCAAGGTGGGGCTGAAAACTCACCCAAAAGGATGGGCCAAGGACCAAAGTGAGGAGTGAAAGTTCCTTTGTACTGTGATATTTGTGAACTTTCAAGGTGGACCTTTTAATACCCCAGAAGGAGACTGGACTTTAAATGGCTCGGCCAGAGAGCCACACCACAGAGGACCTGGTGAGAGGCAGACAGATTTCAAAAAGGGCTGGAGACAAAGGCCTCTTGCAGCATCTCAACCTAATACATGGAGATACACTACCTGACAGGGAGAAAGGCTTTGAACAGGGGCTCCTACATCTCAGGAATGACCTTTAACTAGTGAGTTATGGTATATTCTCATAGTATTGGCGGCTTTCCTCAGCCTTTCCTATTAAAAATGTTCCACGCTGGCTAAAAAATGAAAAAGGACTAAAACACAGGCACTGAACCTTGGGTCTTCTACATTCAAAGTGCATGGTCTAACCATGAGCTAAAGAGCTATTCTCTAACTTCCTCTCTTTCTCTGACCCAATAGTTGTACAAGTATTTATCCACGGTGGAACCAGTCACTGAGCTAGAAAAAGAGAAAGCACTTAAGTGACTTAGGACCAGATTTTTAAAGGTATAATTTTCCTCTTGCAAGGACAGAGTTTAGACATTTAGATCCCATTGATTTAAAAATCTGGTATTTAGGCACATGAGTCACTTACAGGCTTTTGACATGTTTGCCCCTAAATAAAAGCAGCCTAATTTTCAGAGGTGCTGAGAATGTACAACTCTTATTGAAGTAAAGCACACCTCAGCACCTCGTAAAAATCAGATCACTTTTAGAAATTTGTAAATATGGCTTAAAGAATCTAAGGTTCCAATCTAGCAGAGATCTATGTGAAATTGGAAGCCTGCTAGCATAGTTTTCTTAACTGGATCAGAGCCTCACTTTCAAATCTGGAGAATATTGGCCAATATCTCTTTTATACCTTATTAATATTAAAATGTGAAAATCTATGTCTGTGTATTTTTTTTATTTGCTCTAATAAAATTAAATTACATCAGTGCTTTTATCTGTAGTAGTGAAAGAGTATCTTCTCTTTATACATAGAGTCCTGATGTCTTACATTGCTGTGGATATCTAGGTTACCTCCGTGTCAGTATATGGTCATTTCCAGAATCAAGATGGAAGCTTCTCCTGCTTTGTCCAGCACTGTTCAAATATTCAGGAGGAAATGGAATTTTCATCTTTCCTTGAAGCATCAAGGAGAGCTAACTTCATGAAGCAGAGTGTTGCATTTGGTGAATCATTTGTTTGACCTCGTATGACAGATCATAATTAATAAACATCTTCTTTATGACTTCTTAGACAAGGATGCCTTACTTATCTTTACTTGTTATCTGTCTTTACTTATAACATCATTGAATGATATTGTGAGAACCTGATCAAGTATTTTCCATCTCATCAGGAAAAGAGCTAACATTAAATGAGACCTGTCATGGAAAATGTGAAATAGTTACTTTCTACTATCTTAATTGGAGGGTTGGGGAAGACTGTTCTTTGTGCTACCAATGCATCCATTTCTAAAATGCTCTGTAGGTTTAAAACCCTTTAAAGGAAAACAAATTCTAGAGTCAAAACAAAACAAAAATAAATCCTCTAATAAAGCATTTCCCTGCAAGAGGTTGTGGGTGTGAAAAGATGTTATGTTAATTTAGTGCTCCCATGCTCCCACTCTGGGCCAATAACCATTATCTGATAAACAGGTTTTAAACAAAGTACTTTGTAAATTGTGAGTGTGCCTGAACTCCCATTATTGCTAATGGGAGCTACCTACACACTCACCATTTTTTTTTTAATTTTTTTTTTAGTTTCAGTGAAAAGTACATTATCTAACGCACTTATCACTGTGGTAGCTAATAGCAAACACAACAATTTAAGCAGAATAGCACTAACAATGTCTAAAAGGGATCTCAGCTTTTCACCCCTCCATGACTCCTGGCTTTTATCTCCTCTTTTCTTTTTCTCATTATGTGAAACATTTTAATACCAATGAATAAAATCATGAACAACATGTTATTGTTCAGTTGACGAAAAGTAATGAAATGTATGGGGCTGATTATTGTGTGTGTGTGTGTGTGTGTGTGTGTGTGTGTGTGTGTGTGTGTGT
>ML681993.1:16055356-16068429 GCA_007922195.1 Podocnemis expansa | reverse complement strand
GTGTGTGTGTGTGTGTGTGTGTGTGTGTGTGTGTGTGTGTGTGTGTGCGTGTGTGTGTGCGCACGCGCGCACCATTTTTGCAATTGTGGACTTTCTGCAGAAATTACTCCTAATTTGTACCCATATCATTGAGATGTGAATCAGGACCAGCATGTTTAGTTTTAAGCCAGGAAGGAACAATTCCAGAAATCTAATTATAGGAAGATGGGTGCATAAATTCCCATCAATGTTAAGGGGAGTTATCTGGAAACACTGATGGGCCATGTTCACTACTTCCTTCAGCAGAGTTACATAGGTGTGATTGAATGCCAAACTTCTCCCACTTATACAGTAATATAAGATTCTGTACTAGATCTGCTCATTTATCTCTAAGTGAAAGCTAGCTTGTGTGATATAGCTTCAGTCCAACAAGGTAACAGTACTGAGCTGCACCATCACAGGCATATTGGCTTATAATCTGCGCCTCATCAAGCAATGTCTCTCTTATATCTTCTTAGTACAAACAGGAAGATTGGTCATTCTTATGTGCAGGCCCCATTCTATGAATGGCATTAAATGGAAGCAGTGTCACATCCTATCTCCTTCCTCACCTAATCCTATCCCCCTTCAGGGGACGAAATAGAACAAGCCATCCCTGCCTGCAGGAACAATCACTACAAATGGCCCTTGCATGGGCTGCAAAAGAGGATCCATCTTTTTTTGGCATCTTGACCATCCATGCAACTCTACAAGAGCTGCTCAAACACTGGCCCTAAATTATATTTCTGAAAAAGACCAAAATACAGTCCCTTAAGTAAGTTTGGTGATGTGGGTTTGGAGAGGCTTGAAGGCTTTTTACAAGCGAATGGGGGAGAGAGGTGTTTTTCATTGTGAACAAGGGATTGATACTGAATACAACTGGAGAGACTTTACAAAACACAAACAAATTCTTTGCACAAATCAGGTTTCTCGTGCCATCCTGAAATATGTTCTTTTTCAGTCTTTACCAAAATGAGTACACCTTCAGGGTTTTTTAATCAAACACCCAAGGATGAAAACACAATTAAGGCATTGCCCCTTTTAGTTTAAGTGGTTATCCAGTATTAAGGGACTTCCCAGATCCTTTCCATTAGAAGAAGAAATAAATGACAGAGCTCTTAGAAGTTCATTTGTTCCTGTTGCTTAAGCCTCACATAAAAAAAAAATCCTTGTATGTGGCATCAAAGTTATTTGTTGTGACAATGTATATGATGTCAATGTGAATTTATGATGTCAAAGGAATAAAATGCATCTGCACCAGATCATCTCCTAAAATGTGGAGCGGGATGGATTAAATGATTAATCCTCAAATACAAATCAGTACTTTACTGTTTCCAAAGGGAGAGCCGTGTTAGTCTAGTCCAGCAAAAAAACCCAAGGACTCGTGTGGCACTTTAAGACTAACAGATTTATTTTTCGCATGAGCTTTGGTGGGAGAAAATGCCACTTCATCAGATGCTTCAAAGATGGGTGAACTTACAGAATGGAATGCAAATAAATGCAAGGGGGTGTAAAACATAGGATCAGGTCATACAGTAGCAGCAAATCAGAGCAGTCGTTAGGTTCAAACCGTGGGAAGCCTGAAGTTAAATTACCTTTTGTAATGGGAGAAGAACCCATCATCTCGATTAAGTCCTGCTTTCACAGAATTTAGCTTGCATATTAATTCGAGTTCAGCCGTTTCTCTTTGAAGTCTTGATGTCCCAGCCACATCTCTCACGATGGTCATTAACAAATCATTTATCCAGTGATTGGAAAGATGGAAGTGCTCAGCAACTGGTTTCTTTGTTTTGTGATTTCTGATATCAGCTCTGTGTTCATTTATTCTTTTGTGCAGCAATCGTCTTGTTTGTCCATGGTATATCACCATGTTGATTACCATTTTAAGCCATCCCTGACAGGTGTTCGTCCAACCTGCTCTTAAAATTTTCCAATTATGCACATTCTACAACCTCCTTAGGAAACTCATTATAGTGGTTAATCACCCTGACAGTTAGGAATGTTTTCCTAATGTCCAGCTTAAACCTCCCTTGCTATAATTTAAGCCCATTGCTTCTTCTCCTATCATCAAGCACTTATGGACAATAATTTTTCTCCCTCCTCTTCATAACAATCTTTTAGTACTTGAAAACTGCTATCATGTCCCCCCTCAGTTTCCTCTTTTCCAGAATAAACAAACCCAGTTCTTTCAATTTTACCTCATAAGTCAAGTGTTCCATTTCTTTAATAATTCTTGTTGCTCTTCTTTGGACTTTATCCAATCTGTCCACTTCTTCCCAGAAATAAGACATCCAGAAGTGAACACAGTACTCCAGTTGAGGCCTAATCAGGGCTGAGTAGAGCAGAAGAATCACTTCTCATGTCTTACTTACAGAACCCCTGTCAATAACATCCCAGACTGGTGTTAGCTTTTTTTGCAACAGTGTTATACTTTTGACTCATATTTAGCTTGTGGCCCGCTATGGCACTCAGATCTCTTTCTGCAGTACTCCTTCCTAGGTAATCATTGCCCATTTTGTATGTGAGCAACGGATTCTTTCCTACGTAGAGTACTTTGCATTCATCTTTATTGAATTTCATCCTATTTAACTCAAGCCATTTCACCAGTTTGTCCAAAACATTTTGAATTCTAATCCTGTCCTCCAAAGCACTTGCAACCCCTCCCAACTTCATATCATCCACAAACTTTATAAGTGTACTCTTTATGTCATCATCTAAATCCTTGAAGAATATATTGAACAGAAATGGACCCAGAACTGTTCTCTGTGGTTCCCCGCTCATTATGTCCTTCCAGCATAACAACTGGTACAATAAAGCATACAAATTTATATCATATTTTATTATTTGTACTGCAGTAACACATAGAAGCCAAAGTCCCATTGTGCTAGACGTCATATAAATAAAAACATATGGCCCCTGTCCAAAAGAGCTTATCGTCTAATTTTCAAAGGAGACACAATATCTGGATATGACATAGAAAGCGAGAACATAAGCTAACAATGATCAACTTATTATAGTCATCTGAACAGGAGTCATTGCAGAGAATTGAAATTGTTAGAATCTAACTACTTAGAGCTGGATTCTGCTCAAGAGGACTTTGAAGTTAACATCCCTGTTCTTGTCAAAAGTGCCATTTAATCTCTAATGACCACAGTGAAAGGCACTTGGTTTTGCATCGTGCTCACTTTTTGCAGTGTCTCCTGTCACCATGCTGGGGTATTAGCTCAGTTTTGACTCAAAAAGAAGAATGCCATCTACAGAACCACTAACATCACTTCTGAAAGATTTTTGATGACAACACATCCAAAGTAGCATTTGTCTGGAGACTAAAGAGAGGTTCCAGGAACCTCTGTGAAGCAGTATTATGTTGGATTAATTTAATAGCATTTTTCTTCATTACTGAATAGATATAGTGCCTGAAAAGCAGGTATGAGAATTATATTAGATATAATGGACCAGCTCCTCAGCTGGTATAAATAAGTCTGTCTCCACTGATTTATACTAGTACCTGAATTTCCGACCAGACAGGACTAAACTATATGCCTTGCAAGTCATCTCAGACCTTTGTGAGAGTTAATATAAAGACTTTATTGAAGTGTGGTATTGTGGAACAAACCACAACTTTATTGTACCAATTTGTTCAAAAATACTTTTAGTGTCTCATCCACAAATCATTTTGGATTTTGTCCATTCCATCTGAAATTTTCACTAAGATTCACAGATGTGAATTTTTGATTAGCTCATGACTGACAACCTATTTTTATATCTTACAAATGCAATTTTAATGAAAAAATATTATTGTAGATGTTTCTAGTACTACACCCTTTCAGAACACCAAATCTGCCCTCAGATACATAAGCAATACTGAGACAGTATGATGTTGCATGCATTTTCCTCAGGGCTATACTGTTGTAAATTTGAATTGACTTAGTTAAATACATTTACAGCAATATAACTGGGAGCAGAATTTGACACAAATAATGCTGAGTTCCCACTAATGCTGTTAGAAGCCCTTGTGCACGTATAAGGGTAGAATTGTGGCCCATGTATGATACTATGGAATACCTTTATTTAAAATAAAATCCTCCCCAGAAGAATAACAATACTTGCTACCTTGTAGGATTTCAGGCATGTGAATAAAATAATGGTTGTACCGTACTTTGAAACTCAAATGACTAATATTATTGATTCATTACTAAATGGGGGGTATGGATCAGTGGTTATGTCACCCTATCCATCAGTACCCAGCCAGGGAAGCTAATGATCCAACCAGCTGACCAAATCCAGTGATTAATCCAGGTCACTTGACACCCGAAACATGTTGCACATATGCTAGAAGCTGCTAAATAATATGTTTGTATATAAAACTATTGTTTGTTTAATATACTATACATTTCAAACAATTAGATCACTTTCTCTAATGGATATTGTTTTAATGTTATTTTCTGGCTTGCTTTACAATACCATTCATAAAAAAGGCAATAGGAATAAAGTATTCAAAGTAAACAGAGCCATGTTGGGAATTAACATTCAGGGGAAATATATTGTGTGTCCAAAGCTAAAGGAATAACAGGAAACAGCCCAAAGTAATCCATCTTTACAAGAGTTTTCCAGATATATGAGAACTGGAAATGACAGAATATTGATTCAACTTTTTGACAAAGGGTCTAATAAGAATCTGAATTTTGAAGCTGACATTGTTAAGAATGTCATCCTTCCCAACCATTCAGTTACTTTTCACTATGTGGGAGGGGATAGTCATGTAGGAAATTCACAAAGAAAAATATATTTTTAATAAAAGATAGATCAGTTTGGATAAGTATACTAGATCCTTTTAGATGTTCTAGCTGGAACCAATCTTGTAGTTATTCCAAATAGCACACAACACCAATCACATTCAAGTCAGTCACACTTCCTCATGTTGAGCAGCTGTATGACCAGGTACAATGTAAGTTCATCGTGACCTTGTCAGAGTATTGCAATGGTAAATTGAAGGAAGATTTAAACAATTACAAAGTAAGAAACATAGGTTCTTAGAGCTTCTTAGCATTGGACTGCTTTTGCAAATGTCTGATGTGTTTTCAAGTAGTTTTTCACTGACCGTACCCCATTATTTAAGAACAAACCAAATGACCACAGCTATACAAGGCGCAATCAAATGATAAAACATTCTAATACATTTGTACTACTAGTTCTGTATTCAAGTTCTATTTTCATTAAATGATAGAAAACTCTACTTGTAGGTTTGTAAAAGTTCCTTGATTATTTTCCCTTTAGCAGAGGAGATATCATTACCACAATATCTGACTGAACTGGAACCATCTGTCCCTCTCCTGATAACGGCTGATAGGGGTCGGATGTGGTGGTCAGAATGCAACTCTGGCTGTGGCTGTGATTGACATGCATCCAACCACATCCTCTTAGTTTTCTCAGACTATAAAACTTTCTCATTTAGAAGGTTCCTCCTTTAATTTACTTCCTACTGGATATTATTTCATATAATTTTCCCCTTGATTATGAAACAAAAGTGACAGCCCTCTGAAATGTTTTATAAAAAAGACCACAATACTCCCGGTTGTGGTAAGTTTAAGGGGTAAAGTTTCTATCTCAACTCTCTTAACTAGTGTCTTTGCCTAAGTGCTGTAATCTAGAACAGTGGTTCCCAACCTTTTTCAGGCTGGGGACCCCTTTTAAAAAAAAATTTTTTTTTGCAGCCCTCCCGGCTGATTATGTAATCTGGCCCACACAGGCAGACTCTGGCCTGCATCACTCTCGCAGTGCCACTGGGACAGCCAGAAAGCAGTGCTGCCGCCACCATGGCCCACACAGCTGGGGAGCTGAGCCGCAGCAGCTATGGCCCCCTGCCCTTATCCCTGCCGGGGAGCTGCTTCAGCCCCATCCCACTGCCAGGATCTGGCCACAGGAGAGGAAAGGCAGCCCTGGCGGGGAGCATCAGGGCTGTAGCTGGATTCCAGCCCCAGTAGGGAGAGGCTCTGTGGACCCCCTGCAACATGTTCGTGGAGCCCTAGGGGTCCCTGGACCACAGGTTGGGAACCACTGATCTAGAAGACTGTCTTGAATAAACAGTAGCCCCAAGGGTTTTTTATCAACAGCATTTTAGAGAAGGGCAATTTCAGCAACAGAATTACTTTTTCTGTATGAAAAACTGCTCCTTTTAATAGCTGAACCCAGACACTGTTTAATTTCAAAAGTATTACTATTATTTTTATTTAGTGTCTCTGAGGAGTGATCATTATGACTATACTCGATAAGGTACAACTGCTGTGAATATTCTCTAATTAAAAGAAGCAAGTAAACTCTATGTCTAAATACAAGAAATTTTAAACATTGTTATCTATGTGGCAGAAACAGGGTGATGCCTGGAAGGATCAGATAAGTATGTGAGTTTAAAGCCACTAGAGAAAGTAGAAAACAACCAATTACTATTATAATATTATTCTTTCCACCAGCTCTATGTCCACACACAATCTTTAAATCAAAATAATGCAGATTATTTTGATTTAAAAGATTGCAGGTCTACACCACATTTCCTTAAATCGAGATAAGGAGCGCCTTATCTTGCAATAAGGAAAGTCATTTTGATACAATAAAACCTAGTATTATGTCAAAATGATGGTTAAATCAAAACTGTTATTTCTAAATAATGCTGTGTGAATGTGTTATTTCAATTTAACTATTATTTCAATTTAACACTTTTGCCCTTCTTCTTCCCAGGATGCTGTCCTTTTTCTATATACTGGGTTGGGGCATGGCCCTACTAGGGGGCCATCTTGCCATACTTCCCATGGTGCACCTCTCCTAAATCGAACTAGCAAGTCCTGTCCATGGACATGCTAGTTCAATTTGAGTTTCTAGTGGAGACATGTTAAATTGATTTAACTTAAATTGATTTAATGATTTTTATACCAATGTTATTAAATCAATTTAACTTAAATTGATTTAACTGCCTAAGTGTGGACATAGCCTAGAGGCACTAGGGGGGAGGACAAAACAAGGGACTTCAGCCAGATGTGAGGTGATAAGAAAGCTAAGATGGTAGGTAAACATGTCAGAAGATAACAAAATATTATATCCCAGGGTAATAAAATACTGTGAGCCTGATTCCCCATTCTCTTTCAATTTGTGTTGTCATTTACACTTGTGTAAAGTGGATGTAAATACTACCAAACCAAAATAATTTTGTTTAAATAAAAATAACCACTGAAAATGTATAGCTGACAGACTTTAGGGGTCAGCTAGTGGGATTGACCCTGAGACATCTGAAGCTTAGGGTATGATACTCTAGTGCATGAACTGAACATCACAAATGTGCCACCTCAGGCTGCAGAAGACTCATCAATCTCTAGATGGTCCACGTGTCACTAGAAGGAAACAGAGTGCCACACCAAGTGGGCATGGGTTACATACTGGCCCTAACTGAGGAAGCATAACCCAAGCTTCAGAGACTGACCAGTGGACATTGTGGATAGGCCACACTTGTAAAACTGGCAGAAGGGATTGAACATAGGACCTCTAAAGCTTAGTGTATAAGAACACCCTCTATATTATTGCTTCTCACCACCCTGTGAACTTCCAGGTTCTATCAGAGTCTGGGAATTCCTCACAATTCATTCCACCTGGGGGAGGGGGGCAAATCCTACAGCCCTCATCCCCTATGATGTGGAAAATGTGGTAACAACTCTGTGGGAGGAGTTTTCCTCTCCTTGAGCTCACTGCTATTTTGTTGAAGAGAAAAGAATCCTGTCCCGTTTTCCTGTCATTTATTTTAGACTTCCAAAATTTATTTGTCCCCAGTTATTCATTAATGCTAAAAATAACATTATTTTGTTAACATGTAGATTCACAGTTTTTCAGTGCATGGAAATCTAATGGATGTTTTATAATGTTATATATTAATTGCTTATACTGTAATTAGTAACCTCATTTTTTTTAACCTGCTGGAAGCCAAACTTTAATAACTTTAATATTGTATCGATCCATAGACTGGGTTGATTTCATTATAAATAGTGATGGATTATGGCTCCAAATGTTTTTACCTTTGATTTAGGCAAGTTTATAGAATGATTAATTTTAATTCTAGAAAATAACCCTGAACATCTTGTGTGAACAAGCTCTTTTGAGATTTCCACTATTTCCTGGTTTCAGTTAAGCCAGAAATACCACAAGAACAAGATTTTTACTTTATTAGGGCATTTGTTTTTAGTCAAAACCAAGAAGCTTGGAGATGTGTGAAAATGAGAGATTAAAAGCCTACTGATTTTTTTTTTAAATCTTACAAGGGTTCAACTCAAATTCTGAACAAAAAATCAGTTCCATTTTTAATTTACCCAAATATGTTTGCCTGTGATGCTCACTGCTTATTTAACAAAATATCCATGACCTGGAATAACATGAATAAGAAAGGCCTTGCTACTTCCAACTAGATGTGTTGTTATATTTGATGCAGTGATGTTAGCAGATATACATCATAGCAGATGGCAGTTGGCACTCAATGAAAACCTCAGTTTAATGTGGTATACTGTTACTAGTTGCAATAAATATATTAAGAGGAACTATATGTGACACTTCAGGGATGTGGGTTAGCATTATATTGAATTTTTTTTTACCAAGATCCATAAATATCTTCTAGATTTCATGTAAAGAAAAGGTCATAAAATCTGATGCATTCATCTATATTTCTTTCATTTTAAGAAATATAGATTATTGGGTAGGCAGAAATCTGGCTTTTATTTTCTATTTTAAACTTCCATGCTGAAATTCTGTGCTTAAATGATTGATTTTAATATTTAAATAAAAATGAGACCTTTTAGCTTAAAAGTGTGTCTGCCTCCCATGAGGACAATTGAGTCTATCATTCTTCTTTACATTTTACTTTAAAGCCAAATAGCGGGTAACCATTATAGGTTCCTGTGTGGGTCAGTTTAGTCACATTTTGCAAGTCTCCATCCTAAAACAGTTTCTACTGATAAAAAGATAAGATGGTTGAGGTAATATCTGTTATTGGACCAATGTCTGTTGGCAAGAATGACAAGCTTTTGAGCTGACTCAGAGCATTCTTCAGGGCTGGCAAAAGAGGGCTCTTTTTCATGAAGGCAAAGCTAATAAGTTCCCACTAGAAATAAGGGGCATTGGTTAACTGTGAGGATAATTAACTACAGGGACAAGCTACAAAGGGGGGGTGTGAGTTCTTCATCACTTGAAGGATTTAAGTCAAGCTTGGATGCCTGACTGAAATATATGATATATCTTTACTGGAAATTGTGGGCTTGATGCAGGAATGGCTAGGAAAAATTCTATGACGTGTAAGCAAGCTGCCTCCCCTCCTAGGAGGGGTGGCTAGTTCAGGTTCCTGGCCCCCCATGGGGTGGGACTGCCAAGTCTTTGGCCCCTGGGCAGGGCAACAAATTTCACAGTCTCAGTCTCAGAGGTGAGGGGAAAGTACAAGGCTGCTTCTCGGGGTTACAACCCGAGAAGGGGTGTAGGGGCAGGGGTAGGAATCAGTGAAGGCGTTGGGTCACACAGGTCCACTGTGTCCCAGCCTAGGCCCCCACTAGGCACTGAGACCTTTGTACAGGAGTCAACAGGGTCCTGACCGCAACACACCAACCCTGAGGTGGGGCCTATCGGGCCTGAGGCTTGGATGCAGGGGTCAGCAGGGTCCTGGCCACAACATGCTTATCATGAGGTGGAGCTTATGAGGCTGGAGGCCTTTGTGTGGAGGTCAGCGGGGTACCGGCCGCAACACACTGACCCCAGGATGTGGCTCCCCACTGAGGGTGAAAACTCGCACTCCCCTGGGTCTCCCCAGGTCCCCTGCTCTAATGGTACCTCGTCTGCCAGCTCCTCGGGGTAGTCCCCCAGGGGAAGATTGCAGAACCCCTCCATCTCATCAACCGCTGGCAAGTCGGGAACCCCTTCAAGTTCCTCTACCAAAGGGAGTTCCTCGAGGTCACAGGATGTGGATGGCAGCTTGGAGACCTCAGCAGCCAAGGGCAGCTCCTCCAAATTGCAGGGGGGATGCAGAGCTTCAGGGTCCCTGGCAGGAAATGGCTCGGAGTTGCCCGTATGTCTCTCCACCAACGACTCCCGCTGTAGGCCTGGGGTGACCCAGGGTCCAGGTGGCAGCTCCCAGTCCCCAGCCACAGGCAGCCCCCGACAGACATCTGGGCCTGGGTCTGGTGGCCAGAGCCCAGCTTCCCCACAGCGCAGTCTGGGGTCAGGAGAGAGAGGAAGCACGTCCTTCCCCTTTGGCTGCTTGTGCTGGACTGAGCAGGCTGCCTTCGCTTTTATACTTCCTGTCCTGTCCCTCTGCTTCCGGCCTGATTGACAGGCCGGCTCTGGCTCCGCCCCCCTGCAGACAGGCAGGGCCTTCTGGCCTGTCTCCGAGGGGGGCCATGCCTTCCTGCTACACTTGTGTTATATAGAAGAAGCGCCACAAAGCAACATCTAGAATAGCCCCTGTAAAAAGGTACTGCTTGCTTGTACATCAGAAGTGGTATTTAAATGACATCCCTGTGAATAACCTTTTGCAAGATTATACTTTGATGATATTCTCAGACTCCCAAGTATTGTGAACTCTATGAATCAGTGGAATACAGAGTTATCAGGAACTAGTGTAGCAAAAAATTGTAGAAGTTTCTGTTTAAACTCCAGGTACTGACAGCTGCTTAAATTATATTCAGCACATGTTGCAGATGCATCCACACGAAGGTGGTTTGAAGCTCACCTTTGCACTATTCCGATCCTGACACAGCTTTATGCAGGGCAAGTTCCTCGGAGTAAATTACAGCAGCTAAGATCTGCTGTAAATTAAACTGGCTAATGGTCCCATGGTGATGAAACCAACGTTGGGAATTGGCACAATATAGTGCTGTCCCAGGAGACTCTAAAATACTCGTATCTCACCATGGCACTGAGGTGATAATTCAGAGGTCAGATACAGAAGTTCAACAGCCAAATTCCACTGTTAGTGCAGCTCTTAAAAATGAGGGTCCACGCCTTAAAGATTTAATTTAGATTTTGGAGCAAGTTTAAACAAGATGATCATTGTGTATTGAAGATTTTGCATTAGAAATAATGTATTACATAATTTTAATCTCATTAAGTATTTCTTCATAATCATTCATTTTTAACGAACAATGGGAGACACACCACTTCATGTTTAATAGTACATTTATGGCACATGGTAGTAAATAGTAGTCAATTATTATAGGTTTATATCCAATAGAAAAAAATTTTTTTCTAAATAAATGGTACCAATTTAATACAGTGCCTAGCCTTTTATATTAACTTTATATTCATTATACAGGATTGTATGCACATTCCAACTCATGTGCTAAATGTCTGCAATAGTTTTAGTCAGTTTGACTGTTAAAATATTAGCAAGAATTTTAAAGCATTTTCCCTGTACAAACATGGAACATAAACATTTTTTATGAAAAATATAGGACAAATTCTTGCACATATGTTTACTATCATGCCGTAAATGTATTATTAAATCTGAAGTGGTATATCTCCCATTGTTTATTAAGAAAATGAATTATTGCAAAGAAAGATTTAATGAGATTAACAATTATATAATTTCTACAGCAAAAATCTGTAATGCTGAGAAGTAGGAAAAAGATGGAGTCATGTGGCACTTAAAGACTAACAGACAAATCTGTTAGTCTTCAAGTGCCACACGAATCCTTGGTTGTTGTTGTTCTTGTTGTTTTTTTCTGGACTAGATGAACACAGCTATCCCTTTGGAAATTGACAGGAAAAAGATGGACACTCAATTTTCTATAGCAAATGGGAGATTTTCAAAGACATACTGGGAGTTATGTGCCCAAGTATCATTGATTTACACTGGGATTTGGGCACTGTCAGGTTTCTTTGATGATCCCCAGCCAACATTTTAGAGTTTAGTGGTGGGATTTTTAAAATCACTTAGCACTGGTTTACCTCTGCCTCTTTCTGAAGTCAAATGTGAAACTCACATTGACATCAAAGAAAGCAGTGTTGCTTCAATGCTGAGTACCCTTTGAAAATCCCACCTTCGTGTGCAAACTCACTCTACTTTTTCCCATTGTGTAATGGGTGTTCTACTTAAACCCCCTGAGAAAAAAACCAGTTTGCACCATTGTTATAAATATTAGCTTTAGAACTATTACAATTTTACCTAAAAAATGTTAATTCCTACTTTTAAATTTTTTTTGTACAGAATTTAATAATGTCATTTCCCTGCTGTTTGCCTACTCCTGTGTAATGTGACTAACTGATGGGTCTCACTGTGTTACATTTTCAAATCCTATTGAGTCCATAATGATTAGCTGTTCAGGCCTCTCTCCTGTCTTTAACATTTACAGCAAAAACCTGTCAGAGTCCTAACTTCAATGCACCACAAATTTTTACTTTGTTCTCTCTAACTGATGCTGAAAAGCTTGACACTAATGATCTGTAGAAACTGCTTGAGTTCTCTTTTTGAGTCACTTTATTTGTAGTAGTTCCATTAATGTCAGCAAGACTACCCATATTAGTAAAGGACCTGATCCAAAGCCCATAGAAGTGAATGGAAAGATTTCCATTGATTTTGTTGGGTTTAGTTTTGAGCTCAACGTGAGTAAAATTTGAGCCTACATGTTTCCACAGTGAGACAGAGACTAATAGAATATGTGATAATAACTGGCATGTATTGTTTACTCAGCCATATTTTTAAAATTAATGTTCTTCCTTTACAAAGCAAAAACCACCAAATTTTCACAGATAAGTATCTGTGCAGATGCACAGTTTCTTCTCAAGTTAAAAATCCAGGTTATCATTTTAAAAGTATCTTGAATTTCTTTTAACAAAAGAAACTTCAATTTGCAATTTCAATATATGTAAGAACAAGCCCTGCACTCAACCCCCTTTACAGATTTAGGACTACATTTTATTTAGATTGTAAACTCTTTTAGGCAGGGCCTTTCTTTTGATGTGTTTGCATGCAGTGAAAAAACAACAAGGAGTTGTGTGGCATTTTAAGACTAACAGATTTATTTTTTGCATGAGCTTTC
>ML681993.1:16023059-16055256 GCA_007922195.1 Podocnemis expansa | reverse complement strand
TTTTGCATGAGCTTTCATGGGAGAAGATCCCACTTCCTCAGATGCTTCGAAGATGGGTGAACCCATCTTCACCCATCTTCGAAGCAGCTGAGGAAGTGGGATCTTCTCCCACGAAAGCTCATGCAAAAAATAAATCTGTTAGTCTTAAAGTGCCACACAACTCCTTGTTGTTTTTTCACTGGACTAGACTAACACGGCTATCCCTTTTTAAATTTGCATACAGTGCCACAATGGGTCTTCTGGTAATTAATGTATTACAAATAAAAGTGCGGCTCTTCGTCTACACATGACTTTCACTTGCATAAGAGTTCAGCAAGCAAATCAGTGGCAGACTATATATTTTCTTCAATTTTGTATTGTTACATCACCACAATAGTATAAAAACATCTTGCTAATTCAATAGTAGAACCAACAATATCATTGGCAAGAGAACTAATTTACTTGACTCTAAAAAAAAGTAATGGCTCCAGAAATTTTAAAAAAAAATAAATCAGTGGTGTTGCCAGCTCTTTCTATGACTTAGTGAGTCACAGGATTTTCATGGGTGCTGGAGTCAGTCTAGCAATGATGCAAGAACCTACAGTGCCCTTGTGAATTTCAACACTGCTTGGAAGCACAAACCACTCTCATTAGCTGCTCTAGACCTCTCCCCCACTCTATGAGCAGAGCAGCCGGTCAGCTCTCTTCCAACACCACTCAGGAGCCAGCAGTGTTATCACAAGACGGCAAGGAGAGGGGACTGAAGGAGGAAGAAGACAGCCCAGTAACTCAAAGGATCTCTGTTTCCTCCTCTTACCTCCACCCCAGCTTCTCATAAGAGAAAAGGAATGGCCCTCTGCTCCTCCCTTCTTTTACCTCCGTCCCTGGAACTATCAGCCTCAGAAGTGGACACCTTGGATCTTTCTTCTTCCACAACCTGGAAGCGTGCTGTTGGTCCTCTGCAGGCCTCAGAGACAGGGTTATAGAGTCCAAGAGCAACAGAAGGTGGGGCTGAGGAGGAAGAATTAAGTGCTGGATAGGGGAATGGAAGGAAGTGGGGGTGAATGCTCCTGCAATAGGGCCTAAATCACTTTTATAAATTTGGAAGTTGTAGTAACACTAAATTTCTCTCATTCATATATACATCCCACAGTGAATCAGAAGTCAAAATAATTTAAAAATGTCACAATATAACATTTTTTTGGAAAAATGTGTTGACTTTTGATTTTTTGAACCCTTGGGGTTGGTACCATAGACAATATAATTGGAAGGCAACAAAGAAAAATATATCATGAAGATAGCCACAAGCTATCCCAAGAAATTTGTGAGTTTGAATTAGGCAAAGCCTAGTGTAGACCCAGACAAACTGGCTAGTGGAGACATAGTCTAGGAATTTAACTGTCTTTGAAGGTTGCATAGCTAGGGTTAACAATGACATTCTTGATAAGGAAAAATAGTTTAATTTACCATATTCTGAGTTATTTGGAGATGATATATTTTTCTTTTGAATATAACTATCCCAAGATATAGTTAATTCATCAGAAAAGTGCATTTAGGTGATTATAAGTGAGCGGCCGGTCTCCTCCTACCAGGAAGCATTAAATATAGTCCCAAAGGCTATGTTCACAAGGGGAATTATGCATTGAAACAGCTAAGATTTAAGTGCCCTACCACTTAATGAAATTTACAGTCTTGAAATAGATGCATAGGTTCCTTATATAGTGCACTTAGAGAGTTAGGCATATAAAAAGAAAGGGATTAATGGAAGATATTGAGTGGAAAGGGGCTCTCCCTAAACTAGCCAGTGGGATATGTCAAGGAGAGGTGTGTGGCCAACAGCCTGCCCTCAAAGGGACTTAGGGGTTTACCAGTATGTTTAAGCAAAGTGACTCATTCCACTCAGGATTCACAGCTCTGAATCCTTCTCATCCAGCTATGTTTTGTGTCAGGTCCAACTGGGTAGATTTGCTAATATGAAGTCTCTGAGCATACCCACCAGATCAGGCCCCAGAGTCAGGATAGATTAGGACAATCTAGTTTGCAATTCTTGCTACAGCTCAGGCATGACTTAAGGCACTGAGTCTAACACTGTCAGGTGTAGGTCATCTGTGTACATGCCCATTAGCAGAAATGTAGGTGCTTTGGGAACTTTAATGACCAAAATGTAAGTGCCTAGAGATTTTAGGCCTAAAGAGGAAGGTGGCAGCAGAAGCGGGATTTTGTGAATGTCAGATACTCACCAGCAACTACAGACCTAACAACAGAAACATTAAAACAGGAACCTATCCCTGCAACAAGCCACATTGCCAACTTTGAATAAGAAAACAAAAAATGGATAACAAAAAAATGGGTAACAACTGAAAGTTTGAAAGAGAAACTGCACAATTGGAATTCATATGCAAATTTGACACTATCAACTGAATAAAGACTGTTTTTTTTCCATTGCAGCAGATAATTTTGCTTTCCTTCCCTTCCCCACATCTCCCTGCTTATTGCTGCTGTCCACTGTTTGAATCTGAACAACTGCTTTGATTTGCCATAATAGTCTGATCTGATCCTATGTCTTACACTCCCCTGCATTTCTTTTGCTTCTGTTCTGTAAGTTCCCCACCTTCAAGTATCCGAGGAAGTGGAATTTTCTCCCATGAAAGCTCATGTGATAAATAAATTTGCTAGTCTTTAAAACTGCCATCAGACTCCTTGTTTGTTTTGCTGAATTAGACTATCATGGCTACCCTTTTGGTGCATGTTCTAAAGGGTCACTACTATAGAAAAGAGTTGACTGACCCCAGACCTTCTGACCCTTAAAAGGGCAATGTTATGTAACCAAAAGAGTAGCAGATTAAAAAGCACACTGAGAAAATTATAGTAAGAGGTATAGCTTATTTACAGTTTTGGCCTCTTCAAAAATAAAAGAAAAATATATCATCTCCAAATAACTCAGAATATGGTAAATTAAACTATTTTTCCTTATCAAGAATGTCATTGTTAACCCTAGCTATGCAACCTTCAAAGACAGTTAAATTCCTAGACTATGTCTCCACTAGCCAGTTTGTCTGGGTCTACACTAGGCTTTGCCTAATTCAAACTCACAAATTTCTTAGTTTGGAGTAAGCAAAGCTTAGTCCAAACTAAGCGCTTAGTTTGAACTTTAAGTTCGAACTAGCGCAATGTAGACCCTGACTAATGGCTTAGTTCGAACTAAAAAAGTTTGAACTAAGCCATTAGTTCAAACTAGCTGCTCTGACTAGTTCGAACTAACAAGTTAGTTCGAACTAGTCAGCACAGCTAGTTAAAACTAAGAAGCTGTGGCTAGTTCAAACTAACTTGGGTTAGTTTGAACTAACTGGGAACTACTTAGTTTGGACTAAGGGAGTCCAGACTAAGCGTTGCACTGTAGACATACACCTAGGCTACGTTCACACACGGAGGGCTTGTTTCGAAACAAGATGTTTCAAAACAAGCTGTTTTGAAATAAAAGGTTATTTTGAAACACCTTATTTCCAAAGACAAAAAAGGTGTCTTAGAAATAAGGGAGCGAAATAGCATGTCCACAGGGGCTGCAGACACCCATGGGGTGAGGCATGGCTGCGCTTCACCCCGCGGGTGCCTGCAGTCCCCCCTGCAGGCACCCGTGGGGTGTGGCGCCCGGCTGCACTGCTCTCCGCCGGTGCCTGCAGTCCCCCTCTGCTGGCCAGGGGACACCCCTCAGCACCCTGGCCAGGGTGCTGAGGGTTCCCTGGCCAGGATGCTGAGGGGGCAGCCATTCCTGGGTCAAATGCTATTTCGAAACAGCCATTGTTTCAAAACAGCATGTCCTGCTGGCATTGTTTCAAAACAAGCTGTTTCAAAACAACGCTGTTTCAATGGGAAACCAGGTTTAAGCCATTCCGAAAGAACGGCTGCCATTTCGAAACAAGGGGTTTACTTGTTTCGAAATGGCTGTGCCTCGTGTGGCCATGGCACTTCTTATTTCAAAACAACTTCGTTGTTTCAAAATAAGAATGCTGTGTGAACACACCCCTAGTGTGATACTATACCGTAACGAAAGCTGCCAATGTAAGTTCTATGGTAGTTTTTTATTTTGTTTTTTAAAGTTTTTATTTAACTATATATCTCCAGATTGCCAATACTAGTTCTGAAATTATTGCCAATGTTGCATAAAGTTTCTCAACGATAGAGAGTTCCAAAATGGAAAAGCCTATTATGACAAACATTACTTATTGTGTCACATATGTTCTATTAAGGAATTCATAACTAGTCAGGTGGATTTCACTGATTGTGAAAACTATTTAAATGGGAATCCCCTAGACAATTTTCATTCATTACTGTAAGCGTTAAAGCTAAATCTGGTTGCATGTATTCACCAGTTCATCCAGATGTTGTTTGTTAGCCCAGATTAACCTCCTGTAATGATTCAGTAAGTCAGATTAACCACTTTCACACCCAGGACAGAAAACCCCACAATCCATTTTGGAAAGTCTTTTTCACACTTTTGCAGCCAACCATTCTATAATCCATGTATTTGGCTAATAGCAGTAAATAACTAGGGCCCTCTTATTTCGAAACAACAGAGGTTGTTTCAAAATAAGATTTAGGCTGTTCACACGATGCACGGTTGTTTTGAAACAACGGAACCCGTTGTTTTGAAACAAGTTAAACCTCATATGGGGACGAAACAACATTGTTTCGAAACAATTGTTTAGAAACAATGCCGTCCGAACATGTTGTTTCGAAACAACAGTGACTTGTTTCGAAATAACTGTTGCCTGAAACTGCTATTTCGCTTTGAGCTTTTTTCCTTAATTCGAATTAACAAACTGTTAATTCGAATTAAGTTATTTCAAAATAAGGCATTATTTCGATACAAGTTGTTTTGAAACAACCGTATCAAAATAACCCCCTGTGTGTGAACACAGCCCAGGCAAGTTACTTGGCAATAAATTCTGAATTAGTTTACTTTTGCTTTCTCTGTGCAATTTGTGGATTTTAAATATTTTGCCTGATTTGTAAGTGATATTTCATTCAACACACCAGAGAATTTTAGTCAGGTTGTAAGAGATTCATTAAGACCCAATATACCAAACTGTTGTCCAATTTGTGTGACTAAACGTATTCCACTTCAGACTCTGAATCCCCCTTTTGCATCCTGCACTGGACAGCCCTATGCCTGATGCAGGTGGAGAGAACAACATAGTGGGTGGAATCAAAGCTTCATCTATTCCCTGCTCCTGCCTGCCTAATCCCCGTCCATTGTTGCAGGAGGGGGAGGGGGAATGTTGCATGAAAATCTTTTTAGAAACAGAGAAAACACACAGAGTCTGCTCTTTCCCTTTTGCTGTGGCACTTTACACCTCCTTGCTCCTTTGCGCATGCATGTGAGGTGAGCCACAGTCTTGCCCTGAATGGTTTTACTCAAGGCTGAAGCTCTTTTGTGACTCACTGAGACAATAAGAATTACACAGTGACTACAGCTATTGACTGATACAGGTGCCAGTTCTTCAAACACTTATGCACGTGCAGTCTGTTTAGTCCCACTGAGGACAATAAAAATGATGGCACTACTAATGTGTTAAATTAAGCATATGTAGGAGACATGTTCAGCATTGGCTCACATAGTTAATTTCTTTAAATACTCTGTGGTAATTTTAACCTCAGAAGCATATTGATTTATTTTATTTCTGTGCCTTTGATGCTCATCACACTAGCATGTAAATTAGGAGTCTGGAGTCTTTATATACATTGCATGTAGGACCTGGTCCAGAATCCATTGGCATCAATAAAATAGGTCTCTCTGACTTCAGTGGCTTTTGGATCAGGCCCCATGTTAACAATCCTTGCCAAGTTTGCTATCACACATAACAGATTCTTATCTTACAAAAGACATTCTGTCATTAAAAGCCAGATGCAATTTTAAACAAAAACATTTAAAAAAAAAACTGTGAAGGCTTTTGTTTGTTTGTTTTCCCATAAGATCAAATTTGAAAAAAAAAAATCAAAATAATTTGTGCTGAAGAACCCTTACAATTTGCTTCAGCATAGTAAAACAGCAGAGGGTACCTATCTCTGTTCTTTTCCCAGGCCTGCTCTGTGTATAGTTTCTCTCTGCTGTTCAAAGGAGCTCCACATTCTATACAAATCATTTCAGAAAAAGACTGTTAAGGTGCTAGCTGAAAGAACTGCTTTCATGAAAAGCAGGAAGCAGTTTTGAGTAGTAAAAACAAGCTCTTTGTTGACTGAACAGGATAGGGGAGGGGATAGAGTGGTTCTAGTTTGAGTGGCAACAGAATGTACCAGAATTCTAATAATATCACTATAGGGACTTATCAGTTTTTCACAGTAAGCTTAGTATTAATGAAAAAACCAGCATCATCAAACATTCTTAGAATTCTTTACTACCTTCAGAACAGTAGGATAACCTCACTTTTTTGATGAATAAGAAAATACAACTTGTTCATTTCTCAGGCATAAGTGGATATAAATTTTACCCTGGATGTTTGTTTGGTAAGAAAAAACAAATTCAGCTCTATATCTTCTCTCCTTTACCACAAAACTAATAAAACTTACTTCTGAACATCCCGTTAGCAAATAATATTGTCTGCACAAATTTGTGGCATATATTTTGCAGCAAGTTTAAAATTTGGATAGAAAGGTTTGTGTGGTGATTTGAGATATTACCTCTTCAGCATCATTTTCTTAAACTGAAATGAAAAGAAATTTCTATGACTAGCTAAGATTTCTTTCAAAAGTGTCATTTAACTTCGTATTTCCTTTCTTTTGTACACATACAAGTTCTCCTGTGCTGCTGTTTATAATGTATGTATTTAATTTCATTTTCTTTTGTTGATATATTTAAATAATAGAGATATTATTAGAGATAATGGACCTGATTGTCACCTTACTTGTTATTGTTTTTATTACTGGGGTGTCTAAAAGACCCAAGCAATATCAGACCTCTTATGTTAGGCACTGGAAGTACACATAATATAAGATTGTGCCTGCACCAAAGAACTTATGATCTAAATAGATGAACTATGAGAAGGCAACAGAGGGGTGAAACTTTTTCCTTTGAAAAATGAGGTTTCATTGAAAATTTCTTTTTCAAGGAAAAAGCTTTTCTGTAAAAAAATTCAAAATGGAAAAAAGATTTATTTTTTTTTTAGAAAAGGGGATTTTCCCATTTTCTCTCAGTTTATTTTTCACTTTATTTTCTGTTGTATAAAGTAGAGATGTTTAAATTAAAGAAAATGAGATAATTAAAAGTTTTCTTGATTATTTTTTCCTTCTGGAAAAAAGAGAGTGCACGGCAAGCCTGCAGACTAACTAGCAGTATGGTATGACAAAGCAATCACCTAGCTTCCTTCTGGCTATCTCATGATTGATGTTACCAAATACATAGCACAAATGTGAGTCACCTGAATCCCTATGTCTATTTTTTTTTTATTTTAAATAACATATTTAACAAAACTAAAATGTTCACTTTATTTGAAAAAATGTGATTTTCTTTGGTTTCAAAAAATTCCATTTAAGATTTTAAGGATTTTACTTCTGTCCCTCTTTAGTTCCCTCAATTTATCACCCAGTAAAGGGGAAAAAAGGGAGGGATAAAAAACAAAAACAAACAAATACACACACACACACAAAAACACCTGAGAGAAACTGGAGAAAAACATGCTTGCTCTTCTCTCACACTTTACAATACCTTTCCAGTAGATAAAAAGGGAGAAAAGTAAAAATAGAGGGAAATTCCTTGCTCTATCTGTCCCAAATTATCCCTCAGCATTTTCTTATGGAACAATGTTTAAAAATGTGAGTCATTAAAAACAGTGTCTGGCAGTAGATTCACAGAAGTCAGAGATAGAAAACAGTTTATCACTCTCTATATATTTTGCCATATAAAATTTGTTTAAAAGTGTTGAATAGTACAGGAAGGCTCCCTAAGGGGATATGTCTGAGCAGCTGTGCACTGAGTTGTGATTTCCAGCATGGGTTCACATAGACCTGCTAGTTCTGTGCAAGCCAGAGCCTGAGGAAAGCAGTGTGGTCACTGCACCAGGAGCAGTGGGTCAGGTAAGCCAGAGTATCTACACTGGCAGCTGGCCTGATCCATGGCACACGCTGTCACAACCACATTCCTATTTTCAGGCACCAGCTCAAGCTGAAACAAAGCATGTATGAGAATGAAACCCCTCATCTACTGTGGAGATGCCAGTACAGTTTTGCAATATGTGTAAGGAGCAAAGAACTGAACTTCACAATATAAGGCCTCATCTTTACTAGAAAAGGAGGTGGCTATGTCTACACTAGCCAATTAGTCTGGACTAAGCAAGCTTAGTCCAGACTAATTTAGTTCATGTCTACACTAGACTTTGCCTAGTTCAAACTAAGCAAAGCTTACTTCAAACTAGTTAGTTCAAAAGGTTAGTTCAAACTTAGCACTTAGTTCGAACTTTAGTTAGAACTAGGGCGATGTAGATGCCTTAGTTTGAACTTAAAAAGTTCTAAGTGGTTAGTTTGAATGAACCACACTTTCTAGTTTGAACTACTTTTTAGGTTGAACTAGAAGAATTTTTTAGTTTGAAATAACTTTTTAGTATGAACTAAAAAGTGCGGCTAGTTTGAACTAAAAAGCCACGGTTAGTCTGAAATAACCTGCGAACTACGGAAGTCTGAACTAAGCTTTCTAATGTAGACATAGCCTTTGTGGCTGATATTGTGTTAAGTTATGTTGCCACAACTTCAGCCATGACTGCCCCTGGTTTCAAGACACATTAGGTGGTTATGGTCAGCCTTAGTGGGGAGCCTCAGGTTGACAAAGACATGCTAACATATGTTCAGAAGTGTTCAAAAGTATTAATGTCCATCTATTTTCAGGGCATAGTTGTGTCTGAAATCATGGAAGCTAAGCTGTATTAGTTAACATACTGGCAACCATGATTCTTTCTCCCAGTTATGTCCAGGCCTAAGTGATGGCCCATTTCTGCAATTGGAGACAGGCTTGGGAAAGCAGAAAAAATACCTAGAAATAAACATCATGACCTGTGTGAGAGAAAGTGATAGGAAAAAATAAAAAGGAGATGACATGGAATCTGGCTATATGAATAATAATATTATCACATTTTTATCTTTTTAACTAAGACTGCTGTTACATTCCAGAGAACCTAAATAGTCTTTGCCTTAATGAGAATCAAATAAATGTTTTATGTGATATTGTATTCTTGTTTCTCCTCTCCCATTCTTAAATAAATAATACAATGTTTGAAACCAAATGTAGTTTGGATTTATTTATTGATCATGAAGAACAAAGACTGCCCCAGATGATGGGTGTGCCCTGGAGAAGAAGGAAAAATATATAAACACGACCAGTGGCTTTTCACAGCAATGTCAAACTCATGACAAAGGTCTCTGGAAGAGTTGCAGTGTCTCCTCTTAAATGGGCAATGGACAGCAGATGGAGATGGGAGCTGTAATAACAGAAGGACACCCCTTTAAGAAACCATTTCACAGTCTAATAAATTTCAGAAGTTAAAAGGTAATCACAATAGTTTCAGGTTTGAGTGTAACCTTTTTACAGCTCTGCCTACATTTGTATTCAACCTGAAATAACTATTTATTATCCAATGAGTGTATTTCAGGGTTTTACTACATTAATATTTTAAAATAATACATGACTACACCATGTAAGGGACCAACTGGGTTTAGCAAGTGTGGAACTGCTGTCTCTAAATGTTGTATTATCTTCAACAAGTGAAAGGAAACACATTTTCTCTCAAAAGCCTGTGTGACTCTCCTTCTCGATGTATGCTAGATTATATCTCTGATGTCCTTCTGTTTGGCTTCCTTTTGACTTTTATGTGGTTTGGTGCAGGAGATGTTTTACTTACAGTACTTTATCAAAGTGTTGTGCTTTAACACTACAACAGGAATCTACTGTATTCTGCAGCCTTTTTGGGGGGGGAGGGGTGTTTCATAATCTTATAACTGTCGAGGATCCTTTGGGCACAAATTCCTACAAATTTGTCATTATTATTTCATTTACCATTTCTGCCCTTTTAATAATCTGGTGACCAAAACTTTAAAATATTCATATGCTAAATGTGGCATTTCTGTTCCTTTAAATGCATGGTTAGAATAACATTCTTCTTTTTACATTAGACACCTTCGTTCATCCAGTCCAGAACTCACTGGTATTGCCAACTTTTTAGTAAGTCATAACACAAGTACTGCCCACCTCCAGGCTCAATATTATATCAGGATATTTCATCCCCATAGTGCATGATTTCTTCTCCCAGTACATTGATACAAAGAGTAAACAGAAGTGATTGTGTTATATGAGTTTCCTGACAATTCAGAAAAGGAAGGGAATGGAAATAAAATGCCTTATGCCACCTGTTTTCTGACCTGGCTTCAGGCCCACTGTCCATTTTAATCTATAATGATAATAAAATTGGGGGCTACATGGCTCAGGTAATTAACACAGAATCTATCATCAACTGTACATCACTGATTCAACTGTGGTCCAATTGAAAGTGAATGAACAGACTCAAGACTGAGATGGACCCAACCTAATATCTACTTTGCCAGGGCTCAGAGCCAGACTTCATTCAACTCATTTTAGTTAGAAGGGCCAGCCACAAAGTTCAGATACAGATCTAAACTTCACTAAATTTAGAGCTGTGGTTGGATTAGGGATTTAATTTAGATACATTTCTAGGCCACATTGATGGGGGGATGAGAATATAGACTTCTTAGGATTGTTACATATTTAACATTTGTGCACTGTTCATTTACAATTTGATAGTCTGAGTAAAACTGAATTGCTTAGAGTCAGCCTACTTAAAGTCTTAACCACCCTAAGAACCACTATTATTATTGTACCCTTGCTTCATTATTGTATCTATTTTGTGGGTAATGAGAAGTTTACATTTTAAGTGCTATCAAACCAGTCATTATATAAATTTTAAAATACTAAACAATCATAAAATTAGGGGGAGGAGAAATCCTTAGAATCCATCATTTACATTACTTTAAATGCAGAAATTATTCTTTTATTACTGTCTTGCAATTGAATTGATTTTGTACTCTAAACCCTGGATTTCAACTCATTTCTCACTATTTAATTTAAATAAAGTAAATCCAGAATTAGACTTTTGATAGGAAAATATCTCCCAGAACCCTTTGAACTATGTGAATTTAAGTTGCTGCCAACAGTTGCTAATAAGTTTAACCACCTCAGGAATTACATTCAACCCTAGGTTGATAGATGTAATCAAAGCCAATTTAGGTAAAGTAATTTAACAGGCAGCAGATGATATGCACAGATGGGATCTCCTGATTGTATCACATTGTGGATAGTTAGTATTACCAAAAATAATTCAGACAGTTTCATATATCAGATGCTTCCAGTAGTATTTCCCCTAAATTATACAAAGGCTGACAAGGTTTTTGTTTTGATATTTTTAATCAACATTTGTACACCCAAGAAAAAAACTTTCCAACCAAATAAGCATTTAATCTTAATTAAAACACCTTCACTTTTGGACACTAATGTGTCATGAATAACCAGAGCAAACATATTGATTTAACTGCTCTGTCTCATTATTTTCTCAATCAGCTCCTCACCATCATGTCACATGCAAATAAACTTTCAGTCAGTCTTAAACAAAATTAACCTCTGAAATTATGTGCCTTGAATTTAACAACAAAATAACTTTATTCAAAGTACAAGCTATGGTAATAAGAGCATCCCAAAACCAGAGGAAAGGGGGCTCCCTAGCAGTGAGTCTCAGTTGGCTTGACCAACCCATTGACCCCCCACTTCACTGGTATCATAATCTTTATCTAAAAGGTGTCATGAAAGGTGACTTACTGGTAAAATGCTGGTCACTAACATTAGTGTGTGATGTATATGTGGGTGATATATGAAAATTACAAATATGTGCTGGAAATAAATTGTTAAAATGTGTTTGGCAGGTAGGGCTTACAGCACCCCACCCTAAATAAAGGGATGTGGTTCTGCCTACTTGAATGTGTCTCCGGTGTGACTTGAGCAAGGAGAGAGAATAGAAATATATTTACATAAAAGGTAAACAAAACCATCAAAGTTAATAAGAGAGGGAGACAGCCTCTTAACATTCATAATAGGGCAAAGCTACTGCAAAAATTAACGTGGTATCAGCTTCCCGGTGGCCATAGCAAGCTGAGTCCTCCAAGAGGGCTTACTGATTTTTAAACCAAACACAAACTTTGACGATATAAGCGGGGGGGGGGGGCATTTTGGCTTCATTCACCTGAGAAAACCAAGAAATAAAGCACTTTTGGCTGGCTTCTCATTAGAATCCTGTCTAAGGACTGGCAGCTATGCTGGTGGGAATTACTATGATGGGAAAACTACTTTGAACAAAAAACTCTAGCATTTTAAGTTAGGTTTTAGTCACAGAAAGATATCATTACTAATTTATTACCAACTATTTCTATCCCAATTCCTCTGCTTAATATCACTTAAATATCTGTTCTTTATTAATAAACTTAATCTTGTTTTATTGCACAAGTGCACTGTTTTATTCTCTGTGCAGTGTTTCAGACTGAGGAATAAAATCCTCGGCCAAACGAACAAGTTGTTGCTGTGTACTGTTGTTTTCAAGGAACAGGAAACTTGCTAAGTTTTTTTCTGAGCATTTCAGTGAGAGGGACTGAACTAGGCAGAGGAGAAATTTTTGATGAGATATGGGACTGGTGTGGCTGTTAGTGTCACTCTGCAAGGAATAACTACACTGGTGGAAGCAAGGGTGAGATCACTGTGCTGTGAACAGATGTTAATACACACACCATCATCATCATCATTATCTGCTGATTTTTATTTCCACTTAGGCCCATCTATATTGTTTTATTCTGAGTGTAAATGATAATCAGGCCCATGAACAAACACACCAACATTATTATTTAATTATAATGTGGGAGTTCCAGAAGGAAATAGGACTACAAATTGGTATGGTAGGAGCTGTGTTTACCAGCTTATACAAAAGATTTGGTGACTGAATGTCTACAACTAAATATCAAACTATGACCGAACTCATCAAATGTTACTTTCACCTTTATATGTGACTATGAATGCTAGGAATCCACCAAATGTACAGAGAGACATCTAACTGCCTTTGAAACCAAATGCCTTGGAAAAATAATAGGTGTTAAATAGAAAGAATTTAAAATGAATGTCAAGATTCATCATGTATTGTGCAGAGCAGCAGTTCCCAACCAGTGTGCCATGGCACACTGGTGTGCCGCTGCAACACCCAAAGTTTGCAGCAAGCATCCCCAACAGCTGAGATTAATGTTCCCTCCCTGCTCAGCCCAGCCACATGGGCTGTGCAGGGCTGGGAAAAGGGAGGGGTTAAAGTAAGGGGGAAGGCACCTGAACACAGTTCCAAGGGGCCCCCTATTTTTAGGTATGCAGCATTCTGCCCTCCCTAAAAATAGAGGAAGGCACCGGAACACGGAGTTCCAGGGGTCCTCCTAAAAATCGCAGGAGCAGCTGGAACACAAAGTTCTGGTGGCTCCACTTTAAACCTGGTTCCACCTTAAACCCAGCCAGCAGATTGCTGCTGGAGGCCAGAGGCTGGGAGTGTGTCATTGTCCCCCCTGCAGGGCAGAGCAGCTTGTGTCAGCCAGGCTGCAAACAGCCCAGGTAAGGTCTTGAGGGGGGGCTGCTGGGGGCTGTGTGGGGTAGGGGGTGCGTGTGTGTAGCAGAGGTGGGTGGGAGTGGATGTATAGCATAGGGTTTGTAGCTGGATTTGTGGGGTGGCTGTTTGGTTGGGGGGTACAGCTGGGAAGTGGGGTGGCTGTTTGGTTGGGGGTGTGTAGCTGGGGGTGGGGTGGCTGTGTGTGGGAGGGTGTAGCTGGTGGCTGGTGGCCTAGTTCTGGCCCCTGCAGTGATGGGAGGGTCCATCACAGGAAAAGGGAGCTGGAGGAGGGGAGGATGGGACCCACTGGGATGTGAGGAAGCAACAGTGGGGTGAGGATTTGCCCTGGGTGGCAGGGAGCCACTGTGGAGAAGGGGGAAGTGGGTGCTGTGCCAAGCTCCCCTGCCCTACCTTCCGTCTGCCCAGGTCCCCTCTGTCCCCCCACAAAGCCAGTCTTCTTGTTCTCCCTTCCTGTCTCCTCTCTTGCCACCCTTGTGCTGTTCCCCACATGGCTGCCCTTGTCTTTTTTTGCCACCCCTGCCCTGCTCTGCTCCCCACACTCATTCCTGCCACTGCACACGACTCCGGACCTTCCATGTTTTGCCACCCCTGCTCTGCTACCCCTACTACCCTACATAGCAGCATTTCCAAAACACCGTGCCATGGTTCATGAATATTCATAAGTAATTAATTTAATTTGAATATCCATGAGTTTTTAATGGTGGTGTGCCTTGAAAAATGTGCCATGGGAGAGAAAAGGTTGGGAACCACTGGTATAGAGTGTAGCTGTGCCCACATTGGTTCCACCTTGTGATTCATTTTAGAATTCAATATTTGCTTTATCTCTAAATCATCATGAAACATGCATAGTCTACGCAGGATAGTTTCACCAGTCAGCATGACTACGGTTGATAGTATCATACTAGGTGTCATGCGGTGAAGTCACAGATCTAGGAATCGCAGAATTGAGACTTATCTCTAAAGTTTTTGTTGCTAAAGTATGATAATTAAAAGTTGTCAGGGTACCAAGGATTAAAACTATAAGCCCTTTTCTCTTTGAAATGCCAAGTGGTGGTACGGTGCTGAGGGTAGAGTGCCATGTTCACAGCACCACAGTGCCAGGTGTAGACAATAAGATGCCATGTGCACAAAACCAGAGTGCAGGGTGCAGAGGCTAGAGGGACATGGGCAAAACGCTGGAGTGATGGGAAAAGAAAGTATATATTGCGGCAAGCCCCTGATACTTGTGCTGTCCTTTAGAAAAGCAGCATTGCATGGGTATCTATTTATTGTTCTGGAGATGATGTGGGACTGGAAGAACACCAGCAAACTTACCTGAATCCATTCATTTATTGAGATGGGGCTCCTGATCCACTCCATCGGTAGGGACTCCTTCACTCCCTGGATGGGAGATGACAGCTTCCCTTAAGGGAGAAGAAACATGAGATAAGTCACCTTGGTCTAGACACTAATCTAAAGGGGCTGAGACTCTTCCCAGAAGCTGGGTAGGACCTGTTATTGTTTGCCAGTAAATTATTACTGTCGGTGTTTGAAGAACATCTCTGCCCTGTGATCATTCCTCTCTCTGACATTTTCACATACTCTGACACATGGGTGTGGAGAACAAATCCAATGGTTACTGCAGGGTCCATGCCCCAAAATAAATTTAATCTGTGGATCCTGCTCTGTTGAAGATACAGGTTTGGTAACATTATCCAGAAAAGAAGATGGCAATATCGGAGATGAAGGGCAGTGTAACATCTTTCAAATTCTGCTCTGTGTGTAAACGGTGCTCCAAAAGCAAAATGTTCATCCTCATACTACAGTCACCTGCTGACAAAAGCAAGAAGGGCCTAAAAATTACTATCTCTGTGGACACAGAGGGGGGATTGCCCAAAAAGTTCAACCACTATGTGTTACATACTCCCTAGCAACATCTAACTAGGAGGAGTATAATGATATTGCTTGGACCTGCATGGATAAAATCAGGAAGGCCAAAGGGCAATTGGAGTTGCAGCTAGCAAAGGCTATGAAGGGTAACAGGAAAGGGTTCAACAAGTATGTCAGTAACAAAAAGAGAATCAGGGATGGTGTAGGTCTCTTATTGAATGGGGCTGGCAACTTACTTGTGGATGATATGGAAAAGGCTGACATACGTAATGCTTTTTTTACCTGAGTCTTCACAGGCAGAGTCAGCTCCCAGGGTACTGCAGTAGGCAGCACAGAACAGGGAGAAGGAGAGCAGCCCTCAATAATGAAAGGTCAGGTTAGGGACTACTTAGACAAGTTGGATGTGCCCAGGTCTATGGGGCCAGAGGTACTGCACACGAGGGTGCTAAGGGAGTTGGCCTATGTGATTGTAGCCACTGGCCATTATCTTTGAAAATTCATGGCAATTAGGGGAAGTATCAGATGATTGGAAAAAGATAAATATAGTATCTATCTTCAAGAAAGGGAAAAAGGAGGATCTGAGGAACTACACACCAACCAGCCTCACCTCAATCCCTGGTAAAATCATGGAGTAAGTCTACAAAGAATCTATTCCAAAACACTTGGAGAAAAACAGGGTGATCAGGAATAGTCAGCATAGATTCACCCAGGGGCGTTGCTGGCACTGGGCACAGAGGGGCCCATGCCCTGAATCTCCCTGGCTGTGCCCCGAGTCTTTTATCTGGAGCCCCAGTGCTGGTGCAGGGAGATGGGGCCAGACCCGGCAGCGCAGGCAGAGAGAGAGCTCACTGAGCCTCTGAGTGGCAACTGCCCCTCCCCCACCCACGTGCTGCAGCAGCGTCCGTGGCTCAGCCAGGGGAGAGGAGAAGAGAGGAGAAGAGAGGAGGGGACAGGAGGGAGGGAGTTTCAAACAGAGACAGCAGCTCCAGAATGGGCTTCTCTCTGGAGGAAGGGGCAGGTAGGACTTGTGGGGGGGCAGGCTGGAGGCCCTGGTCAGGCGGGGCGGGAAAGGAAGGGCTGCCTGGGGCCAAGGGGGGCTTCCCTGCATGGGCTCCAGCCCCTGGGTGGAAGCAGGGGATTAGTCCCTGGCCTCTGGGCCCCAAGTGGGGCAGGGGGATTCTCCCAGGCCTTTGGGACACGGGTAGGGCCGTGGGGGGTGCCAATAGGCTTCCAGGCCCCAGGCGGGATGGGCAGGGGTGCCCCTAAACCTCTGGGGCTCATGTGGGACTGGTGGAGGTGTCCCTAGGCCTCTGGGGCCCAGGTGGGACTCAGGGGGCTACCCTTAGGCTTTTGGGCCCTGGGTGGGACCAGGGGCGGTGACCATAGACCTCTGGGCCCAGCTGGGATTGGCAGGGGGTACCCCTGGGCTGGGGGCATTCCCCCCATGGCCTCTAGGTCCCAGGTGGGTCCATGAGTGTTTCCCCATTGCCTGCAGGGGGGACCCCCCATGGCCTATGGGCCTCAGGGGGTGGCTTGGGAATGGAGCCCCTCACCTGAGCCCCGGGTGAGCCAAGGGATGTTCCTCAGCCTCTCTCTGGGCCAGGGTCAGGCCAGCAGAAGGCTGGTGAGGCAGGGACCATCCCTCAGCCTTGGGTCCCTGAGGATCAGGTTGGTGGCCAGGCTGCTGTGATGCAGCTCTGGCCAGGGAGCCCCCCACAGTTCAGGGGGCAAGGTTCGGGTGCCAACCCAGAGTCTCCTGCCCTCAGTCCATGCCCATGTGTCAGGGCTGGCCTAGCCTGGGGTCCCCCGCCCTCACCACATGCCCAGGTGGTGGAGCTGCCTGGTCTGACCACAGGGTCTCACATGGCAGTGGAGCCAGCCTGGCACAACTGTGGGTTCTCCTCCCCTTGCCTTGTTGCCTCAATTGTGAGACTGGGGCAGCAGGTGGTCTGGGACGGTAACCTCATCAACAGTGCTATTATTTGTAAAGTTGAACTTTGCTGAACACCACCATATGCTGTGGCTAGTATTTATCCTGTGCTTGAAATTGTTCTCTTGTGTGAGAGATTGTTCTATATTAAGCAGAAAGTGACTGGAGGTGTGGGGCAGGGACAGATAATATGGATGGACAGAGATAATTAATTGTATTTATCTTTAAAGTACATGTTAATTAATGTTGTGTCTATGTCTTTTAGTGTCATAAGTGAAATAATTCTGTAACCCTGACACATAGGCATTATAACCAATGTACAATAAGACTCCATATTGTCAGTTCGGAACTCCTGCTTAAACATTGTACTCCATTTTGTATACTTGATGAAACCTGATTTAGGCATATGTTGTGTATGTTCATTTAAATGTGTGAATGAGCCAGTCTCAATTGCCAGCCTGTCTTGATGGACCACAATTACCATCTAACTAGCCGAACAATGCAGATATCTCTGATTAAAGCAAACAGAAGGAGCCACCCCTACCAGAGACAGCCTTAGGCAACTGGGGGCTCTAGGTGAAGATCCATTGTGGGGGCCCCTAAAGGGCCCACTATTGGCCTCCACTGCTACCTTCCCTATGGCCCCAGTCCCCCCTGCACCCTTAACTACCCCATATCATCCCCCAGGACTCATTGTTTGTTTTGCTGAACCAAACTAATATGATTATCCCTCTGGAACTTGTAAATTATTCTTGGGTATGGTATTTTTAAAGATCTTCCCATCATGAAGCTTGTAAGTTGATTATCTTTCACTTAACATAAATCAGCTAATGCTGAACTACAAAGTTGAAGTGAACATTTTATTTTTTTTTTAAAAGTGTGAGCATTAATTAATAAATAAGAAGTGGTAACATTAATGATGGCTCAAAAATAACTAAACTGCCACATTTAAAATTTTGGCAGTCAAATCTTACAAATTTTTCATATAGGCTTGGGTTTATGTGCACTAGAGATATTTAATACAAATAATTATAATAAATAAAAATAAGTGAAAAGAAGGTTTCTAGTGTGTAGCTATAAATGAAAAACACCAAATTTCAATGAAATTCTCTGAAGTACTCAAGTTTATGACTCTGGCCCCCTCAAAAATATTAAATAGTTAAGTACAAAAGAAGCTAAAAATATACTTATCAAAAGAAAGACATACAGCACAGACATCACACACAGGTGTAATGATTGCCTAAGGGAAGCACTGTATTTAGATGCTGCAGCCTATATGGACCTACCTGGTAACCTGAGCTAAAAAAAGCCAAAGTAAAAATTGTCTCAAAGTCAAAGGAAAAGGCAAAAGGACAGGTAAAAAAGAAGAGAAAAAGGCAGGATTTCACAAAATTAAAAAATGGCAAAATAAATGGCCATACTGAGGAATTAAAAGTGGAGGCCACTGGAAAGTTCCTGCTGTTGTGCTGTCTATTGCTTGCTCCTGCTTTTTTAGCATGTCAATGTTAAGGTGATGGGCAGAGAATGCTGAAATCTGCATTTCAGATGAAGCACAAATCCTAATGATAGCTTGCTTTGATGAGCCAAGAATGAAAAGTACTTAGGCTTCCAGCCCTACTAGCTCTGCTAGATGGGAAACATTTCTATATTTTTCTATGTTTTCATTTCTGTCTACCAGATTGAAGACGGGACCCCTTATTGCTTGGGGCCCTGGGCGGCCGCCTACTTCGCCTACCCCAAAAGCCACCACTGATTGTGGCTACAGAAGACTGAGCAAATATTAGCAGACTGGGCCTGGGGAAAAAATTCCTGAGATTTGAGAGTTCTGTTGGGAGATCATAAGTGAGGCTTTACCTATCAATAATGTCACTACCTAATGTCACTATTTATTCTGCTCTTCAGTTTTGCCCTCCTATGAATTCTGCACAGCATAAGTACACGTACCAGGCAGCATGCCACAAAGTTAACCATCCTTTTACTGGAAAGTTCCAGGGGGGGTAGCCATGTTAGTCTAATCCAGTAAAAATAGAAAAGAGTCCTGTGGTACTTTTAAAGAGTAACACATTTATTTATCACATGAGCGAAATCCCATTTGGAAACCATTTTCAAGTGTTTGACAAAGTGGGATTTCACCCACAAAAGCTCTAGGAATAAATAAATTTGTTACACTTTGAAAGTGTCTTGCTTGTTTTACAGTTGCTGTACTTTATTGTGAATTCCTGTAATGTTGTCTGTCTTGCATTGGATAGTGTGATCCCAGTAATGCTGTATTTTTGGTTTGGACTCACTCTTTCCTGTAAGAGTGGGCTTAGTTTTTACTGCTAATCCTCTCTGCTTTGTTTCCCCAGAAGTGGGATTGGGAGTCTAGCAGGAGCTAAGGGCAGGGCGGGAGGAATACTGCAGGAGGCTTCTCTGCTATGCTTTCAGTTCACTTTGTTGTCTTTTCTTTGGCTATTTGCTGGGGAGGCAGAAGGCAGGTAGCCTGACTGGGTCTGCCAGTTTGGTGTGACCCTGCTCACAGCCCTGCACTGGCAGCCCCAGCCAGCCTGCCTGCTTGCCTCATGAGTTCCCCAACTCCCCCTACCTGGATTGCATACACCTGGAAGCTGGGAGAGGGCCAGAGCCTTTTTAAATTTCCTGCCTTGTGGTATAAGAAACCCAGTATGGCAAATTGCAGCTGCTGTGCTGCCATCCCTCCACTCCCCTGCTCCACAATCTCATGCTGCCACTCAAAATGGAGGGCAAAGAATTACAGCAAAGTTCAGGGAAGGCATAGGCTCTATTTTGAAAGCTTGAGAACTGCAGTGGTAGGTGTGACCCAGGCCCCCTGGGATAACCACCTGAATATGCAAAGATCAGGGCAAGCTGCAAAACCAGGGGCCAAATCCCCTAACTACTGACAGGTGGCACTTAAACCAGTCTCCCAGTCAGTAACAAAACATGCTTCTGACTAACCACTCTTGTCATCACCAAGCATAATAAAATAGAAACAGCTCCCTTTCTGCACATCAGATCCTATAGTCCCCTCTAGCCACTGGGTCTCCTTAAGAAATAGGTTCTCCTGACCCCAAAGGGCCAGCCACATCACCCAGAACAATATAGGCTTGGATCTTACCCAAAATACCAAGCTGCCAGCCAATCCTTTAGTAACTACAACTAAAAGTTTAATATAAAAAGAAAACAAGCTAGATATGAGAAATATTAAAGGGTCAAAGTGAATCACATACATACAAATGATTTAGAGTTCATAGAAAACAAATCCTTGAAGATCCTGTAGTTTGCAGATTAGTCCCACTCCTCTGGTGTGCACCCAGCAGCAGCAGCAGCAGCAGCTGGGTGGGTCTCAGTCCCTTGTTCAGTCCCAGAAGAATAGTTCGAGAGGCAGGTGTTGGTTGCAGACAGCCCAGAGACTAAAGACAAAATGGAGAATGGGCAATGGCCTTTTATCTCTGAGTCCTTGCCAGATCAAAATGGAGGTGGGCCACATGGTCAGTCTAGGTAACTGGTCAAACAGGTTTCCTCCTGGGCCCACTGTAGTTGGGAGTCCCCTCCTGATGGGCCATCAATATGACAATAGTTTGCACATACCCAGTCTCAGATTGTTTAGCTCAAACAACTTGGAACGCAGATAAAAACAAATAGATTTCTAATCTCCAGTACAGGCATGATACCAACATACAAATCATATAATCGTTCCTAGCAAATTACAGCCTTTCTATTGATACCAAACATGACATATCACATATGGATAATTGTAAATACGAAATATCAATATGAAAAACAATCATACACAGTCCCCTAGACCCAGACAGCGTCACAGTAGGTGTCTTCAGCGTGGGTCGGCAGGGTGTCATCTTTCATCTGGGCACCTAGATGCCATCCATTTCTCCAGTACCTGGAGAACCTAAACAAGTTGACTGGAAGTCCCAGGGATGGTCTGATCTACCACCCTCCCTCCCACTCCTATTTTCTGATCTCCCTGACTCCTGACATTTAGCAACAGAAACCTGTAGGAGACAGGAAATGATATGCCTTGTCAGAGGAGGAGAATTTTTATATGTCCTCCTCACATGGTCTGTGAGCTTTTAAGAGGATATTGACAGCACTTTGATTCATTTGTAGGGAACACTGGAGGTGAATGATTGCTCATTTTACAGTTTTAATGCAGAGGGGTATGAAGGAGTTGTTGTATCACAACATGGCATGGCGCCTCTGTGTGGTGGGAAAGTGGTACAGAGGCTAAACATTCTGGACCAGGATAATCCATGGTAATCTACATGGTCAGACTGCACTGGTGCCTAGACAGCTGCTGGCTAGAAACTGACAGCTTCAATTTTAGTCATTAGCTGGCATGGCCCCAGGGAGCATATTTCCTTTCAGAAACATCACATCTCCATGTTTCCAAAATTTCCATTTCATGTGGAACTTCCCCACTTCAAAATATTTCATGTGAATTCCAGTTTCGAGTGGGGACCAGGATAGGGGTAGGGTCTGTTGGGTCATGGGAGGGGGAAGAGGTTGTCTGTTGTGGGTGTGGCCTATTAGGGGCGGACCCATGACAGGGGCAGGGTCTAGCACAGGTGGAGCCTGTGGGCCTGTGCCCTGGGTCTTTTTGCTATCCAGCAACGCCTCTGGATTCACCAAGGACACATCATACCTGATCAACCTGATTGCCCTCTATGATGAGATGACTGACTTTGTGGATGCAGGAACAGCTGTCAACATGATATACCTTAACTTTAGCAAAGCTATCGATAGAGTTTCCCGCAGCTTTCTTGTCAGCAAGTTAAGAAAGTATGGTTTGGATGAATGGACCACAAGGTGGATAGAAAGCTGGCTAGATCACTGGGCTCAGTGAGCAGGGATCAATGACTCAGTGTCTAGTTGGCAGCCAGTAATGAGCAGAGTGCCCCAGGGGTCAGTTGTGTTCAACTTCTTCATTAATTATCTGAATCATGGGTAGATTGCATGCTCAGTAAGTTTGTGGATGATACCAAGATGGGGGGAATAATGGATATACTGAAGAGTAGGGATAGGATTCAGGGAGACCTAGACAAACGGGAGCATTAGACCAAATGAAATCTCATTAGCTTCAATAAGGACAAGTGCAATGTCCTGCACTTAGGATGGCAAAATCCTATGTATTGCTACAGGCTGGAGACTGACTGACTAAGGAGCAGCTCTGTAGAAAAGGAACTGATGGTTATGGTGGACAGGAAGCTGCATGTTAGTCAACAGTGTGCCCTTTTTGCCAAAAGGCCAATGGCACACTGAAATGCATCAGTAGGAGTGTTGCCAGCAGATCAAGGGATATGACTATTCCCCTCTATTCAATGCTGGTGAGGCCGCATCTGGCATACTGTGTCCATTTTTGGGCTCCCCATTACAAAAAGGATGTGAACAAATTAGAAGAAGTCCAGTGGAGAGCAATAAAAATTATTAGAGGGATGGGATAGGTGACTTACAAGGAGAGACTGAAGAAACTTGGCTTGTTTCATCTGCAGGAGAGAAGACTCAGGGGGGATTTGATAACTATCTTCAACTACTTGAAAGGGTGCTCCAAAGCAGAGGGAGCTTGGCTATTCTCAGCAGTACTGAGGATAGAACAAGAAGCAAGGGTTTCAAGCTGAAGCTGGGGTGGTCTAGGTTGAATATTACGAAAAACTTTCTCACTATGAGGGATGTGAAGCACTGGAATGGGTTGCCTAGGGAAGTGGTGGAATCTCCATCTATGGAAACTTTTATGACCCATTTGGACAAAACACTGGCTGGGATGATTTAGGGAGAGTAGTCCTGCTTTTAGCAGGGGGTTGGACTAGACTACCTCATGAGTCCTATGATTCTATGTTTCTATGATTCTGTGATTAAATGTCATCTTGACATGCCTAGCTTTACAGAAAATCTCATTTGGTTCTAATATGAAAAAATTATTACCCCAGGACTAACACTCTTGGTGTCATCTGTTTGATTTTTCATTATACACTTATTGTATAATACTGGGGTGCTCCTGAAATTTCACATTTTAAATATGACAAGATCTCTTAAACAAGTAATACTGATGCATATATGGCTAGACGTAAATTCACTGGCAATAAATGTTGTAGTAACCACTACATTGGAGACATAACCGCAGAGGGACTGAACAGATTCATCTGTGGGCTCACATACAGGTTTGATAGGGACTGAAACTGATCATATAGAATACCTATCCATCTCTCATCCTAGTGGTTCAATCACTGTATTAGCTTGTCCCTTTGCTGGCATTGATCCCTTTGACCTAGATCCATGTGACAGCTGAGTACTACTAGCAGAACTTCCAGTAGCCTGGGAGTCATTTGCAACAAAAAGCCTCAACATCCACATATAATGAGCTGCTTATTGAAGGCTGACTGCCACCCATATGTTGCTCACCAGCGTTAACAGGCACAGGTTTATTTTGACCTGGAGGATTAAGGAGCTGAACATGTATATCATAATCTAAACTTGAATGGTTTCTTGTAACAGATGTTAATGCCTACTACTTAACAATCTGTTCCACTTTGTATTTGGCTGTGCCTGTGAGACTCTGAGTACCTGTAGAAGAGCTCTGCATAAGCCTGAAATCTTGTTTGTTTCAGTTACAGATGTTAGTCTAGCAAAAGATATCACCTTACCCACCTTGTCACTCCAATATCCTGGAACCAAAGTGGCCTGAGCCATAGGTAACCCAAAACATCAACCCAAGGAACACCTCGGCTTAAGATCACCAGGCTAACTCAGTTCCTGCTTAGAGATTCAAGCCAGGCTGTAATCAAAGGGTAAACAAAGTGCCCACTTCAGAATCTGAGCTAGGATAATCCTGAGGAAACACACTTACAGACACCTGCATGCAGCAAACCAGACATCAATTCTGGATGCAGACCAACATGGATAAGAATGCCTCCCATCCAGCATACTACAAAGGTACCATCAGTCTTCATGGTATATGGCTGAGGTCCCATTGGGGAATCAGCTGATACATTTGAATCATAGAATTATAGGGTTGGAAGGGACCTCATGAGGTCATCTAGTCCAACCACCTGCTAAAAGCAGGACCACTCTCACTAAATCATCCCACCCAGGGTATTGTCTAACTGGACCTTAAATATCTCCAATGACGAAGATTCTACCACTTTCCTAAGCAACCCATTCCAATGCTTCACCACTCTCCTAGTGAGAAAGTTTTTCCTAATATCCAGCTTCAACCTTCCCAGCTGTAACTTGAAACCACTGCTCCTTGTTCTGTCCTCAGTTACTACTGAGAACAGCTGAGCTCCCTCCTCTTTGGAGCACCCCTTCAAGTAGTAGAAGGTTGCTATCAAATCTCCCCTCAGTTTTCTCTTCTGCAGACTAAATAAACCTAGTTCCTTCAGTCTTTCCTCATAAGTCATGTGCCCCAACCCCCTAATCATTTTTGTTGCCCTCCGCTGGACTCTTTCTAATTTATCCATATCTTTTTTATAGTAGGGAGCCCAAAACTGGGCACAGTATGCCAGATGCAGCCTCACCAGTGCCGAATAGATGGGAATAATCACATCTCTCTATCTGCTGGCAACACTCCTACTGATACAGCCCAAAATGCCATTAGCCTTTTTGGCAGCAAGAGCACACTGTTGACTCATGTTCAGCTTCCCATCCACCATGACCCTTGGGCCCTTTTCTACAATGCTACTACTTAACTGGTCGCCCCCCTGCCTGTAGCAGTGCATGGGGTTTTTCCATCCCAAGTGCAGGACTTGGCACTTGTCCTTGTTGAACCTCATGAGATTTCTATTGGCCCACTGCTCCAATTTGTCTAGGTCTCCCTGAATCCTGTCCCTGCCCTCCAGTGTGTCTACTGTTCCCCCCAACTTGGTGTCATCCGCAAACATACAGAGTGTGCAATCTATCCCATTGCCCAGATCATTAATGAAAATGTTGAACAAAACTGGCTCCAGGACCAACCCCTGAGGCACACCACTTGTTACTAGTTGCCAACTAGACATGGAGCCATTGATTCCTGCTCGCTGAACTGTTGATCTAGCCAGTTTTGTATCCACCTTACTGTCTACACATCCAACCCTCACTTCCTTAACTTGCCAATGAGAATGCTGTGAGAAACTGTATCAAAAACCTTGCTAAAGTCAAGGTATATCTTGTCAATGGCACTTCCCGCATCCACAAATCCAGTCATCTCATCGTAGAAAGCAATGAGGTTGATCAGGCATGATTTACCTTTGATGAATCCATGCTGACTGTTCCTGATCACTCTGTTTTCCTCCAAGAGTTTCAGGATGGATTCTTTGAAAACCTGCTCCATGATTTTACCAGAAATTGAGGTGAGGCTAACAGGTCTGTAATTTCCCGGATCCTCCTTTTTTCACTTTCTTGAAAATAGGCACTATATTTGCTTTTTTCCAGTCCTCAACACCTCCCCCATTCACCACGAGTTTTCAAAGATAATGGCCAGCAGTACTACTAGCCAGCTCCCTCAGCACCCTTGGATGCACTTCATCCCTCCCCATGGACTTGTGCACATCCAGCTTCTTTAGGTAGTCCCTAACCTGACCTTCTGTCACCAAGGGCCTCTCTTCTTCTTTTCAATCTGCCATACCTAGTGTAGTGGGCTGGGAGCTGGCCCTCCCTATGAAAACTGAAGTAAAAAAAGCATTGAGCACTTCAGCTTTTTCCTCATCCTCCACCACGAGGATACCTGCCCCATTGAGTAAGGGACCTAAACCATCCCTGATCTTCTTGTTATGTTTAAAAGGGATAGCCGTGTTAGTCTAGTCCAGTGAAAAAACAACAAGGAGTTGTGTGGCACTTTAAGACTAACAGATTTATTTTTTGCATGAGCACGAAAGCTCATGCAAAAAATAAATCTGTTAGTCTTAAAGTGCCATACAACTCCTTCTTGCTATTGACATACTTGTAGAACCCCTTCCTGTTATCTTTCACATGCCTTGCTAGCTGCAACTCCAATTGTCCTTTGGCCTTTCTGATTTTATCCCTGCAGTCCCGAGCAATATCTTTGTATGTGTCCCTAGTCATCTGTCCAAGCTTTCTCTTCCTGTAAGCTTCCTATTTATATTTTAGCTCAGTGCAGAGTTCTCTGTTAAGCCACACTGGGTGCCCTCCACACTTGCTTTTCTTTCTGCTCATCGGAACGGTACTTTCCTGTGCCCTTAGCAGGGTTTCTTTAAAATACAGCTAGCTCTCTTGGACATCTTTCCCCTTCAGATCAGCCTCCTAAGGGATCCTGCCCATCAGCTCCCTAAGGGAGCCAAAATCTGCTTTTCTGAAGTCCAGGGTCTGTGTTTTGCTTCTTTCCTTTTCTCTATTAATTAGCATCTTGAACTCTACCATCTCATGGTCACAGCTGCCCAGGTTGCCCCTCACTTCTACTTCCCTGATCAATTCTTCTCTGTTTGTGAGCAGCAGGTCGAGAGGTGCAAGGTCCCTAGTTGATTCCTCCAGCGTTTGTACCAGGAAGTTATCCTCAACACTCTACAAAAATTTCCTGGATTGCCTGTGCACTACTGCATTGCCCTCCCAGCAGATGCCAAGGTAATATATGTCCCTCATGAGAACCAGGGCTTGTGATCTAGAAACTTCTGCCAGTTGTCCCTAGAATGCCTCATCCACCTCCTCTTTTTGGTCTGGCTGTCTGTAGGAGACACCCACCACAACATCTCCCTTGTTGCCCTATCCTTTAAACTTAACCCACAGACTTTCAACTGGTTCATTTCCACTTCCATAGTCGAGCTCTGAGCAGTCATACAGCTCTTTTACATATAGTGCTACTCCTGCCCCTCTTCTTCCCTGCCTGTCCTTCCTGAATAATTTATACCCATCCATGGCAGAACTCCAGTCATGCAAGCTGTCCCACCATCTCTCTGTTATTCCGATTATATCATAGTTCCTTGTCTGCACCAGTACTACCAATTCTTCCTGATTGTTTCCCAGGCTCCTTGCATTTGTGTACAGGAACCTAAAATACCAGCCTGATTGCCCTACTTTCTCTTGTCAATTTTCAGTTCTATTGCATCTATCTCCTTGCATTTTCTCTCGGTATTGTTCTACCCCACTCATCTCAGGTATTAGGGCTTCTTAGGACAGCTAAGACTATTAATTGATTCTCCCCCCATGTTCCAACTACCCTCTCCTTTATCCCTGGTATTACAGTAACGGCACCCTCCAGGTTCCATCCCTTCCCCCAGGTCTCCCACATTGTGACTTACCTGTGCGCTTTGTTTACCTTCCCCCTTTAAACCTAGTTTAAAGCCCTCCTAACTAGATTAACCAGTCTGTGTCTGAATATGCTCCTCCCCTTCCTCAACAGGTGGAGTCCATCTCTGCCTAGCAGTCCCTCTTCCTGGAACAGCACCCCATGGTCGAGGAAGCCAAAGCCCTCCTGATGACACCATCTTTGTATCCAGGCATTCACCACCAGGACTCATCTGTCTCTGCTCAGGCCCCTATCCTTGTCCGGAAGGATCAAGGAGAACACCACCTGTGCTTCAAACTCCTTCACCCATGCTCCCAGAGCCCTGTAGTCACTTTTGGTCTGCCGAGGATCACCTCACGCAGTATCATGGGTTCCCACATGGATGAGTAGCATGGGATAGTAGTCAGAGGGGTGGATGATTCTCAATAATCCATAATGTGTAGGATGTGGGCACCTGGCAGGCAGTATACATCCCAAGAAGACTTGTCAGGGTGACAGATTGGTGCCTCCATCCCCCTCAGAAGAGAGTCCGCAACCACCACAACCCAACATTTCTTCCTGGGTGTGATGGTTGTGATCTTCCCAATCTTGGGGGTGCATGGCGTCTCCTCTTTCATCTCATCCATCATCTCTAGCACCATGTAATAGTTTTTCACCACAATGGAGGGTGGGATGTGAGCAGGGATGGAGCACTGTCTGCTGCCAGAGGTAACCAGCTGCCAGCGTCTTCCCTGTGCCATAGGTATCCCATTCTTCTCCAATAGTGTGGCAGTAGTCTTCGGCACCTGTATGGTATCCTCATCCTTGCATGTCTCCTTCTGGATGCTATCAAGGAACTTCTCCAGGGCTTGGATACTCCTGAGCCTAGACACCTCCTCCTGTAAGTCTCACACCTGCTTCCTGAGAGATTCCATCAGAAGACACCTGTGACGTAAATTCATCTCCCCAGCCTGATTGTCCGTAACGGGAATGCAGGCCATAATCCCCTCAAATCCACACCAAGATCTGGGTAGTGATATCCATGTTCAGAGTGTCTGTCTGGATACAGGCACTGGTGGAAGACACAGAAGGGGTGCTGGCGCAAGCAGTGTGGCTTCTCTTCACCATCATGTCTAGACTGTTAAGGAAATGCCCCACCGTGAGGTTAAAAAAAACCTAGAGGCAGAATGGTGGTATCATGAACTGGGAGTGAGTCTGGTCGACTACAAACTGGAGACATTTTCTGTGATTTGGGATGACCACCATGTGAACATACACATCCTTCAGACTGAGGATGGCATACCAATATCCCAGATCCAAGGAGGGAATCACAGAGGCCAAAAAGATCATAAGGAACCTCAGCTTCTTCATGAATCTACTGAGGGTTTGCAACTCCAAGATGGATCTGAGACAGTCTTTGGCTTTTTGGATTAGGAAATAGTGGAAATAAAACCCCTTAACCCTTTAACTCCATAGGAACCTCCTACACTGTTCCGACCATTAGGATAAGAAGTTGCTTGTAAGAAGGGACCCTGAAGTGAGACTTCTGGCATCACCATGTTTTCCTCTACTAGATGCTAAGCTCCACCCTGGAGTCCAGTGGTATAGACTCTGAGAATTTGGACATGGACCAGCACCAGTTAAAACTGTATCATTTAAAATCACTTGTTGGTTCATGATATATAGGTGGAGACCCCTAGTGAATATATTTTTATTCTGAAAAGGTCCAGTATTTTACTATTGTTTGCCTTTGGCATGGAGCCCTATTGCCCTTGCTTCTTACACTCATTGACCTCTGCTATTTCCAGCAATCCGAGCAGGGGTTGTGTATAAAGATATTCATGATCCTTGGAGGGTGCAAAATATTTTCCCTTTATCCCCTTTCTCTCATATCTGGTTTTTTTTGGATGGCACTATATGCTTTTTTGTTACTGGTCTGGAGTCTGGAATGTGATCACATCTGGAAAGGAATGGCAATGGTGTGCTCTCTATCAACTCCCTAGCAGCCTTGAAAGTCCCTGACACTGAGGGGAGTGGCCATTCCTCCTTGTGGCTCTCTCTGGGTGGCATTCCAATGGTATCACTCAACGCACCCCTCCATGATGCCAGAATTGATGGTAGTGTGCCTGAGATTGTGGCAGTTTAGTTGGGCAACGTGGATCAGACTCCATTCAAGCCTTTACATCCAGTTGTTTTGGGCCCTGGCAAGCATTCCTCTGTCCATTTATTCTGCTTTTTACATGGTATAGGAGAGTTCAAGCACTGTCACATCTCACTACACAAGGTGTCCCTCTATGCTGGTTATTCATAGAGTGCTTCCTGAGCAGAATCATTTCCTTTACATGTCCATAAAGGACTCTGCCTTTGGACTGAAGCCAATATGCTAGGTCTTTTCTCAGTCAGGCTTGGCACTGAGGGTGGTCAGAAAGCTGCCTCTATCAAGACGAACTTTAGTCTCTAATTTCTCTCCTTCTATGTCACTGGGTAGAATCACCTACAGATTTTACAATGGTCCTTCTGCTGGGTCTCTCCTATATACTTCAGACAAGTAATATGGGAATCATTTCTGAAAACAGCCTTTTTGCAAACCCCACATGGTTTAAAGTCAAATGAACAAGGTATGCGCAAGCCATAGAGAAGAAGTGATCCCAAAGAGTGAGGCCCTAACTGCTCAACCTACACTGTCTATAAACTAACTCAAATTACTTTAACTATTTACAGTTAAAAGGCTGGGGTGGGGGGGAACACTGGGGAAGCAGGAGAAGACTGATGTTCCAGCTACCATGACAGGTACTAAGAAGGAACCAGAAGAGATGGGAGATTGGTAGGGCCTTATATATGGCAACATGAAAGCACAACTCCAGGGGACAGCAAACTCAAACTTATGCCAACCACTAGGGGTAAAATCTTCCAGTTGCCACACACTGACTTGGAATCAACAGATTTGAATTAATACAAGAACTGAAAGGTGAGTAAGGAACTGGTAAAAGGGGGATCTACAATGAATCATACTGCAAGTTGAACAGTTAAGCTGGAGGGAGGTTTCCAGAGGAGTTCCTCAAGGAACAGATTGGGGACCAAACTTATTTAACATGTTCATTAATGAACTTTGCACAAAAACTTGGATTATGCTAATAACAATCTGGGTGACACAAATTGGTGTAACCCCTCTGCCAAACCAAGATAGCAGCAGCAAGAGCCAGGTTCTATATCTGTGGGTTTCCAAACAATGATATGACATCAACCAGCTCAAGCCCCCACCCAGTCTCCTGGAAAATGATGCACTATTCCCTGGGCACCCTCAAGGGGTAATGTTTCCCTGTTCACAAGCATGAGTCTAAGTGTAGTACATAGAACTTTTAATGGTAGCATAAAAGAATATATAGAGGCAATATCAAAACCAGCACTGGTTTGGAGAATCAGTGCAGAACAGGATTCCCAAAAACCCAATACCGCACTTACTACACTCCAGTGTATGGAGAGAGTGTCCCTCACTTCTCCATTAGCCTTATTACCAACCATCGTAGTGGCCATCATAGTTTTAGTATCCACCTCAAAAAAAGGGGGAGCACTCAGCCCTCCCCTCCAGTTGTCTTCTGCCACCTCTGGATCCATTCATACCACCCAGTATCTGCTGGCTCCACCCCTGGCTGGTGGCACCACCTGCTAGTTACTCACATCTTCCGCTGCCACTCACACCATCCACTGGCTCTGCCCACTGGCTGCTAGTCACTCACACCCTCCGCTGGCCACTCACACCATCCACTGGCTACACCCACTGGCACCACCTGCTAGTTACTTATGCCCTCCACTGACCTCATGCACCATCCGTTGTCTCTGTCCCCTGGCTGCTGGTCACTCACACCCTTCACTGGCTGCTTGCACCGTCTGTTGCAGCTGGCATTCCTACTGGTCACTCATCAGTGATTTCAGCTCTTAGAGAGAACTTCAGCAATTCCAGCTCCAGACTTCAGAACATGAGAGACTACATCTCTGATCAGAATATCAAACAAGACTCCACAAGGAGTCATCAAGTCTGTTTTTTGGACAATGGTCAGGTGATGAAACATTGCTTAAAGCACTGCTCTTAAGTAGAGCTAATGCTACTTCCAGACCCTTCTTGCTGACCTTACAAGACTGAAAAAGTAGAGTTGCACATTCTTCCAAGTTCTGTGTTGCTGATGATGACTTTTCCATCAAATAGGCTAAACACAGTTTATACAATCAAAGGGTAGCATAGCATGAAAAGACAATATTTCATTTCCCTAGTCAGTTGAAATACAGGTATTGAAACATTTTTGATCAAATCAGCCCATATAAAATTTACCATCATGCCCTGCACCTACATCATGAGATTATACTAATACCTAATTGTACTCATCCAAATACAAAGCCCATGCAGATCAGTTGCCCCCCTTTTAGCTGTTAAGCACACAAAGTGCCCAGCCTCTAGACCAGTGGTTCCCAACCTTTTCTCTGCCATGGCACACCTAGATACCTTTAATTATTTTGAGG
>ML681993.1:15959659-16023049 GCA_007922195.1 Podocnemis expansa | reverse complement strand
CCCTTCCCTATGGCAGCTCCATTGCACTCAACAGCCTCCTTCTCCTCACCAGCTCCACCCAGCTTCGTCCAGTATCTCTGCCACCCACAGAGACCACTTACTTATCCCTGACACATACTTCCCAGCAGCACCACCTCCCCCTCACCCCCTTCTGCCAGTAGTTTTGCCCCTGCCACCCCCTCCACAGCTCCCTGCCTCCAGAAGGGGCCCCCTCCAACAGGCTCCTCGAGCCCACTGCAGACCCTCCTTTCCGGTTTTCCTCTCCCCCATGTGGCTAACTGCTCCATTGGGGCTAGCCCCCCCCCGCTGCCAGTGGCCTCTAAACCTCCTGCCACTGACAGTTGCAAGACCCCAGCTAGGTCCAGATCGATCCAGCTGGACTCTGGCTGGGGCCGGATCTTGCCACCACTACAGCAGCCCCTGAATCATATCTGGGGCTGGATCAAGCTATCACTGGCGATGGTCCCCAGACCTTGACCAGGGCTGGACCCCACCACCAATGGCAGCCCCCAGACCCTGATTAGGGCCAGATCCTGCCACCCACAGACCCCAGCCAGGGCCAGATCCTACCACCACCACCAGCCCCTGGCCCCTATCTTGGGTTGGACACCCACCGCTGCCCATGGACCCAGGATGCTGGCCAAGGCTGAACCCTGCTGCCACCAGTAGCCCCCCGACAGATCCTTCTGCTGCCAGCAACCCCCAGAACCCAGCCAGACCGCATTACCCATGGCAGCCTTTTGACCTTATACGGACCCTGCCACCACTGGCAGCACATTTAAGGTGTTGCTGCAGCACACCAGTGTGCCACAGCACATTGGTTGGGAACCACTGCTCTAGACCTGTCTTATACTGGAAAGTTTTGCAACATGAAGAATGACTGCAATATCAGATGAGATGATTTGGACAACCTTGAAACTGGAGTAATAGAAAAAGGAAGAAATGTAATAATGCATACCATAAGCTTACGCATTTAGAGACTAACCATTAAAGATCCTGCCTAAGCTGTGGACTTACCTGTTGAGCGAGCACTCAAGGATGAACCAGCAAACTGAACTACCCAGCGCTGTCCAGTGGCATTCAATCTGTCTGAAATACATGTGTCAGTGGGTTATTATCTGTGTAAACAGTCAAAGACTACATGTACTATAAATAATCCTTAAATTGTTCTATAATGTATTATTTCAAAGCCAGAAACTCCAGTTTTCCAGAATGTAAATTATATCTTTTTTCTACAGGACACAGATTCAGTGTCAGAGTCTATCACTCATCACTTTCCCTCCTGTCATTGATACAACACAGCTTCCAATCAATCAGAATATGTGTCTGTGTGTAAAATGAATGCCAGGGCAAAATCTCGATAGGCTGTTACTGGAGGCAAGAAACTTTTTTAATACTTTCTGATCTTCTGCAGTCCACATGATTGGCTATGTCTACACTACACTTTAAGCTGGCTTAAAGTAGATCTTCTCAAACTGGCTTAGAGTGTCCACCCTCAAAATGCCAAGAGACTTCCCACGTTCACACTGGCAGCTGCTAAGTCGCCCTAGGAGTGGTGCATTGTGGGTAGCTGGCCCATAGTGCACCACACCAGAAGTGCCCCTCTTTCCCAGCCACTCCTTTACTACAGGAAGTGAGTGACCACACCACCCTCTATGCTGTGTGTGGCAACAAGGAGTCCAAGGAGGTCAGGGAGCCTGACGTGCGTAGCAATGTGCCAGCACAGCCCTCCACAGTCTCCACGCATTGCCCAGACTCCTCTGGCTCTGGACCAGCTGCTGCAGGAGCCAGGCACAGCAGTTGTTAAGATTCAAACACAGGGAAGCAGCACATAAAGAAAGGTGAAGTCAAATCACCTGTTGTCATGGGAAAAAAATCCATAGTCACCATTTAATCCTGCTTTCACACAGCCTAATCTAAAAGAAACAGCAACTTCTTTCTTTCTTTCTTTCTTTCTTTCTTTCTTTCTTTCTTTCTTTCTTTATATATGCTGTTTCCCAGCATTTGAATCTTAACAACTGCTCTAATTTGCTGTTACAATGTGACCTGATCCTATGTCTTACACTCCTCTGCATTTATTTTCCTCCCGTTCTGTAAGATGTCCGTTGCTCATTGAATTGATTTGATGGCCGTCCCTCCTGGTCCATCACTTAAGTGTGTAAGGAGTGTTATGGAGAGCAAATGGCTCCTTCAACTCAACTAGATGGCCCCTTAAACTTAACTAGATGGCCATTGAAACCCCATTGTCTCTATAGGGCTTGGCGTAGGTGGGCCCTGCCTAACTGCAAGATCTTTGGAATACTGAAGACATGATTCACATCACCTTTGTTCCCCACATTCCCTGTAATCAGGGAACTGGCAGGAAAAACAGCTTAAAAACCCAGAGTTTGGGGGGCTCAGGCAGGACAGTTCCTGACATCCTGCCTGGCCTGATCACCCAGACGCTGACCTCCTCCGCTAATGAGTTCTTCCCCCAAGCGTACCATGATTGAAACTGCTGGCCGAGTAACGAGTTTCTCTCTCTTGCCTGTAATGCTGCTGCTGCTGCTGGGATTGGTAAGAGCCTGCCCCTGCAGCTCCCTTTGAAATAAAGTTCTCTTACCTTTTGCTGCTGTCTTGCCACTTGTTCTCCTTTAGCTTCTCCAAGCCCACGCTCCTAAGAGCAGGCTTGTTTGTTTTTTCCTTACTCGTCTTAAGTTACTGCGTTTCTTCTTCGCTGTTCAAGAAAGTTCCTGGGTCCTCAATTGTGTTCTACTGCCTTATATTGATTGTTATATCTCTCTTCTCTAGTTGTTTTAAGTGTCATTGTAAGTTGCAACATTGTTTACTGTAAGCCTTAGAAGTATTGATAGTGTATAACATTGTATCACTTAGTTGTTACCCTTAGAGCTGTTTGTCAAGTACTTTTACCCTTGCCCCCTGTGATTCCCCTGAACTAAATAATTTCCTCAAACTTTCCTTGATACCCCTTTGCCTCCACTGCCCTCACTGCCACTTTCCTCCGTGGCTTCCCCTTTGCCTCCACTACCCTCGCCGCTGCTTTTCTACGCAGTTCCCCCCTTTGCCTCCACTACCCTCGCCACCGATTTCCTCCATGGGTCCCCCTTTACTTCCACTACCCTCGCTGCTGCTTTTCTACACGGTTCCCCCTTTGCCTCCACTGCCCTCACCACTGCTTTCCTCTGCGGCTTCCCCTTTGCCTCCACTACCCTCACCGCCACTTTTCTATGTGGTTCCCCCTTGCCTCCACTACCCTCACTGCTGCTTTCCTCCATGGCTTCCCCTTTGCCTCCACTGCCCTCTCCACCAATTTCCTCTGCGGCTCCCCCTTCGCCTCTGCTTCCCTAGCTCCCCTTTTGCCTCCGGCTTTCCCCCGGCTCGCTGCTTCCCGCAGCTGCCGGCTCTCCCGTTCCCGCTGTTGCTGCACCCCCCTTGCAGCTGCTTCCCATGGCTGCCGGCTCCCTGAGGCTCCCCCAGCCACTGCCCCACCACCTGTTCCTTCCCAGTCTCACAGCCCCCTTCTGCCCCCTCTGTACCCACCTTGAAACTCCTACCCTCCCCACTGGTTTTCACTCTTGTCTGTCACTGCCTCACACTAAGTTGCATAGTACCCCCCCCCCTTTCCTTATATGGTGTTGAAACATTTTTTAAGTAAGTTGGTCTGTAACTGTAAGTTAAGCTAGTTTTAGCTGAGCACCCCCATTGCCTCCCAACCTGCTGCACCCCACAAAGTTGAGCATTTCACAAAACCCCATTGTAAAGAAAGCCATGACAAACACCACACACACATACACTCCCCATCACCCACCTGACATCTACACCCATTCTAATAAAGATTAAAGTATACCCCGCTTGTGCAGTAATTGCCCCCCAAGATCCTCAAATTTTCGAACCTGCTGGCAGGGTCGTAAGATTCCCCCATCTTCAAAGCATCTGATGAAGTGGGATTTTCTCCCATGAAAGCCCATGCGATAAATAAATTTGTTAGTCTTTTAAGTGCACAGGACTCCTTGCTTGTTTTACAAGAATATCAATTAATCATGAAGGTAGCCAACACAGAGATTTATCTCAATACAAACAGCCACAAGAGAGAAGCTGAATGGGTGTGATTTGCATGAGAAAAGAGGAGCAAAACTCTGCAGTTCAACAGCTAGAGCACTTGATGGGGCTAGGAGGGGAAATTACTTGAGTAGCCTCTGTTGGAGGAGAACAGCTCAGCTGTAGATTCTGCCCAGGGAACCAACCCAGGACCAGGACCAGGACCAGGACCAGGACCAGGACCCTCTGCTGCCTGACAGCAGACACCCAGGGGTTCAGCAAGGGTGAGAGACTGGAAAAATATCCCAAATACAGTGGGGTCCCCGTTGCACTGAACCCCACCCCAACATATCCTTAATATAAACCTTGGTTCACAGCTAGAAGAAAATGTTCCTTCCCTAACCATGAGGTTTTCCTTTCTAATTGCTTTGGAAAGAGCCAGCACTGACCCCAGCCTTGGTTTCCTGAAAGTGAAAATGATCCATGGTAGCTCTTTGGTGTGTTTGTGTGTAAACATCCCAGCACTTGGGAAAAAGGCGTCTGCTCCAGTCTGGGGGAAATCTCACAGCTAAAGCAGATCAGTCAATGAGATTGGTGTTGGAGCATATTGCGGAAGTCTGCCCTGTTCCCAGATCCCCAACACATCCCTTTTCCCCCCGCCTGGATTCTCCCACGCATCTCTTTCCCTCCCAGCCCAGATCCCCCACATGTCTCTTCCCCCCCAAGCCCCAAGCCCCGCCACATCTCCCTTTTCTACCCAACCCTGATCCCTGCCACATCTCGCTTTTCTGCCCAGCCCTGACCCCGGCTGAATCTCCCTTTTCTCCCCAGCTCCAATCCCTGCCACGTCCCCCTTTCCCCTCCAGCCCAGATCCTTGCCATATCTCCCTTTTCCCCCCAGTCTAGATCCCTGTTGCATCCCTTCTCTCCAGCCCCTGATCCCCATGTCTCAAATGGCTAAGAGGCACAATTAAGTCAACTTAACCCAAGTCCTGGGCTACACTGGCTTAAGTCGACTTAATAAAGTCAATTTAACTGCTGAGTTAACTTTTCAAGTGAAAGTTATTAAGTTAACTTAAGCAAATGCTTAAGTTGACTTAATATCTTCTCAGTGTGGCCAGGGCTTTAAGTCAACACAAGGGGCTTTAAGTTGACTTAAACCTGTAGTGTAGACATACCTATTGGCTGGTTAGGAGGCACTTACCCCATCACACTCTTTCCTTGCTTCCTGCAAGTCCACTTTTGCAACACAGATGCCCTTTTACCCTACACATTATTATTGACCTTTTTGTTGTTACAGTGTAAAAGATAACAGGGCATCCTACTGATAAGTCCTTAATATCCTGGCAAAAATAATTTTGCAAGCCTAACACCTTTTGCAATTCATTCATATTGCAAGCTTTTTTTCTCTCTGAATGCCTGTACTGCAAATATGACAGCTAGGTCTCTTATGTATCAGCTGTTATTACAGCCTTAGCTAGTTATCACACATCCCTTTTAAATAAGTCACACTTTTAAGCTTTTAGTTTGATGCTATATTTTTGGAATTGCTGGAGGAGATATCCCAAATATGCTTGACATGTTCTGTGACCAGGATATCTTCTAGATATCGCACACAACTCCTATGATTTAGAGCAGGGGTGGCCAAACTTATGGAACTCAAGAGCCACACAAGTTGATTATTAAACCTTCAAGAGCTGCACTGAGGCATATAGCCACCTACTTTTACCTACTAAATTGATTTGCTGTTGTTCTTCCACAAGCTACACTTTTTCATTCAAGAGCCACATGTGGCTCCCTAGCTGCAGTTTGGCCATGCCTGATTTAGAGTTTCAAGGCAGGGAAGTGTTAGGAGCATTCATAAACCACAATGGACTATGACTCAGTTCATGTCAAGTTGTAATAAGGATGTTGAGAGGTGATCTAGAACTGAGAACCATGGTTTTCCACCCAAGCCATATAACACATCCTATATACAAGGAAGGGATTAGTAATCTGGCACCATCTTCCAATTCATCTTTCCGAAGTCAATTCAGTTGCATCCTTCTCTCAGTAATAGGATCTTATAATTCTCCTCAGTTTTGGTAATGTCATGGTACTATATCTTTCCATATAGCTCTGAAGACTCATGTTTTAATTGCTGCCTTCATTTACTTCAGGTGTTCAACAGCCCCTTTCTTGTACAGTTTCTATCTGCTTGAGCAGACTTGAAAAACTCTGTCCATCCTTCCTACTGGAACCTCTGATCTCTCCTTTCAAACTTGGAAATCCTTCTTTAACAAATGTGCAAGCTGCACTGTTGTCATTTCTTTCTCTGGGATTGTGTTTTCTCTTGTTTTCTTGCCTAGCGGTGGATTGGTTATCTGCCCCATCCTTTCCTGATGACATACCATGATCTTCCTTACTAGTAACATCCTCAGTAAGTGCTGGTTAGTGTAATTATTATAGCTAACTAAACATTTCGTCTGTGTTCAGACTAGAGTTTTATTTCGAAACAGCCATTGTTTCAAAATAAAATTCTTATGTCCACACAACATTCCGTTGTTTCAAAACAACGGGACCCATTGTTTCGAAATAACGGCCATTATTTCAAAACAGTAAAACCTCACTTGAAATTGAAATAGCCGTTGTTTTGGAATGGCTGTTTTGAAACAACGGCATTTGGACACGTTGTTTCAAAACAACACCATTGTTTCAAAACAACTGTTTTGAAACAACATGTCCGAACGGCCTTATTTCGAAATAACCATTTTGGAATAACAGCCATTTAGATAGCAGCCTTTCCCTTAATTCAAATTAACATTTTCTTAATTCGAATTAACTTATTTTGAAATAAGGACTTTATTTCAAAATAACTCATTTTGAAATAACTTATTTTGAAATAACAGTTTACGTGTGAACATAGCATTCCTGTAATCCTGCTTTAATTCCCTTCTAATATGTTTAAATGATCACAGGTAATGAGACGTCACTCTCCACTTGGTAAAATTCCCCCCATAAGCTGATGTGTAACATCAGCCATCTTTTGTTTCCTGTGTTCGTATATCCCCTGCATAGCTCCAATACAGTTTCTAGCTGTATTGCTTTCTAGATTCTTCTCCCTGGAGGGGTTGTCTTCCAACTTCAAGGCTCAACAGCTCACAGCCTTTCCTGCCTGGCTCACTCATCCTTCAAAATGCAGATTTCAGTCCTTCAAAACCACAGGATTCTTTATTATAGTCTCAGTCAGTTTAAACATGCAGCCTATACCTGCAACACACAGAAAGGATTTAAGGGTCTGTGCCCATAAAGAGCATTAAAACCAAAGGTTACACCTACATTAGGAAACATTAGTTTGAATTTGTTAATTTGAATTAATAAGTCTGAGTTTAGTTTGAACTAAACTCGAATTTATTAGTATGAGTTAACAAAGTGGATTAATTCGATTTACCATTAAGTCGAATTAGTCCACTTCATTAATTTGAACTAACTGCCCTTAATCTGTATTTATTAAATTCAAACTCAGGGTTAATGTTAGTCTACACTGTCCTTAATTCAAACGAAAGATTGAACTAAGGGTTTAGTCTGAACTAGCCATCAGGTTTTATTAATTCAAACTAAGCTTTCATTTGTTCGAATTCAGGAATCCCTTAAGAGCCTAGTGTAGACAGGAACTCAATTAGTTTGAATTAAGCCTCCTTAATTTGAACTAACTTGCAAGTGTAGATATATCCAAAATGTTTACCCCCTACCACAGCACCCAAACCAGCAAGAACAGGGAGCATCTAAAAATTTCCACCTCCAGAAACACAGTGGGGCATTAGATTAAAAAGTTCAATAACTGGTCACTCCCTTTTCTTTGTTCCTTGTATTAGGAATGAAGCCAAAACACCTGCCATTGCATGTATGCCACTGGGAAGCTGGAGGAACATGAAAAGGAAGCCCATTAAAAGAATCTCTCCATCAAACAGTACTTAGAGAAGGAAAACTTATCCAGCTTAACAATACAGAGGACATGCAAAGAGCAAATCAGGACAGACAGGGATGGCAAAGCTTTGCTCACGCTCTAAAGCATCATGTAACGGTGCAGGGGGAGTTCAAAGTCAGTTCCAAAAACCTCAGTTGTGGTAGATGTTGTACAGAATACACAGGAAGACACAATTCCTACTCTGAAACATTAGAGTTTAGGGTATGTCTACATTTTGAGCTGTAGGTGTAAATTCCAGCTTGAATAGACATACAAAAGCTAACTTGCTGAAAACAGAGTGCAATCACAGCTGCGCAAATGGCAGGATGGTATATTGCCCAACTACATACCTATGGTTCTTGAATAGGATCATATTCAGGGTGGCTAACCCCTCTTGCTGCTTGTACCACCATGGCTTCACTCACTCATTAGCTCTATAGTTAGTTCATGTGTGTCTCCTAGATCTGGAATTTATACCTGCAGTTCAAAGGGTGAACATACCCTCAGGGCTTGTCTAGTCTATAAAATTATCTGTCCCTGGCAACAGATATCAACTACAAATATACACAGGGATAAAGTAAAACAAACAAGGAGTCCTGTGGAACTTTTAAAGACTAAAAATTTATTTATCACATGAGCTTATGTGGGACAAAATCCCACTTCATCAGATGCTTTGAAGATAAACAGTGGTTAAAGTATAATTTGGCAGGCCCTGGAACCCTCCTAAATTTCCAGTCCCCCTTCATGCATGTCCTCGCCCCCTTCTCCCATCCCAGCTACTGCCCCTCACCTGAGCTACTACCTCCAAATGACTACTGCCCCCCAAATGTGTTCCCCATCAGACCCCTCTTTCCCCATGTCCTCCTCAGCCCCCATCCCCATTCCCTAAGTTCCGTGCCCCCATGTCCCCACTCCAGTTCTCTTAACCCCCCAACTCCCAGTTCCCCCATCTTCACTCCACCCCCTTTCAGCCCCCCAACCCCCTCCACACCTCCCGAGCCCACCATCCTGACCCCTTCTTCCCACCCTACCCCCCTGAGCCTTTTTCCCACTGGTGGCCCAACTGCCTCTTACACAATGGGGCAGGAAAGGGATGTGTGGGGACTCATGGCCACTGATGACATGGCTGAGCCAGACCTGGCCAGAGTGGGGCAGGAGAGGGAAGCTGTAGCTGCGGCACCAGCCAGCTGGCAAGAAGGGGCATGGGCATGAAACTTAGTCCAGGCTGCACATGCCCCCTGGGCCCAGCAGGAAGGGGTGGAAGTCACTGCGGGTGCCTGGAAAAGGGGGAGGGGTAGCCAGGTTTGCTCCCACCCGCAGCCTCTTGAGCTGGCCCTGGGAGGGAATGCACCAGAAAACTGCATTCCAGTGTGTTCGTCTATTTTTAGGGGCCCCAGAACACTTGCCCCTAAAAATGGTGGGGCCCGGAATGCTGTTTCAGGGTGTCCCAGCTTCCTTTAACTCCTGAAGATAAAGTAGTTCAGCACCATTTCAGAAACCATGAACAGAGCTCATTTCAAGCAATTTTCCTCTCAACTACACTCATAATTAAACTGTGTTCAGTGCCAGCACAACTTCTCTTTGTCAACAGGTCTACTTTTGTACAGTTAGACGCCAAATGTAAGATGAGACATGCCAAGATAAGGTGAGAAGCAATCGGAAGAAATGACAAATGTAACAGTAAACAGCATGAAGAAATTAATTATTCCAAATAATGTTAAAGTATGGAGGTTTTGTTCATTTGTGTTTCAGATTTAGACATATAATTTTTGCTTCTTATTTAGCCACAGGATTATACTATGTTGAATGTGTGTGAACATACAGGGTATGTCCACACACAGTCCCTAAATCAAAATAATGCAGGCTATTCAATTTAGAAGATTGCAGGTCCATACTACATTTCCTTCTATCGAGATAAAGAGCTCCCTTATCTTGCAATAAGAAAAGTCATTTTGATATAATAAAACCTAGTATTATATTGAAATGATGGTTAAATCGAAATTGTTATTTCAAAATAACTGTGTGGACGTGTTATTTCAATTTAACTATTATTTCAATTTAACACTTTTGCCCTTTTCCTTCCCACGATGCTGTCCTTTTTCTATATATTGGCTGGGGGCATGGCCCTTCTAGGGGGTCATCTTGCCACACCTCCCATGGTGCCCCTCTCCTAAATCGAACTAGCAAGTCCTGTCCATGGACATGCTAGTTCGATTTGAATTTCTAGTGGGGACATGTTAAATTTATTTAACTTAAATCAATTTAATGATTTTATAGAGATTTTATTAAATCGATTTAACTTAAATCAATTTAACCGCCTGAGCATGGACACAGCCACAAAGTATACTTTTAAGAATTAAAACTGCTTTTTATAGTGATGTATATTTCAATTCACGTAACCATGAAGCAATCTAAAAGCTTTGCTATATATTTGACATGAGATTCTGCAACATGAATTCATGTTCATTTTCACTCATTTTCTCACTTTTTCCAATTTGCAGTATAATGGGAAAATACAAAGTTCCTGATTTACCGCTGGGTTTCTCCAGTTTTAGATCAATGTACCTCCATTGAAGTAAGTGAGCTTCAGCTTTAACTTAAAACTGCCCTTCCTTCATAGAATCTGGTTTCTAAGTAAACTACTATACCCCAGAACTGAATGCAGGGAAGGCAAACTGAACCACATAAGTATATATATTTTTCTGACTATTGAACTTTGCTCTATTTCTTTTGTTAGATATATTCATGCTTCTGTTCTTCTTTTCAGTCATTAATACAACACTACAGATACTTCAAAACTCTCAAGAACTTATATTTAAATTGCATTCCTTCTGTTCTCATTTCACTCACATTGAGCCAGAGGCTTCCTTTTTAAAAGCCATAATATGCAGATTAGCGTTCAGTTTAATGACTAAAACAGAAAGCAATCAAATTAAATGTTGCTGTGTGAAGTGTATAATTGAAAAGTAATTTTTGTACACACATCCTTTTATCATACTGAACCTTCTTCTACTGTCCTTTTTGCTTTATACTTAAAACATAAGAGTTAAGCCTGGGAAAGGAAAGGAATAAGAATAATAATTAAACACATTGGAAAGACAATGAATTAGTAAATGCTTTCACTGTCCTTACCACACAGAAAGAAAAAATGTTTATTTGACTGAGGGCCTCATTCTACAAGCCAAATGATGCTGGGAATATTCAGCAACCTTGCTCAATATCACATAAACTATGCCTAGTAATAGACAGTGCTGCACTGTGTCATTGCAGCTGGGTATGAACCCAAGTGATAGCTTTTCAAAAAACTAACAAAGCTGCTTTTGGGTTCTTTATGCTTTAGTTTAACTGAACTGAGGTACTGTCATGTTCCAGTGTTTCTGCCATCCTTTCTGCTCATGAGATAGTTTTTACAACATTGGTTACTATATTTCCCCAGATAGCCACTAATTTTCTTCATATTTAACTAATTGCTATAACTATCAAATAAGTTATGATCGTATATTCTATTGGACATTATTAGTGACATTATTTGTGTAAATAATTATTTCACAAGAAACACTATGCTAAAAATTGTCATGGCATTTCACCCCTCAAGTACATCATTAAAATTTACAGGAATAATATTAATAATAATAACAACAACAACAACAACAACAACAACAACAAATGGTTCCACTCTTAAGTTCTTCTGGGAGCCCTATAGCAAAGCAACCTGATCTCAAATGAATGTCAAGGACATCCACTGGGGGCAAGAGTGTGCTACTCAAACTAAATAGTAGCTTACACAAGAACTGGTTCCATTGCAGACAGTGATATTATCTGTGGAGTAAAATACTATTTAATGTGAGTAAGAGTATTGCAATCTGGCCTTTAAAAAGTTGTCATCTTACACAATTGTGTCTCAGGAACAGTGGTACACACAATGCAAATATCACAGTTGAAGCTGCTAGTAATATTGGGAAGCTACTGGAGGTAGCCATGTTAGTCTAGTTCAGCAAAAACAAACAAGTACTCTGGAGGCACTTTCAAAGACCAATAAACGTATTTATTGCATGAGCTTTCACAGGAGAAAATCCCACTTCATTCTTCAAGCATCTGATGAAGTGGTGTTTTCGCCTACAAAAGCGCATACAATGAATAAATTTATTAGTCTTTAAAAGTGCCACCAGACTCCTTGTTAATAATACTGGGATAGTTTCTTGCATTTTGATCTTGAAATGATTTCTCTATAAGTAAATTATAAAGGATGCATCGTTTATTTAAAAGAACAAAAAATCTTATATACACACCTCTATCAAAAATAACAGGAATAGTTTAGTCAGCTTTTTGGCAAAACAAAAGTGAACAATGTTGATGCAAAAGTATAAATCCAAAAATTAAAATATAAATTTACCTTTTCGTGGACTAATATAGCCATGAATCTGAAACTAAAAATTAAACCTACAAATCCCTGTATGATGACTGCTTATTAAAGATGATCTCAAAGGCCAAAAAGAAGTTATTAAACAATAGAAGACAGGATGTTGCAACTGCCATATAATTCATTTGGTCATGTTTTACCACTGACCATATTTTGCATTCTTGTTTTGGAACTGCTTTTTTTGCCTCCTCTTTTCCTCCTAATCTTTTTGGCCAGTTGACCCCGTCCCCCATCACCTCCCCCCCCTTTTTTTTTGGTGGTGATATCCTGTCTTCAGTGCTCTTGGGTTTCCTCCATGTGCCAGATTTTTAGATTCTGTCTGCTTCTATATTTTTCCTGATTGGTACTTTCTAGGATGGGGGAGTAAGGTTGCTTCAGGCCACCTTTTCACTGCCTGATCTTGAAGTCAATTAGGAGCTCATTTGTAAAGATGCTTTAAAATTTTGTTTTCCTGTACCATCACATTTAAAATACTATACACTGTAAGGTTTATATAATAGTCTGTACAGCACAATGCCTGATTCATTCTAGAGCCTGCACCGATTTCCATTTTCATATACAGGAATAAGTTATTTAGAGGAGCATGGGGAAGGGTCTTAAATATGCACTTAAAGTGAATGCTCAGTGATAGGAAAGCCAACAGCAATCTTGTTTTCTCTCAAGTTTCATCTACATGGGGATGTCACATCACCCTCATTATAATTAATTGACCTTAAGGTACCTTATATCTGCACAAAACATCTTCAAAAAGCATCTTGTCATCTTAATTTAATCCTCCTTTTAACAGGAGTAAGTAAAAGATTTATACTTCTATTGTTTTCTCTTTACAGCTAGGTGTCTATGGTTATATCTACATCTAAAAATTTAGTTTGGACTTGCTATTCCAAACTACATAAGTCCAAGGTTAGTCCGAACTAACCTTGGGCTAGTTCGGACTAACCGCGGCTTTTTAGTTTGAACTAGCCATGAGTTCTAGTTCAAACTGAAGTTTTAGTTTGAACCAGATCATGCAGCTAGTTCAAAGTAATGGCTTAGTTTGAACTTTTTAAGATCTAGCTAGCCATTATATCGCATATTGCATGTGCTTCATTCGAACTAAAGTTTGAACTAAGCCAGCTAGTCTAGACTACCCAAGGGATTTTACTAATTTGGACTAAGCTTTGGCTGTTTGAAATGACTGTTTCAAAACAACATGTCCGAACGGCTTTATTTTGAAATGACCATTTCGAAATAACAGCCATTTCAATAGCAGGCTTTCCCTTAATTCGAATTAACATTTTGTTAATTCAAATTAACTTATTTTGAAATAACGATGTGTGTGCAGACATAGCCCAAGAGTCATTGGCTATGTCCACACATACATCATTTCGAAATAACCCATTTTGAAATTAGTGATTTTGACATAAAGTCCTTATTTTGAAATAAGTTAATTCGAATTAACAGTTTGTTAATTCGAATTAAGGGAAAGCCTGCTTTCAAAATAGCCATTGTTTCTAAATGATTATTTCGAAACAAGGCAATTCGGAAATGTTGTTTCGAAACAGTTGTTTCGAAACAATGGTGTTGTTTTGAAACAACATGTCCGAACGCCATTGTTTTGAAACAACCATTTTGAAACAACGGCTATTTCAGTTAGATGCGAGGTTTAACGGTTTCAAAATAACAGCTGTTATTTCAAAACAACGGGTCCCGCTGTTTCGAAATAATGGTACATCGTGTGGACATGCCACTTCTTATTATGAAACAACCTCTGTTGTTTCAAAATAAGAAGCCTGTGTGGACATACCCATTGATTCAATGAATACCATTGTATTGGAAGGACATTCTGATTGTTTTACTTGATTCCCATAACATAAAATATGCAGTTTAAACAACTGTGAGTTCTCCTAGTCAGTACTTCTTTAATATGTGACAGAGGTTCTGCTTGTCTCTTTGGCTATGTCTACACTGGCAAATTAGTCCAGACTAAGGAGGCTTAGTCCAGACTAATTTAGCCAATGGCCACAGTAGACTTTCCCTAGTCAGAACTAAGAAATTTCTTAGCTCAGACTAAGGAAAACTTACTTCCAACTTGTAAGTACCAGGCGTTGATCTGGACTTACATGCTTAGTTCAAATTTTAGTTCAAACTAGGCATGAGCAAACTCAGACTAATGCTTAGTTTGAACTAAAGAAGTTCAAACTAAGCTGGTTACTTTGGACTAACCATGTGTTCTAGTTTGAACTAAGCATTAGTCTGAACTAAGTGTTAGTCTGGCTCACGATTAGTTGGAATAACCCGTGGTTAGTTTGAACTAAGCTCAAACTTCTTAGTTCGGACTGGCAAGTCCAAACTAAGTTTTCCAAATGTAAACATAGCCTTTGAAAAATTATAATTATGGATGCATAGATTCCAAGGCCAGAAGAGACTATTGTTATTGTCTAGTCTGAGCTCCAGTATAATACAGACCATATAAATTCCCTAGTATAACTCCTTTTGAACTAGTGCACATCTTTAAAAAAAAAAACACATATATTTTAAGCAATGTTTTGCATTACTATAGCACCTTCCATCTGCAGATTTCAGAATATTTCACAAATATTATTTAAATGAGTATCACAACATCTCCATGAAGAATTATTATCTCCCTTTTACTGTTATGGAAACTGAGGCACAGAGTTTGCCCAAGATCACATGCACAGTTTACTGCAAAACTTGGAAGAGAACACAGGTATCCTAAATATGTGCTCTGACCAAAAGACTGCTCTCCTTTCTTTCCTTGTGAGGAAAGCAGCATTTTCAAAGTGAAAATAAATGAAGATACTCAGATACATTTAATTTACTTTCAAGTTCCTTCTTCCTTCTGATGCTGGAATGATGTGTAAATCATTAGACAGCTGCTTTTTGCAACTTGAACAGAATAGAAGCATTCCATGATGTATAGCTTCATCCATAGTTTGTAGCAAACATCTTGCAAACAAAGTACCAGAAGATAAAACATGTTGAGGTTTTTCTCAACATTCATAATGCTTAGTCCTATATAATCACACTAATAAAGCACCAGTGAAGTACTAGTCAACATCAACAGAGAGATACTAACAGGATAAAAAATAGCCCCAAGGAAAATTACTATAGCTGACCTATGGTGTTTTATTCCAAAGGGGCAGCCATGTTAGTCTAGTTCAGCAAAATACATAAGGATTCCTGTGGCACTTTTAAAGACTAACAAATATATTTATTGTCATGAGCTTTTGTAGGAGAAAATCCCAGTTCATCAAATGCTTTGAAGATGGGATGAAGTGGGATTTTTCTCCCACAGAAGTTCATGTGATAAATAAATTTGTTAGTCTTTAAAAGGGTCACAGGACTCCTTGTTTGCTATGGTGTTTTGATTTTCTTTATATTAAAAGTATGTTGTCAGAGTTCTGGATAAACTGAATTATTTCCCTTTCCAAAGTACAAAAGGAAGCTGTTCAAAAGTTTTAGTTCTTTTCTCTCACTAGGCATTTCAATCATTTGTCAAGGTGAAAAGACTCTCCAGCCAGGTAAAATTTTAAGCTATGCTGTATTAGTCATTCATTAATACTCTTTAAAACTATCACTATTTATCATAATCCTCTCTCAGGCAAAATACTTAAAAGAAGACACCATGAACAATTCAACCTAGTAACTTCACAGAACACATTTAGATTTAAATAATATGAAGAAGTACAAATAAATATTCATTTATCAATGTGTTGGGCCTTATTCTGCACTCAGTCAGATTGCCCTCTCCTCTTCTGTGGATGAATACAGCTGTGCTCCTGTGGATATCAACGAGAAGGGGAGAAGAGGATGGAAATACTGCTTCCTTTGCATCTTCCCCTACTTTCACCCTGTCCTTCCAGAAGGACCAGTATGGGTGCTGTGCAGAGCTTGGAAACTACAGATAGGAAAAGACTGAGGGCAGGGCCAACATGGCAACTAACTTACACAGTCTTTTCCCTCCACCGGCCCCATGGAACTTTTTAATTACTATTATTTCATTTCAGTGATATTATTACAGAACCCTTGGGTACCCATCCTGTAAAATAATTTGTACTGTCATCTACCCTTTACTTCAAGAGGAGTTAAGGATGCTGTGCAATTCCCAAAGGTGGATTGGCCTCCGAAACATATACAGTAAAACTCTATTCCATTTTACAAAGGCAGATAAAGACACCTTCCCTGCCCCAAAGAGGGGACAGTCAGTGTTAGATAAGCATGGGACGTGTGGCAACATGGAAACAAGAAAACGGAAACAAAGCACAATCAGCAATTTTGAAGAGGGTGGCAGTAGGAAATAAAAATGATGAGAAGGGATGCGGAATTTAAGAGGTGGGTTTTTACGCAGAAGACAGCTATCTTGGTAAATGATGGCAGGGAAATAGATCTAGTAAGGAGGCAAGATGTCCCCCTCAAAGGGAAGTCCTTCAAAGGGACTTCTTTCATGAGCACTGTCCACCCATCTAAAAATGAATTATGATCAGGCCCTTAATGAGTTAATTCATTTTTACAGCACTTTACCCTCATCTATAATTAAAGGAATAGTTCAGTTAGCTTTTTGACAAAATGACAGTAAACAAGTACCATGTAAGAAATTAGTACTAGTATTAAGATCATTTTGCAGCTGAAAAATCACTGTACCTTTATTTATTTCCTCCATTACAAAGCAAGTAAAATGCTACTGTTCTAAGGCATTTTATATTTGCTTTGCACAGATGGAAATGACTTCACAAAGTGCAAGGCAGCTGAGTATCATTTTCAATGTAGCTAAGGACTCATCTTCATTAGGAAAATTGGCACTTGAATGTAGGCCAGAAGTAGAAGTTCTGTTCTCAGTGGAACTTACAGCACCGTGAGAGCTGCTCTATGTTGCAGCCACCTATTTTCCCAAACACCTGATACATCAGCCAAACTAAGTGATACACCAATCATATTTCATTTTCCCTTGCCACTGCCTCTTATACTAGAAGCTGGGACAGATGGTTGCCTAAGTACTGCTCCACCAGCAGTTGTTTAGGCATATATTTTAGCATATGATTTGTTCATAAACCATTCATTTCAACTGTCTCTTCAGTTGTTTGCTGTTTGTTATTTGTGCTGTGTGATTAATCACCTACTGTATGTGGTATCATTTCTTTTACCTAACTAAATGATCTAAACTTTGTAAATACAGTGGGGGCAAACACTGATGGAATGAATACTGAATCCCTATATTCTTGTTTATCTACTTCCCCAACTGCCCTTCCCCAGCATTTGTGAGAACTAAACCTGATTTTATTAATGTTTGTGGGAAAGTGAACAAAATGGGGAGGGAAAAGTAGGCAAATTTAAATGCAGTTCAGATCTTGTGAAAATGTTTGTTAATAATTTTTTCTCATTTGTTGAAGTACCTACTAAACAGCTAAGGGTATGTCCACACATATCTTTTAAATCAAAATAACACTGGTTATTTTGATTTTAAAAAGATAAGGTTCACATGACGTTTTCTTGTTTCGAAATGACGAGCTCCATCATTTCGAAACAAGAGACGTTATTTTGAAATTTCTTAAACCTACTTTAATTCGAATCATCTGTTATTTCGAAATAACGCCATTCAGATGTGCTATTTTGAAATAACCATTATTTTGAAATAACACGTTTGCCCTTCTTCCCAGGATGCCTTCTGTTTTGTATATATTGGGTGGGGGCATGGCCTGGTGAGGGGGCCATGTTGCTACACGTCCCATGCTGCCCCTCTCCTGATTCAAAATAGCAAGTCCTGTGTCTGGACTTGCTATTTCGATTTGAGCTTTTTGCTTATTTTGATTTAAGTTAATTTGAATTAAGGATTTTATTTCAAATTACCTTATTTCAGTTTAACTTAAATCAAAATAAGCATGTACGTGTGGACATAGCCTAAGAGTTTTAAAAATCTATTGCTTTGAACATTACAATCTCCTTGTATTTTAGGAAACTAAAAGCACCTTTTTTAAAAAAAACTGTTAATTGATGGCACAGTTTTGATTGTGGGTCCTCATTACCTCTTCTTGTTTGAATTAATGCTGCTTATTAAGTTGAGCTGTAAGTAATGAAGTTAACAGCTTTCCCCTTAGGCATGTCTTTGTTAGCCTTTAAATCCTGTATCACCTTTCATAGAACTCTTGTCCATCAAGCAAAATTAAATACATGGGAATATATATTCTCCACACAAGATAGGAAAAGATAATTAATTGAGATTTGTGATTATATTGTTTGCCAGTTATGATGTTTTCCCTCTTTGGGACAGAGTTTCAAAATATAGGCCAAGAGTAAAGAAAGAAGATTCTGAAGAATGTTTTTTTCTCCACTCATGTATTTATCCCACTGAAATCTGTACAGGTAGCCAGGAACTGCAGCAAAGTCAACATCTTCCTCAATATTCTCCATTTTTAGGAAGGTTGCTTTTCTGCATGGGACTAATGCCTAGGGTCATTCTAGGGTTCTCATACTTTTTTCTGTTAAGGATAAAAAAAAATATCACATGGAGTTTCTTGCTGTAACCCACCAAATCCCCTAATCCTTTGCAGATACAAACTACTGTAGGAGCTCAAAAAGATAATGCTGGTTCTATGATTTGTTAGGCCTTCTGAGTCTGAGTACTGGTACTGAGTGGTAAATGATTCCTCTGATTGAAAGGAGAAGTTCTGTTGGAGGGGTTTCTAGTATCAGTGCTTCTTTCTTTTGCTTTCCTTTCCTGAACAGCAATTGGCTCCAAGTAGACCCACAAAAAGACTGATGGTTAAGTGTCCTAAGTATCCTGGGTTCAGCCTTATAGGGTATGTCTACACTGGAGGCTTGGTTAAGCCAACTTAGCAAGGTCAATTTAAAGTCAAACTTGTTAAGTTGACTTAGCGAGTCCGCACTGGAAACGCCTGTCGACTGCCCACAGTCACACTGGCAGGTGGGAAGTTGACATTTCCTGGTGGCCAGGAACTCTGGGAGGGGGCCTGGAGGCCAATTAGTTTGACTTACAAGTTATTCTCCATCTACACTGGCTTAAATTGACTTAATAAAGTCGACTTAAGTATTTAGTCACTCTTAAGAGGTGGTGTTATTAAGTTGACTTAAGGAAGCAGTTAAGTCAATTTATTAAAAGCCCAGTGTGGCCACGGGGGTCTGTAGGCTCCAGTGTAGATGTACCCATAGGGATTACGAGGACTCTGTTGGACAGAAGAGTGGAAGAGGAGTCGACAAGGTCAGATAGACACCTGCATAAAGAAAGGTGGGGCAAGGTGCTAGATCCTTTTGCCATCCACTTCCATCGGTGTAATATGGAAGTCAGGAAGATTCCTCACAATAGTGCGACACTCCTTTGCCAACACATACTGGCAGGACAGTGTGTGTGGAAAGCCAGCCTTGCTGCTTCTCTTGTGGATAAACAAAGGACTTCATTTACCATCCATGTAAACTGATATCTTTCACCAGCACTAAATCCATAAAACTGTCTTAAGGTAGCGTTTACAGTAATATGCTAATTATTAACAATTTACTTAAATCATTTGTATAAGTGTTATACGTGTTGCCACACAAAACTTGGCATCTATGGCACCCGTTTATTTGTCATGCCCTTCTGGTTGAGAAGTCCTGTTCTAGACTGATGAAGCAACTATCCCTAAAGGACAGCTCTGATAACCTCTGAAGCTCATTCTACTCTTCAGACCTGCCCAAACTCTGATCATATAGAATTTTAAGTAGGCTGCCAGGTCAACAAACCTATTAACATAAGTAATAAAATTCAGCATCCATTCTCCAGAGCTGCAGAAAACATTTTTTTGAAATAACTGGTTTCTTCCAGTACATACTGTACATTCTTCAGGATGTGAGTTTTGAGTTTTGGAAATCATGCAAGTGACAGAACTTCCAGTTGAAGCAGCAAAAGTTATTTTGTTTCACCATAGACACAATATAGTCTTACATAAAAGGAGAGAATACCCAACTCATCTTGGCTCACATTACTGCAAACTCCAACTGCTGAATCTCACTTCATTTTTTCTCAATATTCACATAGGCTATGTCCACACATAGCTTTTAAATCGAAACGATGGCCGTTGTTTCAATTTAAAAGTCATCATGTCCAAACAATGTTTCGTTATTTCAAAATGACAAGCCCTGTCATTTTGAAATAATGAACTTTATTTCAAAATAGTAAAACCTAGGTTGAAATCAAAATAGCAGTTATTTTGAAACAGTTGTTTTGAAATAACACCATTTGGATGTTATTTTGAAATAACCATTATTTCAAATTAACACTTTTGCCCTTTTCCTTCCCTGGGTGCCTTCCTTTCTCTATATATTGGGTGGGAGCATGGCCCAGGGATGGGGCCATGTTGCCACACCTCCCATGCTGCCCCTCTCCTGATTCGAAATAGCAAGTCCTGTCTCTGGACTTGCTATTTCGATTTGAGGTTTTTGCTTATTTTGATTTAAGTTAATTTCAAATAACAATTTTATTTCAAATTAACTTATTTCAAATTAACTTATTTTGAAATAAGCATCTACATGTGAACAGAGCCATACTTAACATCCAAAACCATGTACCAGTACTTCCATATAGTGATGCATTCCCACCACTAAAATCCTGATTTTTGGCTCTAGCACATTCTGGAATATATGTATAATCAAGTCCTTTAGTTGAACACTTTAAAAAGAGACTATATAAAGAATTTATCAGGCTTAAAAATGTAAGGATAAAGAGAAATACAAAGTTCCAAGCTTTCCCATTTTCATTAACATATTCCCTCAAGATCAATTTCTAGATCAAGCTACTGTCCATAGACAGAATATTATGAAAAATGTATCTTCATGTGTGTAAGTGGTGAAAGCATTTTTCCTAGAAATATTTAATAAGAAATTCAGGGATACTATTCTAGTGCTTTAGTCTACAGACATAAAGGGAATAATTGAGCATCCAAACTGAATATGAAATAGAAATATAAGAGAAGCCCCACCAACAGAGTAATCAGAAAGTTATTTTGAGAGAAATAAACAAGACTTGTTGCATTTTTAAAGACTAACAATTTATTGCATGAGCTTTGTGGGAGATCCCACTTTATCAGATGCTCGAAAATGAAAAAAAATTAGAAAGGAGGGATAAACGTAGTGAAGTAAATGTACTCACAGGATCAGGTCAGATTACATCAGCAAATCAAACAGGTTGTATTGATTCAAACTCAGTGGAATAACAGATAGGGAGAATGAGAGAGGTGACAGTCACTGTCTATGAGACAGCTAAGAAATATTCCTATTCAAACCCCACTTAATTGCATCAAATTTGCATATGAATTTTAACTCTGCAAAACAAACAAGAAGTTCTGTGGCACTTTTAATGACTAATAAATTTATCTATTGCATGAGCTTTTGTGGTAGAAAAAACCACTTCATTAGACACTTTGGAGATTAGTTACCTGTCTTCAAAGCATCTGATGAAGTGGAATTTTATCACATGAAAGCTCATGTGATAAATAAATTTGTTAGTCTTTAAAAATGCCACAGGACTTCGTGTTTGGGTGAACTAAACTAACATAGCTACCCTTTCTGAACTTGTCTGACTCTGAAATTTCTCTTTGAAGCCTTGATCTAGAAAAAACCCATTTAAGGATACCCATACATCCATCACAGAGTGATGAGTGAGATCGAAGTGACCTCCTATTGATACTATGGGTACCCCACATGGACCCATTATACACCAGCATTTTGATGGCTGATTTAGAACAACGCTTCCTTAGCTCTAGTTCCCAACTACCACTTCTCTTCTTTTGCTACATTGATGACATCTTCATTCTCTGGACCCATGGAAAGGAGGCCTTTGAAGAATTCCACTAATATATCAACAATTTGCACCCCAGGATCAAACTTAGCCTATACCAGTTCACATGGTAGAGCTACTTTCTGGACATTAAGTGATGAATAGAAATAAGTGATGAACACATAAATGGCACCCTATACTGGAAACCCGCTGACTGTTCCAGTTACCTACCAAACATCCTTCCAACTTTCCTCCAGGACATAGCACACAATCCATTGTCTAAAGCCAAGCCATAAAGATATAACTGCATTTGCTCTGGTTGCCCAGATAGAGACAGACACCTTCAGGATCTCTACCAAGCATTCTTAAAACTACATCTGGGGAAGTAAGGAAACAGATTGATGGAGCCAGATGTGTACCCAGAAGTCAACTACTACACAACAAGCCCAAGAAGGAAAACAACAGAATGCCAGTGTTCCTATGGTCCCCAAGTTAAACCTCTGCAGCACATCATCAAGGATCTATAGCAGGCATGGCCAAACTGTGGCTCGTGGGCAGCATGCAGCTTGGGAATGAAAAAGTGCAGGTCATGAAAGAGCATGGTGGGGAGAAGCGGCAGCATGGTCGGCGATGGCAGGGAAGTGATGGCATGGTCAGCGATGGTAGGGAGAAGCTCAGCATGGTTGGAGAGGGCAGGAAAGCAGCATGGTCAGAGATGGTGAGGAGAAGCACGGCATGGTCAGAGACAGTGGGGAGAAGTGGCATCATGGTTGGAGATGGTGGGGAGAAGCATGGCATGGTCAGAGATGGCAGGGAAGCAGCAGTGTGATTGGAGATGGTGGGGAGAAGCATGGCATGATCAGAGATGGTGGGGAAATGGCAGTATGGCCAGGGATGGTGGGGAAGTGGTGGCATGGTCAGAGGTGGCAGGCAAGCAGCAGCATGGTCTGGGACGGTAGGAAGAAGTATGGCATGATCGGTGATGGAAGGGAAGTGGTGGCATGGTTGAGGATGGCAAGGAAGTGGCAGCATGGTTGGAGATGGCAGGGAAGTGGCAGCATGGTCGGGGATGGTGGGGAGAAGCATGGCATGTTTAGATTTTCTAGTAGGCCCTAATGCAGTTTACTTGTTGTTAAAATAAAATCATGTTTTACAAGTCCTTCTCAAGATGACATTGAATATTAAAAAATGAAAATATGAAGAAGAAAATAGATTGTTTAAAACTGAATGTAGATTACTTTTAATTTTTGGCACAACTTCTGTGAAGCATTGTGTTCCACAATGAAACCTGTGAAATTGAAACATCATCCAATACTTACAGATCAGCACCTGAGAGAGCTTTTACGTACTGCATTGACAAGTTACTGCCCAGATTTTAAAAAACTCACCACTAGCCTGCAGTCTTCTACATCAAGCGACAGCTTAGTTTTACTGTATAGGCCTAGTTTTCATGATAACCTTAAGTAATTATTAGAATTTGACATTTGTAGGATCAATATTTGCCCTCTTTTTACAATAAAATTAAAGTGTGCAATGAATTTTAAACTTAGTAATTTTGTGGTAGGTAAAAGTATATGGCTATATGCCTCAGTGGAGCTCTCAAAGTTTTAATAATCAACTTGTGCAGCTCTTGAATTCCATAGGTTTGGCCACCCCTGATCTGGCCATCCCTATACTTCAAGATAATCCCTCATGCTCTCAAGCCTCACTTGCAGATAGCAATTTTAAATGGATGATCAACAGCAACTTCACATCGTACACCAGAAACACATAGGCAGGCACATATCCCTGCAAAAAACCCTAATGCCAACTCTGCCCCACATATCTACACTAATGACCCCATCATAGGACCTAATCAAACCAACTCCTTTATCAGGGGCTCCTTCACCTGTTCATCCACCTATGTGATATATGCCATCATGTTCTGAGAATGCCCTTTGGCCTCATACATTAGCCAGGTTGGACTGTCTCCGCACAAAAAAATAAATGGACACAAATCTGATATCAGAAGCGGCGACATTCAAAAACCAATAGGAGATCACTTCAATCTCCCCAGCCACTCTGTGATGGATTTATCAGTGCCTATCCTTAAACAGGTTTATTCTAAATCAAGGCTTCAAAGAGTGACTTCAGTATTAGAATTCGTATGCAAATTTGATAGCATGAACTTGGATTTGAATAGGAATATTTCTATTTTTCCCCATAAACAGTGATTGTCACCTCTCCCTCCCTTTTATTCTACTAATTTTAAATCAATACAACCTATCTGATTTGCTGAAGTAATCTCACCTGATCCTGTGATTGCACTTACTTCCCTACATTTATCCCTCCTTCCCATACTTTTTTCCCATTTTCAGGCATCTGATGAAGTGCAATCTCTCACTGATGTGATAAATAAATATGTTAGTCTTTAAAAGTGCCACAAGACTCCTTGTTTGTTTTGCTGAACTAGACTAACACAGCTACCTCTCTGGAACTTGATGGAAATAGGATGACTTATGGGTTAGGAAGCCAATGAAAAGCAAATAACCAGTCACAGGAGCCTTGAACCAACTATAAGCTCTGTGTGAGTAAGTCCTTCACCCATATGGAGCCATCCTGATTTGAATAGGGTTAACCATGTATGTTGGGCTTACTGGCTCATTGCCTTGTGTTTCCCCATCTTTCCACCTGTTGCTTCTTGTCTTATACTTAGCTTGTAAGTTCTTTGGGGCAGGCTTTTTTTTTCTGAGTTTGTCCAGAACTTTGCACATTAAGGTCCTGATCTATAACTGCAACTCGTAGGCACTAGTGTAATATAAATATATTGCAAAAAATTAATCATAATATCCTGTACAGATAGGGTGACCATTCATCCCTTATTTCCTTTATGAGGACCTTTAGGTGACCACACATCCCTTTACATATATTGAAATGTGTTAAAACTGATATTAATACCTTTCAAAACATTAAATGGAAGCTTATGATAATTGCATATTGTACTTGTGGAAAGCAGAAACGTATGCTTGATGGAGAAATATATGATATGCTAAGGGTAATGGTATTTCCCTAGAATGTCCCTTAAAGTAAAGCTTTATCCCTTATTTTTTTTCCATTTGGTTTTCCCTTATTTTCCTCCAAACGACATATAGAGCTCATCAAAGGAGCAGGGCCATAAAGAATAAACAATCTGAACTAAGACACTGTTATAATTATGTATCACTTTCTGTAAAAGCACTAAGCAGTTCCTGAAATTCAACTACTAATGTATGTTTATGTTATCTCATATTTATTGTAATATGCAGCTTAGATGTAATGTTTCTATCTGGTTTATTATAATTATTCTTTACTATGTGTTAGTTACATTTACTAACCCAAAGAATATTTTAAGGGGAAAAAAGGGGTAAACATAAATACTTTCTGGAAACTGTCAAAAAAAAAACAAACCACCCTGACTGTTTGAAGACTATTGCAAATAGAGTGACAATATTTCTTGCAATATAGTGCCATCTAGAGGAGAAAATGTGTGTTGCTTCAAACCAGCAATTATACTTTTAGTCATTAGTTACTGTGGGTTAAACTCTCAGAAAGATGCACCTGTGTTACATACCTATCTGGGTATACAGACCCACAATGAACAGAAATGTAACATTAAAATGTGAATCCATATATGCACAGATCTGTGTGTGTGTGTGTGCGTGCGTGCATGTGTGTGTGTATTTAAATGGTATGTATAGACCTTCTGCCAAGTGTTGTCTGCAGCAAAAAGGGTCAAATTGAAATATCTAGGAGTCCTTTTTGAAATTAACAAATGCTCCAGCCCCCACCCAGAAACCTAGGTAAAACTAAAAACTGTCCCTGGATGCCTTTCACAGGCAGTACTCCCCCTCTCACTAGCACAAAGATGATATATGAAACAAGGAAAACTTTATTAAATGGAGGGAACACAGAAAAAAAAACTGGGAAAATGCAACAATCAACCAAGAATACATTTATACCAAAAACAAGTAAAACACCCACCCATGGAATTTTGAACAACACACCTTTGCCTCAATTTTCCCCACCTGTTGCTGTGAATGTCCAATAGACAAACGTCTTTCCCCCTTTCTCGCCCCCCACGCCTTATTTCCTGTATTCCCCACTCACAGTTGGTTAATAAAATACCATAATATGGGACTATGCTCTGTCAGGTCCATCTCTAGCATTTAGCTGGAAGTGCTGCCTTATTTCCATGAAGAAATGCTTTGCTGCAATTTCTGCACTGCTCTTCCCATGCCTCTGCCTCTAGCTGCGATGAGCACTCACTGCTATTGCCCCTGTGTCATCTCTCACCACAAGGCTGTCTCTCAGTGTGCGGACTGTAGCCACAATGCCACATCTGTGTCCTCAGTTTCCTCACCTAACTATAATGATTTCAGCTCTAGTATGTGATCCAAGCTCAATCATGTGCTATCAGGACTTTCAGTATGTTGCATATGATATAACAATATTTTTACAAAAGGATGAATTTTATATTAAGTACATGCAGTCATGGGGCCTGGTCATCTACTTCTGCATACAATTAAATGAGGAATAAACTTCATATATACATATAAATCAATTACCTAAAGGTGTTAATGATGAATTATTTACTCTGTTCCTGATCCAGCAAAGCATTCAAACACATGCTTCACTTTAAACACCTAAGTAATATTACTAAGTTCAGTCAGGCTACTCAGAAGTTTAAAGTGAAATGTGCTTAACTGCTTTGCTGGATGAAGGCCTCTATTTGCAACCATCTGTTCTGACTCCTGGATGGAGTTATCTACATTGTATTTATTTCTAAAATAATTGTGAAAGCATTTTCATGTACTTTATTTACATTTTTCCTTTGTATTAAGGTTGATAAGATTTTAAAACAGTGCCAAAAAGATACAACCAACTGCAACAAAATACTCTAGGAAATAGCAAATTATGTGTAAACAAACAACAGTATGAGATCACTTAGGACTTAATTTATGTCTAGCAAACCTAGTTGTAATAAGAATTCTTCACCCCAAATTATAACTTGAGGTCCAAATACATAGATGCTGACAAATCTGTGTATGTAAATCCTAATGATCTCACAATTTTCCATCATATACTGAAAAGTGAGAAAAGGGCTTTTAACTATGCTAACATACAGACAAAGTGTCTGAGTTGGGATTAGAGGTGGGCTTTCAAGAAAAAATGTATACTGGTGTGAAAAATAAACAAAGGAATTGTCATGCTGAATAGAGTGCTTGAGCATCCTGTTGTGTACAAAACATGCTTTAAACTAAGAAAGGCAAAAGTATGTATAGACAAAACTACTGTGGTAAAACAAGGGAGACAGGTACCTAGGTAGCTTTTTATTATCTTACTATGTTCTCCTTCAATGGAGATGCAGGACCTATCAATTTTCACTCCTGAGCTTATACCCAGTGCACCTTACAAATTATATAATTCTATATCAGTGTCACAGAGCAATACCACTGTATAATTTCACAATTTCTTAGGAAACAGTGAAAAATGTGCGTTCATAGATGGGTAAGGCCGGCTCTGACTGGAGACCTAGCTGCTTATGAATGAACAAAAGCAGCAGTGGCCAAAATTCCTCCCGTGGAGTGTTTACTTGAAGTCTGAGGTACTGGACTTTCAGGCTTAAAAACCAGGACACCAGAAGGGTGTGGATAAGAGTAATTGGGCAGCCCAGTCACAAAAATGTTGATTTTTGGTAGCAGAAATTCAGTCGTTGTTAGAAACAAGGAAAACACACTTTACTGTGAACTACACTGTGAGGTTCAAATAATATCTAAAAACTTGGGCATTCTTAGCTTTCTAGGACATCTATTCACCTTAATTACTAAGCTAATAACACACCAGTTAAACTGTCTTAAGGAGACTAGTCAAGTTTGTCATGAACTGTTTCTACTGCAAGACATGAATCAGAGAGCTATATCTCAAAGAGCTCAATCTACATAAATTAAATAAAGAAAAGGCTAAGGAGTGATTTGATTAACCAGTAAGTATCTACACGGGGAGCAAATATTTAATAATAGGGTCTGCAGTCTAGCAGAGAAAGGTATAACATGATCCAATGGCTGAAGCTGAAATTCAACAAATTCAGACTGAGAAAAAGTGTGAATTTTTAATGGTGATTGTAATTAATTATTGGAACAATTTACCAGGGGTCATTGTGGGATTCCTCATCACTGAGAACTTTAAAATGAAAATTCAATGTTTTCTAAAAGATCTAATCTAAAAATTATTTTAGGGACATTCTATGGCCCGTTTTTTACAAGAGTTCAAACTAGATAATCACTATGGTCCCTCCTGGTGTTGGCATCTTTGTCTCTGTGAATAAATAGTAAGACACTGAATTCTGAAGATCTAGCTGTGTCCCATTCTTATTTCTAAGATGCTTAGAAGGTGGGGTAATATTCAGGATAGGAGGAAAATAAATGCAGGGAAGTGTAAATCATGGGATCAGGTCACACTGTAATAGCAAATCAAAGCAGCTGTTAAGATTCAAATAGTGGGGAACAGCACATACAGGGAGATGAGAGTAAATAACTTTTGTAATGAGAAAAAAATCCAAAGTCCTTATTTAGCCCTGTGAAAACACAGTCTCCTTGTTTGTTTGGCCGAACTAGACTAACATGGCTACCCCTTTGGGATTTGTCTTCATGATTTTATATGTAAATTGGCAATACAGTGGCCTGGCTTAGTAGATTCTTTTAGACAGTGTATAGAAATGCTAAGTTGAGGACCTTTAGGTTTTTTGTCCCTGTCCCCCCCAAGTCTTAGTAACAGGGCAGGAAGAATTATTTAATGGGGAATATTTTAACAGTGGATCAGATGTTCAGCTGGCATAGGTCAGCAACTGACAGTCACTTTTATTATTGTAACTTGATCATATCAAGATGAGGATAGGAAACAAGAAAAAATAAACATAATCTGTCCCTATAAGCCATGACAGCAAGTCCAAAGATAGGACGAGTTTAGATTTTAATCTGGAATGTAACACAACTGGGGTTTTGACAAAACCAAATCACAGTAGTTAATGTTTATAATCACTACTCACAAAACGTCTTGAGGCAAGCTCTCAACCTCAAAGAACTAACACGAAGATTGCAAAAATGCTTGCTGACTTTTTGGTGCATCATGGGGAGTACAAACCTCACTCCAGGCCAAAACAGAATATATGACAGTACTGGAGTTAAGTAGTTTGGCCCATTTACCCCTGCAGAGCATAATTCAATGGGAGAAAGGGTGAAAAGGAAAAATCCAGTTCACAAGAGAAGAAGGTAGGGACAAGGAAAGACCTACTCTGCAGACTTCTGATCAAGGTGCTGCAGAAGCCTCCCTGAAGGAATAAGATTACACACTTGAGTCCAATTGGGGCTGACAGTTTGGTTGACTTTCCGTTTCCTTTTCACCTTATAATGGACTTAGGAAGAAAAAGCAAGTAGTAGGAAGTTACCCAGGCAGGCTTACTCAAAAGGCACCTTTAGGGGTCAGACACTATTGACCCTCCTACATCTCTGTGTTGGAGCCTGGTAGAGGAAGCAGGCCTGGGTTCCCTACTGCTGCTAAGCCTCATGCAGCGCCCCACCTCACTGAACCTCTGATTAAAAGAGAGTCTGGCCTGGAAGACCTGCCCAGTAGAACATGGCACTCAATGTACTAACCAATAGGTCAACAAACTCACCAAAGACTCTTATAATAAGATAGCTCAATTCCACAATGCTATAACTGAGATTCTAGAAAACAGCCTGATTTTCAGTAAGTACTAAGAATCATTTTCTGAAACCAAGCAGTGACATGGTGCTCACGTTTGCCATCTACATATTAAAGCACACAAAAAAATCACTAATTACTCTCAAATATCTTGGTCGATTATAGCCTGAGGGAGATAAAAAAATAAATAAAAAAGCCTAAGACATGAAAAAACAATTCATGTAGACAAGAATCTGAAGAGATTATAGATGACCACAACAAGGTGTGCAAGATTCCCAAGAATAGTTGTTTTTAAAGTTCATTTAAGGAGAAGAGGGAGTTACACTGATGACAAAAGGGGGGAACTGTTCCAGGCATATGGGGCTACATATACCAGAGAACAAGAGAAAGAGAAGTAGCAGTAAGGAGAAAGAATTGGGAGAAGTGATTGGTGGAGAAGCAGCCAAATTCACAGGCGTGAGCTTGATAGCAAGAGTGACATCTTCACACCATGAAGCTTTCTAGGTCTGGAACATATTCATTGATCATGTAATTCATGCATTTTCCCACTCCTTGTTTAAATCCCACCATACTTAACAAACTTTGTCATAGGGTGATTTCATCTTTAAGAAAGGCTGAATCAACAGGTCTCATCCACGAAGGTATGTAGATGTTCTAAAAGAGAGGTGGACAAACTTTTTGGCTTGAAGGCCTTGTTTGGCTCTCAGAGGCCAAAGAGGAGTGGGACAGAGGTGAGCCAGGTAGGGGGCAGGGACCACCAGCCACACTCCAGCTAGGACATCACCACTATCAGGCTCTGGGGGAAGTAGGCACTAGCTGCACTCCTGCCTGGCCACCACTTCTGCATCCATGTGGTGGGGGAAGGGTAGCACATGGCAGTCATGCTTTGGGCCAGCTAGGGTTCCACTGCTCCATGCAGTAGGGAGGGAAGGAGTTGGACCACGAGAAAGAGTGACCACCTAGCTAGGTCCAGCTGGAGGGCCAGATGAAAGGCTCCAAAAGGCTGTAGTTTCAAGATTTCTGTTACAGAATCATAGGGCTAGAAGCAATCATAAGGGTTGGATTAAGCCTTGATTTCAAGATGTTATGAAGCTGATTTATAGACGCCTAAAATAAGCCCACAGGAACAACACTGCAATAAACAAAGCCTGAGCAAGCTTTTTAAGGAACCTCTATAATGAGTGAGAAGATATAAGTGCCTTAGAGCCAGCATGCTAGGCAGGGAGCCACTTAGATTATCCAAAGATATGCCTTAAGACCTGTCCCTCATTCAGAGATAGAACACCTAAATCCAGGCTGTAGGGAGACGCCTATTTCTGCTTAGCAATCCACGAACAGTAACCCCTCTTGGAGTCAGGCCATGCAGGTACCTAGGTTGTTTCATGCAGGAATTTGTTATGTACCTGCCTCATTCAGCACAGAAGGGCCAGAGGAGAAGGAAGTGGTAGTGGCAGTACCATCTACCCTATAACTTTTAGTTTGTGGTTAGAGTATTCACCTGGGATGTGAGACACACAAGGTTCAATTTCTCTGATCCAATAGGTATTTATTTATCCACAGTGGAACAGCTTCAACAGACAAGTTTGAGGATCAGAATATTCCATACCTCAGGGGTTAGGGTGCTCTCCCAAGAAATAAGAAGTAACTATTCAAGTCCTTTCTCCTCCTCAGTCAGAAAAAAAAAATAGAAACTTGGTCTCCCATATCCCAGGTGATTGCGCTAACTGGTAATTGCCAGAGCCGTCATTACCTTCTCCTCTAGCCAGATTTTGAATGCAGCCCAATCCAGTAGACCACCCAACAGATTAGGCCACACACCCATGATAGGTGCTCCCCTATGTATCTCCCTCAGGTTTGGGGACCATTTGGGGGCTTAAGCAAGAAATAGGTGCCTAGAGTAAGGCAGCAGTGTGCATGCCCAGCAGTGAAAATCTAGATCCTGAGAGAACTTTTAAGCTACATGCCTACTTCCCTTGGTAGTGTTACCATAAAACTCTGAGGTCCAAAAAGCCCTATACTGGCTTGGTTATGCTGAGTAAACCATTTCCAGCCTTATTTCTATGAGTGGGTATTTTGTTGTGATCCAATCTAAGGGACTTTATACGTTAAGCTGTTAATTATTGAGAAAACTTCCTAGGCCTGTCTGCCTTGGTTCACCCTTGAAACAGCACACATATAGCCCTCTGTTCAAAAGAGGAGCACCCAAAATACTAAATTTTTCAAAAACAAATGTCTTTTAATTAAATTACTAAACTATAATACAATGAAGCTTGTAAATTGAAAGTCAGAGTCAAATACATATAAACACAATATTATGAACTATATGGCAGAAGAGTTTCAAGGTTGCAATACAGCACTCAATACACAATGGTATTCGTTTATCATCAGCTGTTCCCCTGTCTTTGAGATCTGCATCTGATCCATCATCCACAAAAAAACAGTCCCTGGATATCCACAGATATTGGAGTATTTGCATGGCTCTACTTATTGGTGACTGAAGTGGGGGAAAGGGAGGCAGTGATCCTGCCTGGCCACCCCAAAAGGGGGTGTTCTGGAGCCAGTGCCCTTTAACAATCTCCAACAGTGACTCCTATTCCACACCAATTTTCTAAATTAGTTATTTTAAACAAGGGAATTAAATGATTCACACCATATAAAATGAGCAAGTCTACTACTGTAGTCAGGGGTCTGAGTGTCTTGCAGTTCTAGACATCTTTCTCTTCACTATTCCTAAACAAACTACCCTCCATTATCACTTCACTAGAACAGGAAGCTTCCAGTTCCATATGCTATTCCAGCCTTCTACTCCCACTGATTGAATCTCCAGAGAGGTAACTGTTACTTTAGTTCAATGAAACACAAGGAGTCCTGTGGCACTTTTAAAAACTAACAAACTTATTTATCACATGAGCTTTCGTGGGTTTAATCCCACTTCATTAGATGTCTTTGTCACTTCTAGCACTGAGTGATGCAGGATAAGTATGATAGGCAAGCACATCATCTGGCATTCCAAACTGTCTGCTGACTCTGTCTTCATTCCCAGGTCAAAATCACAGTCCTGTTACTAACCTACGATGCCCTAAATAAAGTAGGGCCTGTTACCTGAAAAAGTACATCATTTTTTAGATACCTCCAAAAATTTCAGGTAGTTGGATGGAAAAGCACAGTTTTAGACTATTGGGTATTCAAGACAGGACACTTTTTGTGTCAAGACAGCAGTTGTTCAACTGCCTGGCTACCATACCCAGTTTGAATGAGCCCTAACTTGTACATATCCAGTGAAACCTAACCCATCTTTTTTTTTTCTGTTTTCTAACTAGTTTCTAACCAGTGTCATTGCAGCAATATATTTTTGCCTCTATTTCATTTTGTTGCTTTCAGTAAAGAACATCAGATGCCTGCTAAGTGGTGGATCTTGGCTTCCAGTTGTATTGCAAACCCTGGCTTTGAGTTACTTTCTTGACTGACTGGGGAAAGATAACAAAAGGAGCTATCTCATTCCAAGGAGTGGCTATCAGGACAATATTTCTTCTATCTAAAGTCATGTGGTTTTTCCTGGTGTTCCAGGAATTTCTCATCGGTATAGTAAATTGATTTTGGAACGACTGGTAAAGCTTACAGTGAAATATGGTCAAGACAGCATCTACTTTAACTAGATCTCATATGTTTTTAACTATATCTCATATGCATATACAAACAAAAATCTGTTCCAGAATTGTTCAGATTACTATTACTATGAGTTACATTCTCTCTCCGGTGAAGTTTTGTCTTGCTGTTGTTCAGCGAGAATTTGGATAGGTTTGACAGAATATCCATTAAACATAGATGATTGCTATGATTTCCAATACATTCTACTTCCATTCTTCTGGAACAAGAAAAAAAAAGAGCATGCTATCAAGAAAAGAAGTCACAAAATATGAACCATTTTCTTACTGTTTAGTCTTACAACAAATGCAGACATAATTCCTATCAGGTTTGTTTGTTTTCCCTCAATATGTCCCAGGCATTTTCAAGTTCCTATGATTTTCTACATTAAATTATTGACTGCTCAGATAATGACTAATTCAGTTTAAGCCAGGGGTCTCAAACTCAAATCACCACGAAGGCCGCATGAGAACTTGGACAGGGTCACATGAAGACTAATATTTTAGCCCGAGGGCCACACCACTGAAACCTTTTCATACAACTATATTGCAAATATCAATAATGATGGTGTCATTGTGGGCTGCAGGAAATAGCTTTAGAGGCCACATGTGGCCCACAAGGCTCGTGTTTGAGACCCCTGGTATAAGCATTGAAATATCTCACATTTTTAATTCATAAATGGAAATGAGTTCATTTTAGCAGGCACAGTCTGATCGGATATGGGTTTATATAGATGGGAAATAGATATTCTTTTTGGACAAAGACATTTATAGTGGAAAAACTTCTTTTTTCTCTTTGCCTTAACATTTTGTTTCACTGTCATTAGGCATAAAGTAAATTATTTGGTATTTTTAAATAAGAAATTAAATATAGAAATCATTTGCTATAATTACATACAAGGAAAATTCTGGCTTATGATACTCTTGAGGTGGAAAATTTCTACTGATTACCTCTTCAGTGGCCAGGAATATGTGGAGTTCTGGAGCGATAATAATGAGACTCCATAGGCATCATAGTTGACTACAACTACCTGTAACATATTTGCCTCCTGTTTAATTTTGGCTCCCTAACTTCATCATCTCCTTAAATTGTTAACCTAAAATGGAAAGGGATTGAACTTTTGAGATTTGTGACCATAACAAAACAATGTATCTACCTTTGGCCCTGCTCCTTCGAGCACTATCACACAAAATGCTTATTAGCATGAATCCATGGAAATTAAATTCAATAGAACTGCCATTCCTCCTGTGATTTAACATTAGAGTGGACTTCACATGAGCATATATACTGTGGGAAGCAATCTTTTCCAATTCACGTGCGCTTGATTTTATAAATTTGAACTTCAAATGTCACTCAGATCCCATAATCAGACCTATTCTGTTAATCACTGATATAATTGATATGTAAGGAGGCACAAATGGAATAGGATCTAATTTGATATTGGTAGAAACAGTTGAGAGCATTGAACTATTATAGGATCTGAACAGGCTAAAATTACTCTCTGACAGGGTCACATCCATTATGCATAGGCATTCATAACAATTGAAGGCACTCTGCAAAACCTGTACCTGACAGTGTGGATCCTACTGCCAAGGAACTAATGGCATTGTGAAAATTATGCTCCCATTCTAACCACCACAGTCCTGTATACGTGTTGGCTAATGCCACCTAGTGGAATACTTGTTTAAGTGTTACTGTAACAAAGTATGAACTCACAACATCAAAACAAAGACCTTATGCACTAGGCATCGCAGTCTGTTTAAACTAATGACAAAGTAATCAGTTTCAAAAAGAAATCTGTATCAAAGTACTGTATCAAAGACTTTTTTAGGACAGAAGGAAGCTTACCATGGGGTCTCAATGCCTGTCAGGCATGAAAGGAGCTATGGTTGTCAGAGGCTGAGAGCAAGGCATGCTGGAGGAAAGAAAGCAGGATAAAAGGCACTCACTCAAGCTTATAAGAAGGTTCATCGTTGACCAGATAATGGAGAAGGACTGGCAGGGTTCCCTGTGGGAAAGTAGGTATGAGTGGAACCTGTATGAGACTTGTCTGAACAAGATCTAGCAGGTAGACAGGTGGTAAGATGCACAGTACTTCCAACCTCAGGTGCTGAAAATTCTTGAAAAATCATGAGTTGGGTTCTCCAAAATCATGGGATTGGCTCAAATAACCTGAGATTTTAAAATTAAATAAAAATATTGGATTCTCTTTATTTGCTTCCTGATATTGAAGTGTGTAAGGTTCATATTTTCAAAATTTTCTCTGCAGTCATGAGAAACTAAACATTTGCACTTTCTTATTCTTTTCCTCCCAAATGAGAGCTCATTTATTCTCAAATAATTTGGTTCCAGGAGCTGGAAAAGCAACCTGCTCAATGAATAAGAGTAGCAGCTCCAAGTAAAGCAATAAATATTGATACACTTGTGATAAAATTATGCCTTTTGGCAACACTGGCAAGTGGTTTGGTAAAATGAAGCTGTACATTCTTGGGTTTAGGGCAGACCATAGTTCTGAGCCCCAAGGCCAGGCTACTGTAAAGGAGAGCATGTATTCCCTTAGATCCTTTCCCACCCCACTAAATGCCACACAAAGGGGAAGAGCTGTGGTCCTGGGCAAAAAAGCTATTGACTTGAAGCCCTGGTAAATGAAGAAAGACCCCTGAAATTCTGGGTGAGGACTTTAGTGTTGTTGACTCTGGGAGGAATCAAAAGACCTTTAGTTGTGTATCAGTGGTATAAAAGACTACCTAGTCTCGTTGATACAACAAAGCTCTACAAGCCCTTATTGGAACTATTTCTTTGCATTAAGGGAATAAGGGAAAACAGGAAACCCCAAGATCTGTGTATGCATACAAATCAAACTCTGACGGAACCACATATTTTGTTTGTTCAACTGAAAATTAACTTTCTTCTAACATTTATCCATACATTTCTACATTTCAATATAAAATATGAGACATATTTTTGGTGTTGACATTCAGACAAGTTGGTAGCTTGTTAGTTGCCCCAGTGTAAAGGAGTAAGCAAACATATAGCACACATTGACTACCCTTTATGAGCTATCCATGTGGTTTTTTCCTGGATAGTAACCTCTGCAGGGTGATTCACCTTCTTGTGCAGGTGGGTGGTGAGTAGGCGGGCAGCAAGTGTGTAGGTCAGTTTTGCCATTTTGTCTGCTAAAGTTGTTTACCCTTTCTTTATTACTCAGCTGGTGTTCTTTTGTGTAAAGGTGGAAAATTAAGACAGGAAGATGTCACATGACTTCATCTACAGGCAGGTGACAACCAAAGAAGAAAATTCCAATTTACCTGCCTGTTGCCTGATCCTGTCTTTCTTGTGTCACTGACACCAGTCCCGTGTGCTGTCCCAAAGTAACCCTGAGAGCTTTTCCTTGTGGTTCCAATCCAGCACCCCGGGGTAGTCCAGTGTGTTGGTGTATCTGCAAGACATGCTGATGTATAGAATTATTTGATTAATACCTGCTTCTTTTGTTTCAAAGTCTTATGCCAAATGTATAGAATTGCCAGATGTATAGAATTATTTGATTAATACCTGCTTCTTTTGTTTCAAAGTATTATGCCAAATGTTGGGTATTTGCAACCAAGTGGATTTGTTGTTCATTTAAATAAATACTTCTTCTATATCTTTCCTGTCTTCCTTGTATCTTTGAGTGGGAGAGCTCATTACCAATGACAGATACAGTTGGGGGAAAGACCCATAGAAGGGGGTTCTTTGTGAATAGTGGTTCACTGGGGGTAAAGTTAGTGATTTTAGCTTTTAATCTGACTAGCAAAGTCAAGATAGATCAAATAGGACTGTAGTGTACTCTGAAGTGTGCCTAGTTGACTGAAAAGAGAGCTTGAAAACCCTTGTGTAAGAGTAATAGAAATGTTAGAAATGGTTATTCCCTATAAGACAATTAGTAGATTCTTCGTTTACAACTTCCTTTTGTCAAATAATCCAAAAGACAAACTTTTATTTTACAATAGAATATTCATGGTAATCGTTATCTGTTTGCTGTCCAGGAGCTTCAGAAAAGTCTATCTAATGACAGCGGAAATAAAATTTAAAAGGTGGCAAAAACTACTCACTTCATTGAAAAATACTTCAATGATCCAGCTGAATGGGAAATTTCTATTACTATGCAGTGTTTTATTCAAGGAGAGGCAGGATTTTAAATAAACTGACTTCTGCCCTTTGTTCTCAAGTCAGATCTCATATTTCTCCAGATTTTAAATAGGGGAGCAAAACAAAACAAAAACTTGTAATGCGGAATTAAAATATTGAATGTGCAGTTTTTTTAATAAAACTTTTTAATTGTCTGAATGGCCATATAAACTCTTACATAAAAAAACACAGGCTGTAAGATGTCATTGTCAGACAGAATGCCAGAAAGAATGTCATACAGGACTAAGGTAAGTGCTGTAACCAGCAAGCATTTTACTAGAAGACCTAGAAAGCATTCACCTACTCTGTAATCTTACTGGAACACAAACTGTTTCCTCCTGCATCTGATATTCTTAAAAGGGAGGGATCTAGCAACTAAGTTTTATGTCCAGAATTTTAAAGTGGCAGTATGCGATATACTATGTCCTCTATTAAAAAATGCAAGAGCCTTTTCTTAAAATAAATGAAACTCATAACCTGGCATTTAATTTAGTTTTAGAATATTTAAACTGTAAGTCTTTCACTGCTACTGATATTTAATTCAGCTGTTTCTCTTTTGTATTGCTAAATCACAGATTATGGGCAAACATTTTTGCTGGTATAACTTTACTGACTACAGCAGATTTATGCCAGCAAGGAATCTTGCATTATTACAAGAAGTTAATTGACTAAGGCAAATCTTTCATAGTTGGATCAATTAAAAAAGTTCTTTGAATCTTAGACTCAGAGACTTTATGGTCAGAAGGAACCATTGTAATCATATACTTTGACCACTTGTGCACCACAGGTCACAGAGCCTCACCCACCCACTTTTGTAATAGATCCATATCTTCTGGCTGAGTTACTGAAGTTCTCCAATCATGATTTAAAGACTTCAAGAGTTACAGAGAATCAACCATTTATCTAGTTCAACCCAGCAAGTGACCTGTATCCCATACTGCAGCAGAAGGCAAAAACAATAATATTTAGGCACAGTCTCTGCTATTCTGAACTGCAGGAAAATTCCTCAACCCCAAATATGGTGATCAGTTAGATCTTGAGCATGTTGGCAAAACCCACCTTTTGTATAGTGCACCACCAGTGGTGGAAAAGCGTATAAACAAAGGCTGGAACACCAGTTATGAATGAAGGAATTTGTAATGAGTGCTACATGCAACCTTTTAGTACTGGATGCTGAGAGCTAGAGTGCTGAGTCCACACACTGTGTACAAAGGCAGGAAATTGAAGCCATTCAGGTGGAAGGGCTGTGTGTGACATTCTGCTTCCAGAATCTGGTCTAGTGTGCTGCTGTGCACCCCAGTTGCCAGATGCAAACATCCTGACTCACCCAGCTTCTTTATGTGGCCACTAACTCCTGGGTCAGCCTATACCAGCATTTTGTGAGTAATCAGTCTCAAGCAGTGGGTGTGCATTCTTCAGTCACTCAGGGAACTGTCCTCCAGTGAGCACTCACCTGTGCCCAGATAACCCACCAGAAACTTATGTCCAGCAGGGACTGAGGCCCTCCAGCAATCACTGTAGGCTCATAGACACAGGTTTGCCAGTTTATCAAAGAAACCGGACTGCACCCTGTTGTTTGCTCATTCACCCTCTTTAAAGTCCACACAGCTTTAAATAAAACAACTTTGAGTTTATTGATTAGAACCTGATTGTAAGTGAGTATACAGCAACTCAATGTACAATCATTTAATAAGGAGATCAGGAGTTAGCACCAGCAAATAAAAATATAAGACAGATTCTAACCTAAAGTTACTAATACAAATATGCTGAGCTCACCACTCAACTTTGTCTATGATGGTTTTCAGCCAGTCTCTGCCTCTTCATAAGCAGGGCCCAATACTTCCTATAGCTGGAGATGTATCGAGATGGAGTTTCTGTGGCAAATGCTTTTAACAGTTCCAAGTGTGTGTACTTGTTTCAAAACTCTCCTTTGCCCCTCCTTCTTCTTGCAGGTGGTCTTCTATGTCCGGAAAGGGCAGGAGATTTCCCTCCCCCCCTTAGTACAAGATACTACAGGCATTTAGCTAGCCTACTGTCATTCTTATCTTCTCTGGATGTGTGTTTACAACTCTGACTGTTTACATGCTGGAGGAAGAAGCCATCCCTGCGGAGGAAAAACATTGGTGAAATTTACCTCAAGGCCTTTGATGGAAGGTGGTACAAACCAGTCATTCTGTGATAGATGTGACAGATGTTCACAGTGCAACAAATAGTTAAAGAGAGAGATGGTCACCAAGTTTCAGAATGCAAATATGAATTTGATGATGAACACCTGAAAAAATATTTGAGATACTTTAATGTCTAAACAGGTGAGTATCCCTACTAGAATATAATTAGCAAAAATTGAAATCCAAATAAGCACAAAGGCTTTATTTTATTATAAGACAGTTAGAATGTACACCCCCACAGGAAGAGTACTCAATCCAGCTATGACTGCATTGCGAGCAATTTTTTTTTTAAGAAGTGTAATGAAGGCAAGTTGCCAGGGACGCATAAAAGTTAATGTCATTGATAAAGACCAAGGAGGTTGATTGTGGCAGAAATATATGGGGTCATAAAAAGCACAAAGGTAGCAATAATGCCTGAGCTAATTGTTTATTCAAACGGCCCAGTAGTAATAAAAAAGAATGTAAAAAACTTGTTACTCATAGACCTGGTTTACTCCTTAGAAAGCATAACAGTGGACATGAAAAAGATTGCATAATATAAGCAACAGATGTTCCCAATATATACAGGTATTGTTAAGTGTATGGGATACATCAATTGGAAGTATAATTCTTATAGTGAACAGGAAGAAGAGATATCTTCTTGCCTTGACCCTATGTGGAATAGGGACTAGATTAGGAGGAACTAATGCCATTGATGCTGGTGTACTAGCTAGGAAAGTTGATGCAGTACGTCATGAGATGTCAGCTCTATTCTTCATTTCCCAAAAACCGTTAAGTAACTTGAACCATAACATTGGAAAGTTATTACCAGTTTGGCAAAATTTACAGAGTCAGACTGATATAAAAATCACAGAAGCTATGGATGCACTGTAGTAACCCTTGGGGAGGAAGGGGTTAACTATCTGGTCTGTGAGTCCCAGGACAGCCAATAGGAGCAAAGCACAGCTTTTTGAATTGGAACAGCAGCCTGGCCTGTTCCTGTTTGGATGTAGCAGAGCTCCTGGAAGGATCAGGAGGAGGCCAGAGGGGCCTGAGGAAGAATCCAGCAACATCCTTACCAAAGATAAGTTAAGTTTGTTACTGACCAGATGTGAGTAGAACAGGGAATGTTTATTTAGACACGGTCAGGGTACTTTCTTTGTCTTGGGTTTGTTTTTGGATCTCTCTGGCTGAGCACATGTACCCCTTCCCCCTACCCTGTAACTACCTAAGTTAATTCCCAGAGAAGCAACTCTCTGTGTTTTTACCTGTCCTTTTTTAATTAAAGATTTTACCTTTTAAGTAAGTTCTGGTTCTGTGTCCTGGAAGGGCAAGAGGTTTGTGTGCATGTGCCTCAGACTGCACAGGCAGCTACTAAAGAGGACTTTGTTCCAGTTCCAGCTCATATTGCAGCTGGAGTTCAGTCACTTTCCTGAGGGAGGAATAAAAGTGATTGAGGATACCTCACAGGAAGGAATTCCCAAGTGCTCCTTCCTGGGTTTCAAGAGGTTTTTTTGCATTTGGGTGGTGGCAGCGATACCACTCCAAGGCCAGAAACTGGAGTCCTTGGAAAGTTTTAAGACCAGGCTTTAAGGCCAGTGGCTTTTCTGGCCTGTTGCAGACCCCCACCTTCTGCACTCAGAGTGCCAGAGTGGGGAAACAGCCTTGACATGCACATCAAAATAATCTGCCATGGGCACTTGTTTGTACTCAGGTCCAGAGCTAGATTTTGGAAATTACACAAGATACAATTAGAGAGAAGTGATGGTATAATTCCTGTTGTGATCAAGACAATCTTAATAAACAATGCAACTCTCTTTGAGTTAGTCCATCTGGATTGATAGAAAGCAGTAAACTTTTTATACAACCTCTCATCCAACACAACTGTAATGTATGTTTAGACTAGTATAAAGGCATAAGAAGAATAGGTTTACCCTTAAACTCCATTGGGGATTAAAATCAATGAGTCCACAATGTACCCCATGGGCATTCCCAAATGGGAACACAAGAAAGGAAATGAATATAATGGAGATGCATGTATATTAAAGATGGATCTGGATATTTCTATTCCACAAATGTAACAGAAGTTTCACCAAATTTGTTTAAATGCAGCTCAAGGTAAATGCCTCTATTGGTTATAAACAAGCACCAACCTTTATGTTATAGTGGTTGTGAGCCTCAGCTGTGTTTACATCCATAGTTGGTCCACTGAATTTTTAGTCAATTTCTTTTACCAGGTTGTTTATGAACCATATACAAATATCTGTTTTAGCAACGTTTATTCTGTAACAAGGTGTGACTCTAAACATTGTGTAGATGATGTTCCACTCCAAAATGTACAGTCAAATTAACCCTACATGAAAATTTAACCTCTGAAAACCTAGGCATGAAAATGTGTCAATTTTCAAGCAATTAATAGACCACCCAGAGCTGACCAAAAAAACAACCCCCCCCCCCCCCAAAAAAAAACCCTTGAGGATGAAGGTTATGTTAACAAGACATCACTCACTGGAGAAAACTGAGAAAACTCTTAACTGAAAAAAAAAAAGGGAAAAAGAATCCATTAGTAGGAAAATCTATTTATTAGAGCAACAAACCCGCAAGAATTTTGCAGCATCCTTATACACTCTGTTGTTGCATTCCTGGTAATCCAAATAGTAATTAATTAATTAATTAATTAATTAGGAATATTTGGCAGACAAAGAAATCAAAATTTTCCACAAGATTCAATAGCATGTTACCCCATGTTCATTTGTGTATGTATATAATGCTATAACAAACTGTAATTATACCATGATGGAATGTATGTCCCTCAGGGTATGCCTACAGACAGCATGCATCCAACACTGCTAGAACGTGGTCTCAGGAGATGCCCCAGGGGCAGAGCTGACTGCTCCTTGCCACTGTGGGCACCGCACCTGACCTGGGCAGCAAAGCATGGTCGCATGTATCTTGGGGGTCCTGTCCCACAGGACAGAAATCAGAAAGCAGGGGGACAGTCAGGGCACAGCAGCTGCTGCCAGGCTGCACACAACACTAGCCAGACAGCTAATGGGAGGAGCCCTATTCTCTGCTTCCCTCCAACAGCTTGGGGAGCCAGGAGCCTGCCAACCACCACAAGGCAGAGAAGGAGGACCCACCGCACCTGGAATGAGCACCTGGGGGAGCTGGTCCCCATTGACAAGGTGGCAGAGGAGCACCTCAAGACCTGGTATGAGCAGGTCAACACCCACCAGAGGGCCAGCTGTGGGATGCTCCAGCACCTTGTGGAGCTCATCAAGCACCAGACTGTGGCCCTCAAGTGCCAGACCATAACCCTCGAGTGCCAGACCATGGTCCTTGACCAGCATAATGTCACCCTCCAATGCCTGGTAGTCAACATTGAGTGGCTGGAGGCCCACATCCCCTCTGCGGGCTGAGGGTGCTGCTTCCCAAGCATCCCTAACTGCCAGCAACCCAGACTTGGGGTGGCTGTGGGCAGGGGTGGGGCAAGCCCCCTCAAGGCAGTAGAAATGCCCCTCCACCCTGACCTTCCTGACCCCCAACCTCCTTCTTCTCCCTCAAACCCCCACGGCTCCCACCACCTAAACCAGGGGTCTCAAACTCAAATTACCATGAGGACCACATGTAGAGTGGGATATTGGCCCAAGGGCTGCATTACTGAAACCTTTTCATACAACAGGGCCACCAGTTTATTTAAATGAAAGTAAATTAAAATAATTAATTGAATTCAAAGTGATTATAAATAAAATAATTAATTGGATTTAATTAATTGAATTTATACAAGTTTTAATTAAAATTTAATTTTAGAATGCTTTTTAATTAAAAGACAAATGAAGTTTTGAAAGAAAGAAAGAAAGAAAGAAAGAAAGAAAGAAAGAAAGAAAGAAAGAAAGAAAGAAAGAGAAAAGGGAAGGGAAGGGAAGGGAGGAGAGAAGGAAGAAAGAAAAAGAAAAAGAAAAAGAAAGAAAACAGGGAAGAGAGGAGGAAGGAAGAAAAAGAGAAAAAGAAAAAAGGAAGGAAGGGAAAGACAGAAAAAGGAAAGAAGGAACAAGAAAGAAAGGAAGAGAATAAAGAAGAAAGCAGGAAGGAAACAAGAAAGAAAGAAAGAAATGGAAAAGGCTGCTTGCAACCCCAAACCCTGAGGGGAGGCAAGCAGCCAAAGCCTGGCTCCCAGCTGCATTCAGGGAGCCGGACCTGACCAGGAGCTGGCTGCAGCCGCCACTGATGGCACCCCCACCATGGCCAGGGACCCCAAGCCACCACTGGGAGCCAGCCCTGCACTGTCACCCTCTCTCCGGCCAGCCAAGGCCGCACTGCCCCAATGACAGTCCAACTTGTCTGGGGCATGCCAGCGCCAGCCCTGAGAGGCCTGATTGCTCTGCGCTGAAGGCAGAGAGGTCTGGTGCAGAGGCAGAGTGAAACATTCCCTCCCTGCCCCCAGGAAGGGAAAGCGCTGCCACGGGCGGCGGGGGGGCATGACTTGGCCCAGAAGTGCTGCTGATGTGGCAGGACCTTGGATGGAAGGCAGGTGGCCACAGCCTAGTTGCCAGCTCACAGCTGGTGGGGCGCAGATGGCTTGAAAACCTGGACAGGGGTTGAGAGTTGAGACCCTCTGAATTCTGGCTTTTGGGGGCTGCAGGAGGTGACTCTGTGGGCCGCATGCAGCCCATGGGCCACAGGTTTGAGAGCCCTAACCTAAATCTTCACTGCCCCTGAACTCCCTCTCTGCCCCCAAACTCCCTCAGTGCCCCCAACCCTCCTTGTAAATAAAACCCCTGAAACTGAAATCTTTGGTTTTGTTGTTTTTATTAGTTTGGAGACAGGGCAGGAGCAGGTCAGGTTCAGGCAAGGGCAGATGGGGGAGGAGAGAGTGCCTGGTGGCAGGTCCAGCCCTTAGCACGCCTCACTGAGAAAGTGGTTCTTGAGCATGTCTTGGATGATGACCGGTCGCCGCTGAGCTTGCTGCTTCAGAGACATTGCATTGGGCTGCTTGACTTGCCTGGTGAGGTGTTCGGCTTCAGCTTCCCAAGTATGGGGGATCCTTTCCCTCCGCAGTTCACAGAGGTTGTAAAGCACACAGCAGGCACTGACAACCTTGGGCATAGTGCGCTTGGTGAGGTGCAGGGGCATCAGGAGGGCCCTCCATCATGCCTTCAGCTGCCCGAAAACATGATTCACAACCTGGCAGCACTTGTTGAGCCTTCTGTTGAAGAGCTCCCTGCTGGTGTCCAAGCTAGCAGTGTAGAGCTACATTAGCTGGGGTGGAAGGGATAGGCGGCATCTCCCACAATGAGAACAGGCACCTGAATGTCCTGAAGGGTGATGTTGTGTCAGGGGAAGAAGGTGCCCGCCTGCATTCACCTGTACAGGGTAGAGTCCCTGAGCACACAGGCATCATGTGTCCTCCCCAGCCAGCCCGCATAAATGTTCATGAACAGCCCACACTAGTCCACAAGGGCATGCAGGACCATGGAGTGATAGCCCTTGTGGTTCTTGTACTCCATGGGCCAGTGTTCTGGGGCTCGGGTGGGGATGTGGGTCCTGTCCAAGATGCCCCCACAGCTGGGGAAGCTGAGTGTGGCAAGGCCATCAATGGTGTCCTGCAGGTTGCCCTGCGTAACAAGGCAGGCTAGCAAGACTCAGTTGATGCCCCCACTGAGCTGCAGGAGGGTAGGCCCCACAGTGGCCCTGATGATGCCAAAATGGAGAGTAATGGAGCAGTTGCTATCTTCCAGACTGCAGTGTCCACTCCCTTGTCCACAGGCAGGGCGGGTCTGAATCGTATTCCCCTGAGTTGCTGGACCGGGGTGAGTTCGTGGGCCAGCTCAACAAAGATCTGCTTCCTCATCTGGAAGTTCTGCAGCCACTGTTCATCCCAGGTTGTGAGGACTATGTGTTCTCATGAGTCGCTGCTCGTTTCACGTGCCCACGTGCGATGGGGCATGGAGAGCACCATCAGCTCGGCAGCTTGCAAGGCCCACATGGTGGTGATGATGATGTTTGCCTCCATGATGTTGGGGTCCAGGAATAACATGTTCCAGGCAAACAGAGCACTGGACAGTGTATAGCAGGTGCTGGCCACCCCTCTAGCAAGTCACATGAACTGAGTGGAGTCCATGACATCCTCGTTCTGCCTGTTGCCAGCCACATTGGGCACAGGGCTGAAGTCACTTACTCTTTTTATGGGAGTGGCTGAGGGAATTGGCCCTTCTCGGGTGCAATGTTGGCACATTTCCCAAGATGTACCCCTCCTAAGCCAACCTAGCAAGTGCCCGCATGGACATTCTACTTCGAGAGACTTCTGGTAGGGACATGCTAATTCGAACTAAGTTAGTTCGAATTAAGCCAATTTAATTCAAACTAGTTAATTCAAACTAACTAGTTCAAACTAGCTGTTTTAGGTGTAGCTATAGTCTCAGAGTAACAAAGAGAGGAATATGTTGCAAATTTGTTTGAATTTCCTGTTATAAAGCATAGCGTATCAGCAGTGGTGGGAAAGTATACAAACAAGGGCTGGAACATGGGTTCTTCTTTGAGTGCTGCTCACATCATTCAGTTCTAGGTGTCTATATGCCGCAGCACACAATTGGCTGGAAACTTTTTGCCCTAGCCTGTCAGAGCAGGGTTGGTGGCCAGCGCCCCCTCTGGCCATTCCCACAGCTATATATATGGCCCCGACCCTGACCCTCCTCAGTTCCTTTTTCCGCCCTCAGTGACAGTTATGGAACAGCCCACTCCTTGCGTGTGCATGCAAATGCCTGTCTTCTGCTTTGTCTATGCACCACCCATTCTTACTGGAGGATCTGTTCATGGATATTGTCCCACCACGACCTGGTCCCACCAAGTCCTTCCAACCAGAGCCTGAACAACGCTTCCACCCACTTCCCAACACGCCAGGGTTCAAACCCTGCACCAATTATAGCAAGGCCTTCCCAAGGGATGACTCCTCATGAGAGGTGCCTGAAATGCCTCGATGAATCTCACCAGGCAAGCCAGTCCTTCAAACTGAGGACCTTGAAGAGCAAAGGCACTGTGCGTTGGCCATGGAGCAAGTACGGTAGCCTACCCCTGGTATATCAGGGTGTGACCCAGGCCTCCTGGGATAACCTTCTGAATGTGCCAAATCAGGGCAAGCTGCCAAACCAGGGAACAAAGCCCCGAAACCACTGACGGGTGGTACTTAAAGCTGTCTCCCAGTCAGTGATAAAACATGCTTCTGATTCCCCACTCTGGTCATCACTGAGCAAAACAAAGCAGAAACAGCCTCCTTACTGCACATCAGTTGTTATGGTCCCCTCTAGCCACTGGGTCTCTTAAAGAACTAGGTTCTCCTGACCCCAAAGGGCCAGCCACATCACCCAGAACAATATAGGCTTGGATCCCAAAATACCACTCTGCCAGCCAATCCTTTAGTAATTACAACTAAAGGTTTAATATAAAAAGAAAACAAACAAAATATGAGAGATGTTAAAGGATCAAAGTGAATCACATACATACAAATGATTAGAGTCCATAGAAAACAAATCCTTGAAAATCCTGTAATTTGCAGGTTAGTCCCACTCCTCTGGTGTGTACCTAGCAGCAGCAGCAGCAGCTGGGTGGGTCTCAGTCCTCTGTTCAGTCCCAGGAGAATAGTTCCAGAGGGGGGTGTTGGTTGCAGACAGACAACACTGAGGACTAAAGACAAAATGGAGATGGGTCCCCCGTCTTTTATCTCGGAGTGCTTGCCACATCAAAATGGAGGTGGGTCCCATTGTCAGTCTGGGTAACTGGTCAAACAGGTTTCTTCTTGGGCCCACCGTAGCTGGGAGCCCCTCATGATGGGCCATTAATATGACAATAGTTTGCAGATGCCCAATCTGGGATTCCCTTATCTCAAACAACTTGGAATACACATAAAACAAATAAGATTCCTAATTTCTAATACAAATATGATACCTACATGTAAATCATATAATCACTCCTGGCAACTTACAGCCTTTCTATTGATACCAAACATGGCATATCAGATATGGATTATTGTAAATATGAAATATTAATATGAAAAATAATCATAAGCAGTCCCATAGACCCAGACAGCATCACAAAGCATCTTCTGTATAGCTGCTGCACCACATCCAAGTTGGCACCAGGGCCCTCTTGGTGCTGCTCCCCAGCAGAGCATAGGAAAATGCACTTGGCATCAACCTCGGCACCAAAGTGCCAGCACCACTCTGGCTGTTCCCAGCCAACCCCCTCAGGGAGGTCAGGGCCTGGAGCCCATCCCGGCTCCATCTACACCGGAGGCCTTTGAAGCCATGAAGGCTCTTCTGCTCCTGCCCACACTCACACCGCCCTGGCCACTGAAGCCAGGAGGGACCGCCGTCCTCTCGGGACTGTGGGTTGCTCCGGTATGGAGCAGGTCACTGGTTGCTCTGGCAACCCAGGCACCAGAGTGCAAAAGGGCCTGGGGATCATCTTCGGCACCAGAAGCCGCCGCCTTCCTTGGCACCAAGCCAGAGTACAAGCACCCCATTCTGTCCTCAGTGCCAAAGGGGCCTCTGTAGAAGTGCTTCCCTTCACCGCCTCAGCACACCTGTCCCTCACTGATGGTGTGTTCCCCAGCACCAGTAATGTCCAAATCTCCCTCCACAGCACCAGCTACCCCTACTCAGTGATGAGGGGGAGACCAGGCCTCAACTTCCCAGGAAGCAACACCACACTCAAGCATAGGGCAAGATCGGCCTGCCCACAAAGGGCCGCTAGCACTGGCCCCTCCATGGTCATGTAGGCAGAGTTCACTTTAAATCCCTCTGCAGGCAGACACTGGAGATTTTTCCACTTTGGAAATCCATTTTCAACCTCCATGAATGAGATGGGGGGTGTCAAATCTAAATTTGGTTTAGGGCACCACAACCCTTTGAGCTGGCCCTGGCCAGCCACAAATATCAGGTCCCTCCAGAAAGCTTCCTGTTCCTAGTAGACCACTCAGTGCCGAATTTCTAGGAGGTAGGAGAGCCTTACAGGCGGGAGGATGGGGAGTTTGACCAATCAACCCCTTCCCTAAGGTTCAGGGAGGCTAGGAGGCTTGACCTCCTGGGGAGGAACATCTATTCAACCTCTGTCTTCCAGCTCTGCACTGGCAACCTCCAGGTGCAGGTTGGCCATTATACCCTTGATTTATGGGAGTCCAAGCAGTGCTTCCAAGACCTCCTCCCCCAGGAACACCTGAAGGATTATGACTCAGTCTTGGAGGAGGGCATTATAGCCTCCTGTGACACCTTCACAGTGGCCTGGGACACCTTTGACACAGCTAGCCTTGGGGTCACCTCACCAGTGGTCATGAGGCGAGTCGCATGGCTCCAAGACTCAGACCTAACCCAAGACGTGAAGCAGGCCATTCAGGACCTCCCCTCTGAGGGATGGTCTCTTTCCAAGATCTATGGACACCTTGCTGCATAGTATGAGGGACCCCAGATCCACCCTAAGGTCTCTAGGCATGCACACATCTCGGACGGCCATATGGCCCACCAGCTCCCCGCAACCCCTCCAGCAGTTGAAGCAAAGGGTCTGCCAAGGATCCTCCCCACATGGTGCCGATGGGGACTAAGGCATGTGGGAATCTGGATTCCCCTCACCTCCCAGGACCCCCATTAGAGAAAGAGAAAACCTGTCCTTCCCTGATCAAACTCTCCCAGCACCAGGCACCCCTTCTCAACTGCCTCTCTCTCTTTCTTTCCTGTGGCCTATCATGCCACCCCTTATGCCCACAGGACCAGAGTTCAGGGACCAGGAATCTTAAACCTCCCCCTTGCAGTCAACCCCAGGATCCCTTCTTTTCCCTTCATAGGGGCGCCAGTTTTATCTACCCTCATCAGACATAACATCCTGTAAGGATAGCATCAAGGGATAGGTGATGAGTGAGAGACAGCAATCCAGGCAGATTTAGGTATGCATAGGCACACATGTATATGCATATAGACCCTATGACCCTACAGGGAAAGCCTGGAAGGGAAGGAGATGGAGGGTGAGGGCTACTGCTACCCTCTCCTTAACCTACAGACTGTGTGTCCAGGAATCACCCACTGGTCAGGCCACCAACCAGGGTGCACAAGGGAAGGGGGAACAGGACAGTGGCACCCCCTCAACCCCCAACCTCCTTAAAGCCTCAGGTTGCATCAGCAATACCACCCTAAGATGTTGAGCCTGGGCAAACATGAGCATTAGATGACATCTCTATACTGGGATGTAAGAAAACACCCCTCCTCCCCTCACTTATGAGGGAGGCAAGAGGAGGGTTATACCTTCCCATAATCTCACCCCTGAGGACAGCCCACCTTGGGCTTGCCTTGTCCTTAGGGCCCCTGAACACCTCACAAAGCTTCTACAAAACTCCATTCAGATCTGTAAAGGGAGAGGGATCACCTTCCCTCCCCTTCCCAGGTCCTCCTCTGTAAGTGATGGAGCCAACTACTAGTTCACCGCCCCCTGGGGCTAACTTTGCTAATAGCCCGTGGCCTATGGGACATGTTGATCCCTCCTGATCCAAGAACCATACAAGAGGGGGTTTTTACCCCCTCTTTCCCCTTCTTGAAAGCACAGCTAGCAGCTGCCTCTTCCCCATCTATCCATTCCTGATCAATACTCTACCTGTTCAGGAGGTCTCTGGTCCAGGGGAAGAGAGATAATGCTAGAATCAGCTTCCCCCCACCCCTGGACTTTAAGGATAGGGGTCTATTGCCCTCTCTCCCTCTCTCTCTCTAAGTTGCATTTAGCAGCATTCTCAGCCCTCCTTAATAAGGGGAGGGGGGTCCAAAGCTCCCTCATCCTACCCCTACCAGGCCCCTGAAGGGTCTTGGTAGAATCTATCCATAACTCAGAGATCTACCATCCAATGGGACTCAAATGTGGTGACCTACAACTTAACACAGTCACCCCGTGACTCCTTGGACTCATTTGCTCTTGAGGCCCTGGTACAAAAGCAATCTTGATCCATTATGGATGCACCTTATTATATACCATCAGGTGATTCAACAAAGGAAATCATTGTCACTAGCAACATTCTGCTATCCCATAATGAGGCACGAGGTTGCCATGTCCCAAACAAAAGGGGGAGGGGAAACATGGCCTCTCAAACCTCAGTGGGTTGGTATTTGTCTCCTCTACCTATGATGCACTGATCCAGATCACCGTGACCAAGATCCTGATAGGACACATGAGGAGAATGAGTGTTCCACTCCAGTGAGGAAAGGGCATGTGGGAAGATGATCACAGAAAGAATAATTGGCTCTAAGTAGAGGAGCCTAATCTCCTGACCTATCAGAATTCAAAAGGAGGAGGGAATCCCAGGGTCACGATCAATGTTCCCGGTAAGCTGCGTGGGCATGTGGCCATGCAGCCTACCACAGCTGCCCAGAGCAGGGAATGCTGCCTGAACCTTTTCAGTACCCCTCATGCGGGTTTTCTCCCAGAAGAATCTGCAGGTTAGTAATGTGCTCATCAGTGTAGACTTGATGACTCACCATTCTTTCGCCCAACAAGGCCTTGGGGATGCCGTTTCAAGCATAGCCATACTGGCAGCGGGAAAATATTAACTTTGCCCACCGTCTGGGGTATGGCTAGTAGTCACCTAGGACTGAATGATGCGAGCAGCACTCGAAGAAGAATGATGGGATAGTTACCTGTGACCATCCTTCTTTGAGATGGGCTGCTCGCATACATTCAGGTCCTTCCCTCCGTCCCCATTACTCAGAGTTAGTGAAAGGAAGGAACTGAGGGGTCAGGGTCAGGGCCATATATATAGCTGTGGGAGCAATCAGAGGGGGCGTTGGCCACCAACTGCTCTGACGGGCTAGCGCAAACAGTTTCTGGCCAATTGTGTATTGCAGCATGTAGACACCTGGAACTGAATTTATGCAAGCAGCCCATCTCAAAGAGAGATGGTTGCAGGTGAGTAACCCACCATTATGATTTAAAGGATTTGTATAAGTTCTGCATGAAATCTTTTAGTGGAGGGTGCACAGATCTCGCTTTCTGAATGCACACACAAAGGGTACAATGTGCAAAGGCGGGAAATCGAAACAATTTCATTGGATGAGCTGTGATTACAAAGGACTCGAGACAGCCCTTGCCAGGTGCTCTCTACCCAGGACAGGTGGCAGCTCATGTTTTCCCTGTTGCTGTTGCAATGGACCAAGATAAAAGAAAGAAGACAGTGAGAGAGTTACCTTTTCCTGTATTTCCTGCCCTGTGTCATTTACCCTGCCTGCTTTGGTGTACTGCCTTTTTCTGCCCTGTCCTGTTGCCTCCCTCTTGTGCTGCAGCCATAGTCCCCTGTCCACTGGCATTCCTTGTCTTCATCTTGCTGATGTATGACACTGTCTGGGTCTAGAGGATTGTTTGATTGTTTTTCATAGCAATATTTCATATCTGCAATAATCCATATGTGATATGCCATGTTTGGTACCAGTAGAAAAGTTGTAATCTTTTAGGAATGACTATATGGTTTATAGGTAGGTGTCATGTCTATATTAAAAGTTGGGAATGTATTTGTTATATCTGTGTTCCAAGTTATTGGATTCTAAGGCACTCACAGACTGGGTGTCTGCAAAACCATTGTCCTTTTAATGGCCCATTAAGGAAGCTCCAAGTTACAATGGGAGCAGGGAGGAACTGGCTGAACCATTAAGGTTTGCCCATGTGACTCAATTCCATTTTGGTTGGCAAAAACTCCATGCAGCATGAGGAATGAAGAGATGATAAAAAGCAGCAATCCTATCTCCATTTTGTCTTCAGTCTGCAACCAACACCTTGCTCTGGAACTATTCTTCTGGGACTGGACAATGCACTGAGAACCACCCAGGTGCTGGGTGTATACCAGAGAAATTGGACTAATCTGCAAACTACAAATTCTTCAGTGACTTGCTTTCTATGGACTCTAAATCATTTGTATGAATGTGGTTCACTTTGACCCTTTAACATCTCTCATATTTGGTTTCTTTTCTTCTTATAAGGATTGATTGGCAGTGTGGTATTTTCGGTAAGACCCAAACCTCTATTGTTCTGGGTGATGTGGCTGAACCTCTGGGGTCAGGAGAACCCATTTCTTTAAGAGACCCAGTGGTCAGGAGGGGACCAGGGGAGCTAATGTGCAATAAAGGGCGCTGTTTCTAGTCTGTTATGCTTCATGATGACTGTTGTGGGGAATCAGAAGCTTGTTTTGGTACTTACTGGGAGAATGGTTTCAGTACCACCCATCAGTGGTTTAGGGGCTTGAGCCCCTGGTTTTGCAGCTAGTCCTGATTTTGGCACTTTCAGGAGGTTTCCCAGGAGACCCAGGTCACATCATGTCTTACCTGTGCGCTATAAATTATAATTATAATAAAGATAGCAAAGAGTAACAAGCTTTAAGGGTTCTTTACTAGTTTATAGATTACTGGCTAGGTGAGAAAGGAGGGTTAACAGCTCTGGGCCTTTCCTCTTTTTAATCCCTTTTCTTTTCTGGTAACACACCAAGCAGACACCTGGGAAAGAATTCACTGTGGTAATTTAGAGCCCTTCCCATCTAGTGTGCCGTCTCTGACCACTGGAGATACATGCTACTAGCTATCACATGCCATTGTGGTAGGCCAGATGCCATTGTAGGCAATGTCAACATACCATCCTCTCCTCAATTTACCCCCTCTACTCCCCTTGGGATGCTATTCCAGAATTTCATTGTTTTGATAGTTGCAATACCATTCATTAATTTTAAGCCAAAACTTGTTGATGGCTGATTTATATCCATTCCTTTTTGTGCCAATACTGGCCCTGAACTTAAATAACTCCTCTCCCTGACTAAGGTTTATCCCTTGGAGATATTTATAGAGAGCACTAGTATCTCCTTCAGCCATCATTTGGATAGGCTAAGCAAGCTAATCTCCTTAAGACTCCTATCATGAGGTAAGTTTTCCATTCCACTGATCGTCATAGTAGCAATTTTCTGCACCTATTCCACCTGAATTCACCTTTCTTAAACATGGGAGATCACAACTGCACACAGTGTTCCAGATGAGGTCTCACCAGTACCTTCTATAATGGTACCAACATTTTTCTATTTCTACTAGACATGCATCACTTGACACATTCTAGGATTGCATTAGTCTTTTCCAAGGCTACGTCACAGTGGCCATGTCTACACTGTGGCTTTAAGTTGACTTAAGGGGCCTTAAGTCGACTTAAATAAAGCCCAGGCCACACTGCAAACAGCAAAGTCGACTTTCCTGATCACTAAAGTTGACTTTATAACTTCCGCTTATGAAGTTGACTTTACCATTGAGTCGGCTTTATTAAGTCAACTTAAGACAATATGGCCCGGGAGTTGACTTAAGTCAATGTAATTGGCCTCCTAAATATAGAAAATGTGAGAATGGTGGCTGGAGAGAAGGCACAACACAGCTGGGAGCATTCCCAACTGTGTGCACCACATCCAAACTCCTCATGGTCCCTGATCTGATCCGGCATATTCCCCACTTCTCAGCCCTACCCAGCATTTCCTCCCTTCTCATCCATAACCCAACATCTCTCCTACTTCTCAGCCCAACCCGACATCTCCCCTACTTCTTAACCCGACCCCACATCTCTCTCCTTTCCCCAATCTGATCCTGCATCTTTCCCCTTCTCAGCCCAACCCCTCATCTCTTCTCTTCTCCAGCCCAACACCATGTGTCTCTCCCTTCCTCCAGCCTGACCCTGTCTCTGTCTCCCCCCTCGACCTTCTCCAGCATGTCTCTCTCCCATGCTCCAGCCCTACCATGTGTGTCTCTCTCACCTTCTCCAGCCTGACCCCCTGTGTTTCTCTCTTGCCTTCTCAGCTGGGCCCTGTGTGTCTCCCCTTCTCTGTCTGACCCTGCCTGTCTCTCTCCTTGCCCTTCTCCAGCATGACCCTGCACGTCTCTCTCCCCTTCTCTAGCCCAAACCCCTGTGTCTTTCCCCTTGACCTTCTCACCCCAACCCCATGTGTCTCCCCTTCTCAGCCTGTGCTTCCCCTTCACAGCCCAACCCCCCCGATGTTGTAAAACAAACGGAATCCTGAGGCACTGTTTAAGATTAACAAATTTATTTATTGCATGACCTTTCATGGAAGAAAATCCAACTTTGTCAGATGGTTTGAAGATGGGGGAACTTACAGAATGGTAGGAAATAAATGCACAGGAGTGTAAGAGATAGGATCAGATCACACTGTAACAGCAAATCAAATCAGCTGGTAAGATTCAAACACTGGGAAACAGCACATAGAAAGCAAGCAAGCAAGAAAGAAAACTGCTAGTTCTTTCAGATTAGATTGTGTGAAAGCAGGATTAAATCATGACTATGAATTTTTTTCCCATTATGATAGGTGATTTGACTTCACCTTCCTGTATGTGCTTTGTCCTGGTGTTTGAGTCTTGACAACTGCTGTGCCCTCCCCATGCACTGGCAGTTAACCTGCAGCACCTGATCCAGAGCTGAAGGAGTCTGGGCAATGCAGGGAGGATGTCAAGTGCTGTGCTGGACATTGCTGAGCCACGTCAGGCTCCCTGACTTCCCTGGGCTCCCTGTTGCCACACACAGCATGGAAGGTGGGGTGGTCACTCACTTCCTGTACTAAAGGGGTGGCCGGGAGAGAGGGGCACTTCTGATGTGGTGCACTGTGGGCCAGATACCCACAGAGCACTACTCTTACGGCAACCTAGCAGCCGCCAGTGTGGATGTGGGTAGTCTCCAGGCATTTTGAGTGGGCTGCTCTAAGATGACTTAATAAGGTTTGCTCTAAGCCATCTTAAAGTAGACTTTATTAAGCTGGCTTAATAAAGCCCTGTTGTGTAGAGACATAGCCATTGGCAGCTCCTGGTCATCCTGTGATCAGCAAATACAACCAGGTCTTTCTCCTCATCTGTCACTTCTGATGGACACATTCCCACCTTAGAGCAAAATATTAGCAACACTAGCATAATATCCCTATTAGCAATACCTCCCAACCTTGTGTCATCTACAAATTCTATGAGCATGCTCCTATTTTTTGTGCAAGGTCCTCTATGAAAATGTTAAATAAGACCAGTTCTGAGACTGATCCCTGAAGAGTTCCACTAGTAACTTCCCTCCAACCTAACAATTCTCCTTGAAGTATGACTCAATGCAGGGTCCCATTTAATCAGTTTCTTATCTACCTTTTGATTCTTTTATTAATCCCCTTCTCCAACTAATAATTTCCCATACAGAGCTATATTTGATGCCTTTCTGAAATCCAAATATATTAGATCTACTGCATTTCCTTTGTATAAAAATTCAGTTATCTTCTCAAAGAAAGAGACCAGGGTTGGGCTGACAGAATCTACCTTTTTTAAAACTATCTTGTATACAGCTGAGGTCAAACTAAGAGGTGTATAGTTTCCCAGATCACTTTTTATCTTTTCTTAACAACAGGTGCTAGATTAGCAATTTTTTAGTCATAGGGTACGATGCCTGGGTTTACAGATTTATTAAAAATCCTTGCTATTGGGCTTGCAATTTCATGTGCCAGTTCCTTTAATATTATTGAATGGTGGTTATCTAGATACCCTGATTGGGTCTGTCAGAGAGTGGGGAATCCTTGGATCATCCCAATCCCAGGTCTCCCTGTCCATTGTTTATCCTCACATTTCCCCCAGTTGGCAGTGCTTGGGGGAGCTGTCTGAGGCAACTATCTGCTGACAGAAGGTTAGGTTCTGCTCTTCCTTTCCTCTTGTTCAGCAGGAGGATCTAGTTGGAAAGGAGGCCCAACTCTCAGACAGAACCTGTATATTCACAGCTTAGTCTCTCAGGCTCTATTGCCCCTTTGCTGGGTTTACCTTTTACTCCTCTTCCTGGGGCATATGGCTTTGCTGTCAGTCAGGGTGACTTTAGGATCTGTGTGTCTCTCTGCAGATGTGGCTTTTGGGGTAGGTGAAGTAGGAGCCCACCTATGGCTCCAAGCAGTAAGGGCCTTCACGTACTACAAAAGCTGTTTCTGCCTCTCATCGTGCAGGATGTGTGGCAGGCAGCTGGTGCCAGGACTGGTGGTGGGGCAATATTGGGGTCCCTGGCAGGGTGCCAGGACCAAAGGGGGCTGGCTGTGGGAATGTGGGGCTGCGGGTAGGGATGGGGGATTGGGGCCCCAGGTGCAGTGGTAGGGCTGCAGGGTGTAGGGCATGGCTGAGGCAAGCTGGGGCCATGAGGGGAGCTGGGGCCACTGTTGGGGATCCTTTAGGGGCCTGAATTCCTGGCTGGGGACCAGGCTGGGAGCGATAGGAGGGGCCACAGCCAGGAGAGGTGGGAGGGGCAGCCAGCCGTGCCCCAGACCTCCAGCTTGGGATGGGGTTGGGAGATGCAGGGGCTGCCCCGGACACTCGGGGCCCTGGTGCTGGGACTCAGGACACGTGCCCCGTGTGCCAGGCACCAGCGACGCCCCTGCAACTAACCTATCTCTATTACTAGTAGTCTTTGGGCGGCACAGCCTTCATCCTGTTCATCACTCTTTCTTGTGGTATAATTCCAATTTTAAGCTCCTCCTCCTCTAGACCAAACTAACCCTATAAGTGTGCCTCATTAGCATGGAACAGGCCCATAAATATTCATTAGTCTCTCTTATACCAGAGAGCTGCTGTTAAAATGGTGCCAAAAGCTCTTTGAGTTTGACTTCCCTCTCAGATCTGGTAATTTCTATTATACCATCATTTCCATTAGCCATCCTACCACTAACCTCATTACCCTTATTAAAAACTGAGGAAAAGTATTTGTTTAGGTATTGGGCCTTGCCTAGATTATTTTAAATCTGCCCCATCCTCAGTGCCTAGCAGACCTACATCTTTTTTCTTTGTATATGACTAAAGAACCTTTTACTATTGGTTTTAATTCCCTTTGGAAAGGGAATTTAAGCCAACTCTGCATGGCTTTTGGCAATTTTCACTTTTCCCTGAGAAATTCTGTCTCCAGGAGGCAGCCCTCTTTGCTAATCCATCTCATCGTCAGCTCCCTCGTAATCTTTCTGCTTTTTCTTTCTAACCACTTTGCCATTTTTGTTGGTAAGTATACCAGATGCCTTCTTTTAAAAGTGAAGCATCCAAAATCTTTTTTTTTTCCATTTAAGTCAGGAATAATTATGGCTCAGATATATGTTACTGTGTTGGTTTAAAGATCTGTTCTAGTGAAAGTGAATGTTGTGTTTCAAATAGTTGTGTGATCAGGTATTAGGTTCCTTCTATTACAAGTGTTTTTCACTTGAGGAAGCTGTGGTTTCTCTTGGATTACGTGATAGAAGGGAAAACCAGGGCAATCCACACAGCTGCTGTCTTTCAAGCCTTGAAAAAAATTATTAGTTTACATTTGCACATTACATGCATAATAGAGAGACGATATGAGTGAGGTAGTAACTTTTATTGGACCAGTTACTTTTGATAAAAGATTCTTTTGAACTACACAGAATTGTCCTTCAGTCTCAAAATTTGACAGATGTTGGTCCAATAAAAAACATTACTTCACTTGGTCTCTCTGATATCAACCAAGCTACAATACTGCAACACACAATAGAAACTAATTATTACGAGCTGACACTGGGTGGCAGCATAAATGTGAAAGCACCTATGCTAGACTGTAATGCAGTATGCTGCAGTTTAACTAGCATATTATAGCAGCATTTCTCAAGCGGTGTTCCGTGGAATGGTGGTTCTCCACGACCCATCCTGACCCCTCCTCATTGGAGGGACTGAGTGGGGAAGAGAAGCACCAATTAAATGCCTCAGCCACAGCAAAGCTTCCAAGTGTGTGGTGGCAGACATTGGCGCACTGCTGGAAGCTTTGCTGTGACCAAGTCATTTTAAATCTCCTGCCTCTGTTACCAGCTTTGTTGAGAAAGTTTACACCAGATGTTCCACACATAAAGTAATTAATACCTTTAGGTGTTCCCCAGCCCACTAAAGGTTGAGAAACATTGTATTATAGGATCATACATGCCCTCAATTTAAGTGGAAGGAGGCTATTGTTACGACTTTTTTTTTTTTTTGAGACATTGATTCTCAGATTTGCTTCCTCCTGAGCTTTCCATAGCCCACATTTGTTAACCTTCCAAGGATGCTGAATAGCTCCTCTTTTTTCACAGGAATTTGTGAAAGATGGATATTTTCAGGAAAGTTGATTTATAGATCTGGGATCGTTTAGACTAAGTCTCATGGTCCACTCTAGCAGGTCAGAATATATTTTGTTTTTGTTTCCTTCCTTTTCTTGCTGGAGAGTTGCCAGCTGGACAGTTAAATAAAATTTTAAATGTTGCAGTAATTGTGACTTTTGAGGAGAGGTACCTAGAGCCTAGGACAGGCAACTTGGAAAAAAAAATAAAATAAATGTTTAGTGTGAACTCAGATCTGAGCTTGTCACTTGTTCTTGTACAGTTTCCATGAACTCTTGCTCTCTCGACTATAACATTGGGAGTGGTAAATGCATATGAGGATAAATTTTTATTAACATCCTAGTCTCTCAGTAGTGTTGCTGGTGAATGTTCCAGGTTGGTGAGTAGTGCATTCCAAACCCTAGAATGTAAGCTATGGCTCAGGACCTGTTTTAGTCTTCTCCAACTAAACTGAAAGAACTAAACTGAAAGATACCCTGTGATATGGTTTCACACCCCAGGCTTAACTGCAGCTATGCATTTCTCTTCTCCTGTAAGTAACAAGGACTTCCTATATCTGGAGGCAGAGGGGGAGCCTGATAATAATGTGGAAATGATTGCACTTGCATATTTGTCTGTCAAACAGCAGACATTCACAAAATCACCACTATGCATCACCTCCCCTTCACTTTTTCTTACCGAGGTGAAACAGTATTTCTGTCATATGTTTCATGGAAAAAAGTCTGCTAAACAAGTCAAAATACATTCTTGTAATATAGTGTACACCAAATACTGATATGCTATTAACATCTTAAGATCAAGGAACAATTATTTTCAAGAAATAATTATTACAGTGTTTTCCATCTCTGAGAATACAGGATTAATTCAAACCAAAAGCTTACATATTAAGTCAATGATAACTCAAACTACCCAGTTCCAAAGAGATAGCTATGTTAGTCTAGTACAACAAAACAAACACGGAGTTCTGTGCCACTTTTAAAGAGTAATAAATTTATTTATAGCATGAGCTTTTGTGAGAGAAAATGCCATTTCATCAGGTGCTTGAAGATCTTCAAGCATCTGATGAAATGGGATTTTCTCCCATGAAAGCTCATGCAATAAATAAACTTGTTAGTCTTTAAAGGTGCCAAAGAACTCAAAGTACCAAAACTGACTTTTATGCTTTTTCCTATTTTACAGCTTTGGCTTTTTATAAAATTAAGATAATAGAGGAAATGAAATCAAAGATCTTACTGAATTTGTATAGTGTCTCTTTGCCTTCCATACATTATTTGAAATTGTTTTACAAATTATATACCTTTGGATTATATAATATAATTACAAGTGTTCATCATAGCTGGTTAATTTTTCATAGTTTTAAATTCCTGTATTGGTAAGTCATCCGTGGCTGGTTGAATTAAATATGTTTACATTTGCTATTCGTGATGGGAAACTGTGTCAGCCTTTCCTTTATAAAATCCTATTTTCAAGATTTAGATGTTCACATTGGATGTACATGATATCAGCCAATGAACATTTCTGTCCCAAGTCTTTAAAAAATAAACTAGTTCAACAGTTTTGATACTTATGATTCCACAGTGGAAGGTGGGATAGTTAAAAATATTTTAAACTTAACATTAAAAAGCTCCCACATATGGCAGCTGGCAGTGTTTACTTTATGTCAGCCTTCCAACAGCTTTCAAAATGGATGCTCCTTTGATGCTGTAGAAGCATGTGATGAACTAAAATCTTTGTCTCAAATTATCCAAACAAAAATTCTAACTCTGGAAATGTTTAAATATATTGATTTTTTAAAAAATCACACACACAGAAATATGTTTGTTCCTCTGATCATTTTGTTAAATTTTCCAAGAATAACTGAGTAAAGAGAATGCATCTTCTTCAATGATACTCTAATCAAACATACTTCAAATAATCTGCAACAAAGAGCACTGGAGTATTTGACTAATCAATTGTATAAATTGACAATGATCTAACAAAACAACTAGATTATCCAGAGTTGTTTATGGAAACTTTAAGAAAATTAATATTCTGTAGTTGTTCTATAAAAATAATTATTATACTTTTTTGAAAAGTTTTGATATTAAAATGATCTTTATTTCCAAACAGAAACTTTCTGTGAAAGTCTTAATTTATTTTTTTTATTGGAAACAAATTTAATTGATTCATTCTCCCCCCTTTTATTTTTCTCACCTCTGGGAAAGGGGATGGGGAAGTTAAAGAAAGGAAAAGAAAAAGGAAAAAGAAATTGCACAACTTTTTTTTTAACCAGCACTATAACTGAGTATTTCGTACAAAAGAACTTTGTATTATACATATATGAATAAGCTAAAAAACAGAAATTATTAGTAAAATGACAATTTCTACTATGAGTCTTGATTATTACTGTAGTTTTAACAGACAGAAAAAAGCAGTACCACTCTCCCAAATAATATTTGTCTTCTGAATTTTCCTTTCTAATATTAATATTTCAAAAAGTTCATATATATATTTAATTGTAGATTTTGCAAACCGTAGCTGATAAAATGTCCTTAACATTACTACTTGATGTACTCAGATGAATAAAGATTTACAAGGCCAGTCCTAAGTGTTTAATTTAAACTTTTGTTTATATTTTCATATGGTTTAAAGAGAGTTGATACAGATTTTAAAAGCTGACAAACCATAATATGATGATAAATTAGTTTTAGACTTCAATTTTTTTAAAAAAAATGATACCTACAGTTAGCGAGTAAGGTATCATTACTAATTATGGTAGCTCTGGTTTTGAGATGGTGTTGCACGATAAGTCACACTGTGGCATACCTCGGGGGACTTAATATATGTTCTGATACTAGTGAAAGTGAATGAAAATAGTTGTATTAGATAGATGAAAATAGATGTATTCAGATTATCAGGCAAATAATAAAAGAGTTTGCACTCTTCTGAAAACTACAGTCAGCTATCTCATAGTTATCTTGCAGCTTTTCTACTCACACAACACCTCCAGTAGTTACACATTTCTTATTGTGACAGTCTATAAGCATTTGGCTTAAATAAGTGTGATCAACATGATGGGAATGGTCTCAAACCAAAGCAGAAGTCATACAAGAGGAAGAGAGTAACAGAATGATGAAAGCTTCATTCAGACAGATCTTTGACACAAATCATAAAAAATACTAAAATTATGAAATATGACTACCAGGTTACCATCCCTCCCGGAAACCTTTTAACTGCAGTCCATGAGTGTTTATGATTTCATAAGATTGAAGGCCCAAAAGATGTAAGGACAGATTTGTGGTGGGTTAAGCCCCATCTAGTGGAAAAGTTAACAAGCATTCCTGCACTCAGACAGCATCATTTAGACAGACTTATAGAACATGCTGCACCTGGAGAAGCAGAGCTTAAAACAGGATGACTTGCCACAAACTGGGGGAGAAGGAATTCTTCCAGGAGGAAGGACACTGCTAGGGGTTTCTAGTAAACTCCAGTAGGAAGAGACACACAGTCTGTGACAGTTGCTAAACCTTTCCTTCATCCCTTTGTTTGGTGCAGACTTACAGATCAAATGCCTTGAAGGGTTATTTAAATCCAGCAACCTCTGGTGGGATCCAGAAAATGGCTTCACTGCTTAGAGATGAGGACAATAAACTAGGCTTTGAAAAGACCTCAGGAGTTCACTGAATTCCCACTGGGGATGGGAAGATTGCTCAGGACAGGAGGATTTCCTGTAGGAACCAGGGTAAGAGTCTCAAGGGCTATGTCTACACTACGAAAAGTTAGTTCTAATATGCCAATTCAAACTAATAAATTCAAGTTTAGTTCGAACTAACACAAACTTAATAGTGCAAATTAACAACATGGACTAATTCGAGCAAACATTAGTTCAAATTAGTCCACTTTGTTAACTCAAACTAACTGCCCTTATTTCAAACTTATTAAGTTTGAACTAAGGGTTAATCCTTGTCTACATCATACTTAGTTCAAATTAATGATCGAATTAAGAGGTTTGTTCGAACTAACCAGCAGGTCTTACTAGTTCAAACTAAGCTTTCATTAGTTCGAATTAAAGAATTCCTTATTTTGAACTAATGAAAGCCTAGTGTAGACAGGTACTAAGCTAGTTCAAGCCTCCTTAATTCGAACTAACTTGCCAGTGTAGACATATCCAAAGGTACTGTATGTTCAAGCCCAAACTGAGGGTTGGCTAATTAGAAGGTCTCATAACCTGTCACATCGTCTACATAAAAATGATACTGAAAAAAATGTAACATTAAGGAGAAAATATTATGTCAAGGAATCTGACAGACTAATTTTCTAGCCACACTGTACTTTCAAATTGGTGAAAAAAGAACAGAAAGACTCTTGTAGGATTTTTGTTTGTTTGTTTGTTTGTTTGTTTGTTTGTTTGTTTGTTTGTTT
>ML681993.1:15905770-15959649 GCA_007922195.1 Podocnemis expansa | reverse complement strand
TTTGTTTGTTTGTTTGTTTGTTTGTTTGTTTGTTTGTTTGTTTGTTTGTTTGTTTGAAGTCTCTGATGTAACTATGAACTGTTGGTTTTTGTTATGTTTATGAATTGTTAAACACATAAAATCAAGTCTTGATTATCAAAAGATCTAAACTGAAATTCAAAATGTTTGGAAAATCAAGAGTTCTGGAAATCAGAAGAATGCAAAACAACAATGAAGAAGTAGGCAGAATAGTGCAGAATAGAATCCTGTAATTATAATATCCCATAATAATTTGTTTCACAGATGATAAAACATGCACTTCTGACCTAAATTACTTTTATTTCACCTCAATAAAAACAGTACACATGAAATTCTTCAGAAGGGAAAAAGCACTGGAATTGGTGCTTAGACACCACAGGCAGAGAGGTACAAGCAGCATATAGCCTTCAACCAACTCTAAATCTGCTTTCAGTCACATATACACAACATGACCTCCCAGTTTCTTAAAGCCTAATTGAAATCAGCATCTGCAGAAAGAAAAGATGTCTGAAGTGGAGCCCAGGCAAGACTAACACGATCTTTGTAGGAAGAGTGAGGTGCCTGCTTCCACTGTAGTAGTCCCCATCTTCAGGAGCATTTTTTCTGAAACTATTAAATCATTCTGCAGCCTTACTCTGCTGGATGCCCAAATTAACATCTTACATCAATGGCTAGCCAGAAGATAGCACTCCATCCTACTAGACACAGACCTAATCATGGTAATATACATGTTCATGACCTCAGGCTTGCTTACAGCAACTCGTTACTTGTAGGAATGAAATAGCACACTCTGAGAAGGCTCCAACTAGGACAAAACACATCAACTACTGTAGCAATTTGATACTTCCTTTGATGTTTTGTGCATCCTATTTAATAAGACACATTCTCTTTGATCATTTAATTTTTACCGTTAGATGATCAATGCATAGGTTGGTTTGCTGATTTAAGGTTTGTTCCTTGGGATGGTTTGATACAGCAAGTTCTCACTAGAGAAGTGGTTTTCAAACTTTTTTCCAAGTTAAAATAAATCGTTTCTGCCCATGATCCAACAATAACATCTTTGCATAATGCATTCCAGTCTTTCCACGTGCGCAGCAGGGGCCACTGTAACCCAGTACCTGAAGGTCTGTGATCTGGGTCTGGGTCATGACCCCTAGTTTGAAAACCACTGCTCTAGAGGGAGTGGTCCAGAGTTCAAATGGAGTATTGATTTGCACTAATAGAGCCTCATTGTTATGGGCATACATGTACCCTCATGATTTTATACTACTGCAATGCCATTCATTTCTTCTTACTGATAAATTCCTTTGGGCAATGCCCTTGTACCTGTTCTGTGAGACACTGAGCACACCTTTGAGATGGTACAAATAAATAAACTATAATGAAGCTTACTAGCACAGACTTCATAGCATACTTGCTAGGTAACTGGGAGGCTGTGAAAAGCTGTATCTGTATGTTTGTTAATATCTCTCCTGCAAAATGTTTGACCTTTGCACTTGGAGGAGTTCCCATGTGGAAGAGGGGCACTAAGGCAAATTTTGCATTGGCTATAGCCCCTTCAAGCCCCTCCCAGTGCCATTCCTGTCCATGTGTCTGAGTGTTAAATTATAAATTGTTTCTCTCTAGCTCTCTTTTTTTTTTGGGGGGGGGGGGGCAGCCTGACTGTTCTGATTGGTCTGTGGTTTAATGCATCTCCTCAGCTGATGAACAAATCATGCCCTCTAATGTTGTCTCAGTGCTGCCTTTTTACTCCCAAGACACAAACCTGCGTGCACAGTACTATAGTCCCCCAAATTCAATTACCTTAAAGTGGTGATAATATATTCATATGTTTTGTTTAGCAGCAGTGAATACTTTCTGAAGTAAATACACTATATTATGACAAAAGGTGTGTGCAATTTTCTAAAACAGTAGCTTTAAATTATATATTTTATAGCAGCTTCCCTGTGTTTTGTACATTTATTTGCCACCTCCACGTAACAATATCAGGGAGTTGCAACCCTCAGTTTTAGACCCACTCTTCTAGGCTCTCCTTAAGCCTAGAAGAGTCTGTTCTTACTGTACTAAAGAACTAGACATACAAAACTGAAATACACTTCTTATGCATAATCTGTTAGCAAGATTTCACCATACAAACAAATCTAAAAGATATGCAGCTCTCTTAAATTTAGGGCTTGTCTACATGGGAACTTCCTGGAAAATTAATTTGAATTAACTAATTAATTTATAGTAGATTAGTTCAACCATATTGAACCCCGGTGTAAACACTCTAATTCAGAATTAAAGTGGTCTTACTTCTGTTTATTTTAATTCACTTCCAAAGTTAAAATAAGCTAAATGAAATTAAAGCCACTTGAATTCTGATTAACAGCATTCACACCGGGATTTAATGAGATTTATGCTTAAACTTATCCATGAAAATTCTCACCTTCATTTCATTTAGATTAATTTTCCTAAATGTCCCTGCAGAGGTAAGTTCCCTCAGTCTTTCATCTGGACAGACATTGAGTTTTATGTGTGTACTGTATTGTTTAATTTAGATGGTAAGAACAGTGACCAGTTCTTCCATTATGTATTATATAATGCAGTGGTTGTTTCTCAGGCCCCAATGGAAAAAAATTATTTATGACCATGACACAGTCATGGCCTGCCAGTCACACTGAAGCAGCCATGCAGGAGAGCTGTATGTGAGTCATGTGACTCCTACAGCCCCCTGCTGCAGCAGGCAGGCAGGCAAGCACCAGTGCCTAACCACCCTGCCAGGGCTTGAGTAGCTGGGGGCCAGTGTCCTTTGAAATCTCCCACCACTGCTTCTTTCCCCTTGTTAGGAGTGGTAGCAGTGGCGAAAGATTGAAAATTATGGTGGCTGCAAACTGCCCCCTACTACCCAGGAAATTTAGAAGGCCATGGGCCTTGAGTGCAGGTAACAGCAGAACAGTCTGCTGCTACTACAGACATATCAGGCTCTTTCCAAATTTTCCCCAACTGTACCCAGAAAATGTAAAAAGAGGTTGGGTGTCCAGGAACTCTGGTGGGGGCCAGCGTCCTTTCACATTTCTCCCCACAACTTGGGGGTGGGGGGAAGCAGGAGATCAAAGGGAAATTTAAGAGGATGCTAGCTGCCTGGAGTCTGAGTAGTAGCAGGGCCTCCAGCGTCCCTTTGAATTTGCTGCCACTGTTACCACTTGAGGGGCAAGTAACAGCCTCGGCAAATTTGAAAGGACGCTGGCCACACCTGCACCGCAGCCAGCCAGCAACCTTCTTCCTGAGGCTGCTACACCCTGGATGGAAGCAGCTGCGGGAAATTTCAAAGGACACCAGCGGGATGGCTGATGTCCTTTTAAACTTCACATGGCTACTACCCCCTGGGTGGAACAGCCAGCCAAAAGGCAGAGCGGGACAGCCCAGAGGCTGGGCTCTGCTCTCCCACCCCTCCCCTGGGCCGGCTGTTCCTCCCTCGGGGTGGGGTGGACTGGCCCAGAGGTGGGGTAGAAGAGCAGACCTCCACCCCTGGACCAGCCTGTTCTGCCCCGGCAGAGGAGCTGGCTCAGGGGAGGGACAGGAGTGTGGGGCCAGCCTCTGGGCCTGCCTGCCCCACCCCCCCAGCTCAGGGAGATGTGCGGGGACCTGCCCCACAGGCCATTGCCGAGAGCCCCACACTCCCCTAAAAACAGCCCTGACTCTGTGGGGGGGCCACTCCTGTTTCTGGGCCCCCCGATCAGGGGACACTGCAGCAGGTGCCCGGGCCCAGTTCCCAGTTCTTACCTACCAGGAGGCTGGACCCATTGAGACTCTCAACACACTTGGTTATTGAAGGAATTTTTAAAAATGGATCTCTTTATCTTTTGGGTTGCCAACCCCTGATTTAGCCGTTCTCCCTGGCAGTGAGGAAGGGAGCCGCTTCCAACACCAGCACGTTCCCTGCCACTGCTCTGCAGCGAGACTCTGACTGAGGGCAGCAGTTTCCCCTCCCCGCCTGGGCTAGCTGCTGGATGGGGCCAAATGAACCAGAAATATGTTGTAGTGGGAAGGAAAGAGGCTGCTCTAGCTTGTTTTGCCCCTGCCAGTGAGTGCTAAGCACCCCCTATTTTGTTTCCATGGTGCTTCGACCCCTGAGCACCCATGGAATTGAAGTCTTTAGAGTTAGTATAGTAATTACTATGCCAGTTGTTGTTTAGCCTGAGCATACTTAAAGCCCACTACAGGCTTCCTGAAACGTATATAAACTCTGACCCTTTTTCAGTAAACACTAACCACAGAATGAGTAATCGCATGCTTGTCAACTCATGGTAATTTACCCCATGAGTGCAGAACTACGTTTTCAGAATTAGTATGCTACTATCATACCCTGTGTCAGCATTCGCACAATATGTAACCTGGACTAACAATACTATTACACAGGCTTCTATCCTAGAGTGACCTAATGTCTCAATTTCATAGGAAGCATTCTGATATTTGGGACTTTCTCTTATATAGGTGCCTATTAGTCCACCTCTTGTCCTGATTTTTCACATTTGCTATCTGGTCACCCTATTGTATCCTAAGATTCTTGGCAGTACAACTCATTCTGTCACTTAGTGTTTGCATTATCAGGGTGTTGTGCAGCAACTTGATGTTCACTCTTGGGATTGTGGGAGGAAATGCTATTTCCTGGCAATAACCAAATTGGTGCAGTAGTGTGTATGGATGCTCCCCTTTCTAACTACCAGGCACCGAGACCAGCAGCTTTTTATGGAGATAACACCCTCTGCACCAGTTAGAAAATGTTTGCAGGGGTTTTAGAGGCTGTCTTGGGGCTGGAGATGATGGAGGCAGGAGCTTGCATTCACTAGTAGCACAGTAGCACCAACTGAATACTGAATAAGGCCATGTGGACATGGGGGGTTGACTGAGCAGATACTGTTTCTAATAGCAGATGCTCCCTATGCATACAGCTGCTGCTGGGCCGGAAACATGGGCATGTGCTGATGGGACCGCATTGTAATGGAATCATGGCTGACCAGCACCTACATGAAGAAAGATTCAAAGGGGCAGCCATGTTAGTCTAGTAAAGCAAAAAAAGCAAGGAGTCTTGTGGCACTTAAAGACTAACAGATTTATTTATCGCATGAGCTTTCATGGGAGAATATCCCACTTCGTCAGATGCTTTGAAGAGGGAGAACTTACAGAATTGGATGAAAATAGATGCAGGGGAGTGTAAGACATAGAATCAGGTCATACTGCAGCAGCAAATCAGAGCATTTGTAAGGATTCAAACTCAAGGAAACAGCTCACAGAGGGAGGGTGAAGTCATGCAGCTGTGTGAGGGCTCACCTTGCACTTGAATGAAAGCACCCAGATAACAGTCAGAAATAGTGCAGAAGTGTATTGCTGTTACCTGTAAAAATTGGCAATCCCAGACTATTACACACCTATTGGAAATCAGTATGAAGTTGGAATATCTCCATTTTGTGCAGTGATCATGGTGATTTGCAAAACAATGATTGCTGAGCTGTGCACCATCCTTGTCAACACTGGAAATATTCCTAAATGATTGCAGCATTTGAGTAGATAAGCTTCCTGAACTCTGCAGTTATGACTTATGGGATAGTCATATACCAGTACCCCGCTCCACATTTCAAGGAAGAGAGTTATTTTAACAGGATCATGTCATTACTAGGCTGGTCCTTGTGGACTTCCACATCATATACTTGGACAGTTATACTAAATATGCTGGAAGGATGCATGATGCTATAGTGTTCCAAAAGTTGGGTTTCAGTTTCTCTCTTAGTTTGGGCAAGCAACACATTGCTGCTTTCTTCCCAAAGGCTGGTAACTACCATCTGTGATTTGAAGTGACCAAGCATACCTTCTGCTGCCATGATTGACAAAGCTATAAACTGATGTGCACCAGCAGGACAAAAGGCAGTTAACTACATATTGAGCAAGACAGAAGGTTGATGGAATATGCCTTTGTCTGACTAAAGACAAGATGGCACTTCTTACTGATTTATCTGGCATGGGACACTCTCCCTGTGAGCAAGGCATGTTGCATAACTGACAATATACATGAATTTAAAAGAGAGTACTTTGGGATGGACTGGGATGCTGGCAATTATGAATCAGAAGGTAACAGACAACCACCTCTTATTGCTGTAGGGTCTGTTAAAGCAAAGGACATATGGAAGGCCTTTTGTACATAAGGGGTGCTTATTTGACCCACATGAAGCTCTTACATAGTGCACTGAGGCCAGTACACTCCATTTTCAGGTAGTGTTTATAGACACATTGAAGAAAGATACCTTTCTCTTCATCTTTATTGAAATTCACTGACACTAAACAAGTGGGCAAGTTAGATACCCAGTTTAATGAAAGTATGTGAAAACATAAGATATATGATAAAACTTGTCACTTACAAGCACTGTATAAATCATTAGTATATCTTTTCTCTTTCTGGTGCATTACATCAGGTGTAGAAAGAAACTGATGGTAGTGGTTCATGGTTCACTGGCTGTGATGCATAATTCATAGCACATGGAAATGAGGCTCCTGACTCCTGGGGTTTATCCCTGTGGCACATGACCTTGAACAGTTAGCAAACACAAGCCTACAAAACTCTATCTCACTCCCTCATCTCATAATCATAATCATGGTGGGGATGTTCTGAAAGCAGCTCCTCCTAAGTCTCCATTCTTCATTTCTCCAGCACTGTGTGCTTTTCTGATTCTCTGGAACACTTCTTATACACTTCAATTATCAAGTGATCTCTGCTCCTCCGATGCTTTGTTCTCCAAATTCAGAATCTTGTTACTAACACTTACTGGTTCCCCAGTTGCCAGGCCATCCCTCGATGAGTCTAATGTAGTTGCACTTGTCTCTGGAAGACTCACAACGGGGAAAAATTGAGTGCCCTTGAACCAGATATTGTTATTCTTGATCTACACAGCTTTAAGTGAAAAGTAACAATTTTTGTTTCAACGAATGCTATGTCCCTTGCATTTTAGAAGAAATGATGAGTTAATTTTACCTTCCAATTAACCAATACATTTTTAGGTGGTTGTGGGGGTAGACAGTTATTGAAAAATATAGCAACAATGATGATTATATTGCACTTTTCAGGATGCTGCAACTTTAAAGATATGGTGCTGCTTGCAATACCAGAATTGAAGAAAGACCAGTTATTCTAGTCATGAGAGATAAAACCCTCCATTTCTGGCAAAGAAATCTTTCTGCATGTTGTGACAGATGAACTGATTAGCAACTGGACAAAGCTTGCACATTACAATGATGGCAGAGGGAAGCTTGCCCTACTATGGAATGTCAAATACTGCCTGGAATATGAACAGAGTGAAAAATTACATTTTAACTTCTCATGAATGGACCAATATCAGATCAGTAAAAAACCAGCTGCTGCAGTGGTGGCAGAGAGTCTTAACAGACAAGTGGTCTTAGAGGATAGCAAGTGCCTTTAAGCACAGTTTTATTGTAATTTACATTTTGTCTGGGATGTGGTCTTTAATGAGGACATCCTCCAAAGAAGACCAACATCTTAGCACAAAATCTAGAACGTGCCAGAGTACTGCATACATTTGTGATCTGTAGAGGACTCATCCTACAGAGACTAGGAACTGGAACCTTTACATGGTAGAATAGGAGTTGGTCGGTAGCCTTCCTCTACTTTCACTCGCAAGGGCCATCTGCTTTTAGAATTCTGTTAACTGGTTTACAAGAAAGAAAGAAAGAAAGAAAGAAAGAAAGAAAGAAAGAAAGAAAGAAACTGACTTTAAAAACTAGAGTCAATACACTTTTTTTTCATTTGTATGTGGCAATTCACAAGTTAAAGGAGGTAGGATTTGAATGAGAAGGTAATAAACAATCTACAAATTCATGTATGTGGAGGGAAAAAAAAAGTTAGTCCCAAACAGAAACAGTATTGGAAACACTGAGTATTCAAAAATCTTGAGTCAGTCCCAAATCATGAAATTGCCTCAAAATAAATGTTGGGCCTTGATTATTTATCTTTTGCTTTTAAGGTTTTGTTTGGTTGGTTACTTTGGTTTGGTTTCTGCAAACCAGAGGGTTAAGAACTTTTTTTTTTTCTGTAAAAGTTTACATTCCCAAATAATCACAAGACTCCAGAAACTGGTTAAAAAAAAAATTCATCTAATATTGCCAGGCTTGCAATAAAATCATGAGTTACTAACACTACATAAGTTTCAAGTTGCTTGTTTTTTTTTTTTTTAAGCTGTGATTCACAGTCCAGGAAATATATAAGACCTCAAATTCTGAACTGAACACAATAAATTCAGAGGAATGATAGTATAAAGTAAGCTAATATAGCAAAATCCATACAATTCCAGCAGGCAGAACTAAAACAATAAGAAAAAAATGCTAGAGGTAAGAAAATAAATTATACAAATAAAACCCTGTTGGTAAAAATTAAGTGATGGAAAAAGAGATAGAAGAGAAGATGAAACTGAAGAGTTCCAGGATATCCAAATAAACAGGATGGAGATGTCAGGAAAAAGTATCTTATCAGTGTTAGCAAAAAGAGCTTTGTTCACTAGGGGAAAGAGGACAAAGATAACAAGAAGATGACAAAAGATAATTCAGTTTACAATATAGACTTTTGCAGTCATGATACTTTTTTAACTCTTGTGTTTGCAGACAATTTAGTATTTATTTCTTCTAGAAAATTTGATCAAAAACCATTGTGAAGCAGGTGCCAAATCTTGGAGTCAAATTCAATAATCCAGAAAAGCAAGACAATGTGCTGTTTTCAGAGATCAAAACATTTTCATTAATGGAAGATCACTCTACAATGTTTAAAGTATTTATTTCATTTACTGTTATATTTACATAGTCTGAGGAAACTGATACAAGATTATCCTTATTTTCTAGGAAACAAATATAGCAAAAACAGCATAATATGACAATACGTAGTATCTCTAAATCAAAACTTTTAATATACATATGAAACCAAATATAACGTCAACAAAATTTATATTTTAGGATTTTGTTTTCTGTATAATCAAGGATATTTGAAAAAGTACTACCAACCTATTCTCTTTTTTTTCTGAGAAAAACGGTTGAGCTGGACTTTCTTGTGTTGATAAAATGTTAATTTTTTTCCTCATTTTAATTGTGTTTGTAATAGGAACACAGAATCAGATCCACAAAGGTATTTAATTTCTGTGGTGGTGTCCTCTGTCCCTGAGCAGCAGTGGTGTTCCTGTCAAACGGCATGATCCTTTAATAGAAATTTCTGATTACAGATACAAGGACATAGAAGACATTAAGGGTACATCTATACTGGAAAGCTTTTTTCAAAATAAGGAGGCTTATTTTGAAAAAACTTTTTACCTGTCCATGTCGGCATTTTGTTATTTTGAAACAAACTCTTTGTTAGTTTGAAAAAAAATGAAGCGCTATTTCAAAATAACTAAACCTGCTTTTATTTTGAAAGAGCTATTCTTTTGAAATAGTTATTTAAAAAAAAAGCCATTCCAAGCTGCGGAATTGTTTTTTTCAAAATAATGACCGTATACTTTCCCTGCCTTCCCCTATTTCAAAATAATAATTCCTACCTTATTTAAAAATAGAGTCTTCACTAGACCACTATTTTGAAATAATAAATTTGAAATAATGTTATTTTGAAATAATAATTTCAAAATAAATTTGAAATTGTTTTTTTAAATAAGTATTTTGCAATATCTTTGGCAGTGTAGACATAGCCTAAGAGAGAACTGTTCTTGGGAATAAGAAGTGTTTGAGAGGCGATCTTCACTGTTTCTTTAAAGGACAGGAACCAGGAGCTTTTGCAGAGAGGACAAGGCTCCACTTTAGCCAGAACAGTTGGGGACATGCTGAGAGATAGAGAACAGCATAAAGATTCCCTCCTGCCTCCTCATAGCAGAGCAGACTCCATCAGGAAAAAGCTTGCTGATCAGCCTGAAGGATACTTAAGGAAAAGCAAGTTCCAAAGGGGTAGCCGTGTTAGTCTAGTAAAGCAAAAAAAAAGCAAGGAGTCACGTGGCACTTAAAGACTAACAGATTTATTTATCACGTGAGCTTTCGTGGGAGAATATCGCACTTCGTCAGACGCTTTGAAAAGGGAGAACTTACAGAATTGGATGCAAATAAATGCAGGGGAGTGTAAGACATGGGATCAGGTCATACTGCAACAGCAAATCAGAGCATTTGTAAGGATTCAAACTCTAGGAAACAGCACACAGGGGGGAGGGTGAAGTCAAATTACCTGTTATAATGTGAAAAGAATCCATGGTCACGATTTAGCCCTGCTTTCACACAATTTAATTTGCATATTAGTTCGATTTCGGCTGTTTCTCTCTAAAGTCTTGATGTCCCATTGATTTTCTTGACAACCATTGTTAACAAATCATCAATGCAGTGATTAGGAAGATAGAACTGCTCAGCAGCTGGTTTTTTTATGTTGTGATTTCTGATGTCAGTTTTGTGTGCATTTATTCTTTTGCGTAGGGATTGTCCTGTATGTCCAATGTATAAGGCTTGGGGGCATTTCCAACACATAGTGGCATAAATCACATTAGTGGATGAGCAGGTGAAGGACTCTGATGGAGTAGATGGCTTGATTAGGTCCTATGATGGTGTCTTTGTGCAGACATGTGGACAAAGTTGGCAGCGTGGTTTATTGCAGGGATATGTACCTGCTTTAATGTTTCTGTTGTTAGGTCGGTAGTTGCTGGTGAGTATCTGTTTAAGGTTTGGGGGTTGTCTGTAGGCAAGAAGACGTCTGTCTCCCAAGGCCAGAGAGAATGAGGGGTCATCTTTTAAAATAGGCTGGAGGTCCTTAATGATCTGTTGTAGAGGTCTGACTTGAGGGTTGTATGTGGGGACCAGTGGCATTCTATTGTTCTTTTTGGAGCCTTTCCTGTAGTAGTTGACTTCAGGGTACCGTCTGGCTCTGTCAATCTTTCTTTATTTCTCCAAGCAGGTACCACTGTTTTAAGAAAGTTTGGTAGAGATCCTGAAGATGTCTGTCTCTGGCTGAGGGATCAGAGCAAATGTGGTTATATCTTAGGGCTTGGCTGTAAACAATGGATTATGTGGTGTGTTTAGGATGAAGCTTGAGGGATGTAGATAACTATACCGATCAGTAGGTTTTCGGTATAGAGTGGTGTTGATGTGTCTTTTCACATTATAACAGGTAATTTGACTTCACCCTCCCCCTCTGTGTGCTGTTTCCTAGAGTTTGAATCCTTACAAATGCTCTGATTTGCTGTTGCAGTATCACCTGATCCCATGTCTTACACTCCCCTGTATTTATTTTCATCCAATTCTGTAAGTTCTTCCTCTTCAAAGCATCTGATGAAGTGGGATATTCTCCCATGAAAGCTCATGCGATAAATAAATCTGTTAGTCTTTAAGTGCCACAAGACTCCTTGCTTTTTTTAAGGAAAAGCAGTCAGCTAAAAAAGAAACTAGCAGCGGTCCCACATCTGGCTACTCTATAAATCAGCTCCAGAGGGTCAAGCTGAGGGCTCCTGCTCTAGGAAAGACTAGAAAATGTGATTAATGAAACTCAGATTCTGGGGTGAAAGCTGTGAAGACACCTGGGGGAGGAGAACGTCAACTTAAAGTCAACCATGTTAAGTCAATTTAGAGCATTCACATTGGAAACTCCTGGCAACTGCCTGCATCCACACTAGCAGGTGCTAGGTTGACCCTTCCTGGTGGCCAAGAACTCTGGAAAGGGGCCTGGAGGCCACTTAAGTTGACTTAAGGGCTATTCCCCATCTACACTGTCTTATGTTGATGCAATAAGTGAAACTTGAGCCTTAAGTCAAGCTTGAGAGGTGACGTTATTAAGTTGACATAAGGAAGCGCTTAAGTTGACTTAATAAAAATCCAGTGTCTCCTCAGGAGTCCACAGGTAGATTTAAGCTTCCTTAAGTCGACCTAAGGCACCTGTATAGATATACCCTATTATAGCGTACTTACAAAGAGGAGAGCTGAGAATTACTGTTTATGGAAGGAATTAAAAAGGATAATCTTAAGAAGGAACAAGAAAGGAGTCGCAGACCAGCAGCTGTCTTCAGGCACAGAAGAGTCTCCTGAAGGAATGAGGCATGATAGACTCAGACTGTAAGGTCAGAAGGGACCATGATCATCAGTCTGACCTCCTGCACAATGCTGGCTGCAGAAACTCACCCACTCCGTCCTGCAATAAACCTATAACCTATAACTAAGTTGTTAAAGCCCTCAAATAATGATTTAAAGACTTTAAGGTATAATGAATCCATCAGCAACTGAGTCAACCCCCATGCGACAACAGATGGCAAAGACCCCCCAGAGCCTTTGCCAATCTGCCCTGGAGAAAAGTTTCTTCCTGACCCCAATGTGATGATCAGTTAAGACCCTGAGCACATAGGCAAGACTCATCAGTCAGACACCGAAGAAAGAATTATCTATAATAACTCAGAACCCGTCCCATTAATCGTGCCATCAGCATATCTACCACCAGTAGTCAAAGATCAGTCAATTGACAAATTAGGCTGTCCCATTATACCATCCTTCCATGAATTTATCAAGCTCAGTTTTGAAACCAGCTAGACTTTTTGCCCCCATTGCTCCCTATGGAAGGACCTTCCAGAACTTCACTCCTCTGATGGACAGAAACCTGCATCTAACTAGATGGCAAGTTGGGCTAAGGCAAATGTACCTGGGTAAATTTAAGATTCTATTTGTGCTTCTGGCTGTCGTTAATGAATGAGATCTTTGGATGCGAGGTGTTTGTTGATGAAAATGCCTGTCTAGACTTGTTTATAACCTGTACAAAGGGAAGGGAGGCTGACCTCACTTGCAGTGACACACCTGATCAAAAGGGCAGAGGACACCAAGGTGATATCCACACCAAGTGTCATTAATTACAAAAGGCTAAATACCTTTTGTGGATTTGAGTTTCAGGCCCATAAAAGCTGCCATCCCAGATCAGAGAACTAACCAACTCTCACAGTAGCTAGTGACTTGTATTGTTTTTAAAAGCTTACTTGGATTCTGTAGTTAAATGGGAATTAATAGTAAATAGATTTTTTTACTCAGTTTACAAAAAAAAAAAAAAAAAGGCTCCATCTCCCCAAAACTTCAGTGTACTTTAGATATTCATCTGTTTTATAACAAAAAAAAGAAATTAATTTATGGTATCTTCAGTCCTTGCTTGGAAAAATCCACATAGGAGACTACACAGGACAAAACTACTAAGGAAGCTATATTTGGTCTAGAGAAGTATGAAGAGAAATGGGAAAAACTCCAACTCCTATTAATCACAAGTTTTAAAATCAGAACAAGAAAACCTTAAAGATATCATTAAAGATGAACTAAATGAACATCCTAAGATAATCTGTAAGCAATTGTTTTCCCACCCTTCTCCAAGCAGCTTGGGTAAATCTATAAAATTCTCATTCAGTTTTGTTATAAACTAAAACTGTATTCTCAAATTGGTAAAACCTGTGGCATATCACAAGTAACCCTGCAGGTCGCAGTTCGCTTGCTGTTATATATATGACCAATCACCCTCTAGTCTCCACACACACACACACACACACACACACACACACACACACGTCCACCTTAATTCTGCACGTGGCATCAAATTCTGTTAGTGTATGGGGGTCACACACCTACTGATTCAATGTTTTACTTATTTATGCCTCTGATAAATCTGGTCCTTAGTTACTAAACAAGGGATAATTTTGTGAGAGAGATCCAGGTTAAATCACCACTCTTTTTAGTTGCTGGACTTTGGTTTGGGGGAAATTTAATAGGAAGAGGTGCCAAGGCCAAACAGTATTTGCCCAAACACCCCCTACCTGCTTACGTGTACAAAATGATAGGGCTGCTTTGCCAAACAATCTCTTTGGCTTGTGCTGGGTTACAAGTCACTTGAGTGTTAAATGCAGGGGTGATGAAATGTTGTTCCCCTTAGTGCATGTGCAAATGGCAACAGAACTATGCTTAGCTTATTCTCATTGAAAGGTCACTATCATCTGAATAGAACTAGCTAAGCAGGAAACGCAAACGCCAGAGCCCTGTGAAGGTGGAGAAGGTGCACGTACCACCATTCAGGCCTTGAAGTGTGGTCTCAGCCTAAGAACTCCATGCATGTTTAAACTTGCTCTCCCACCATTCAAAGATAGAGATCATTAAGATTCCATTAGGAGTCTTCTGTTTTGTTACGTGCTCACTAGAGCTGAAAACATCTGCTATAGGGCAGTGCTCCTGTCCAGCTTCACGACTGAGGTTCATCCACTGGCTATGTCTACACTAGAGGGCTCAGATAAGTCAACTTAAGGTCAATTTTAAGTTGATTTTATTAAGTCAACTTAGAGAGTCTCCATTTGTTTAAGTTGACTTTATAAAGACAACTTAAGCCAGGGGACCATTTAAAGTCAATTTAACAAAGTCAACTTTAAATGGGTCCCCTGGCTTAAGTCGACTTTATTAAGTTGACTTTAATGGCCACATTTAGTTTAGTTGACTTAGCTCTTAATGTCGACTTTAAGGGTGAGAGTTATTAAGTCGACTTAAGCAAGTGCTTAAATTGGCTTAATAAACTCTAAATGTAGCCCTGGAGTTGCTTAAGTTGACTTAAACCTACAGTGTAGACACACCCACTAAGTGCTGACAACCTTCAACAGCTGAGAATCAGAAAGCTGGTTCTATCCTTAAGAGATTGACCCACAAAAGTCAGAGTAGAGAAGCAGGTGGTAGAAGAAAGTAACGGTGCGCAGCAGGGCGTCTGTTGAAATGCAGCCAGTGGATCAGCAAGCTGAGTGGCCGGAAGGTCAGGTGGCAGAGTATTAAGCAGAACAAAGGGCAGCTGGAATAGTGGACAGAATGTAGTGGCCATACAGCAGAGCAAGCAAAGTGCCTTCCCCTCACACCTCAAAACAAGGTGGGAAGTGACTTCTACACCATAGGTTTGGGGCTTCCCTGACTAAGGGTCACACATATGAGTGGGGTGCTGTGAAAGGAGGAGTACATTAAAGAAACTTTTTCTTCTTGGATTTAAGAACCTGAGACAAAAAGGAACTGCTCAATATATTCTGGGTTGGGTATATTGTTCATGGTTTCATACATGTAAATCCAGCTTTCAACCTTTGCCCAAGTTAATGCTGGGTTAACTGTTTTCCCTTTTATTAAATGTCTCTTTTCTACACTCAGGACAGGTCTACATTGACAGGTGGCAAATTTGCTGCCATCAGTTCACTCTTCCGGGTTTGACTGAGTGGTCTGTTAAGATGAGCTCAATCCAGCTAGAGCTTGATGCTGTAACTCCAACCCTGCAAGCAGGGGCGCCGCTACACATAAATATTAGGGGGAAGCCCAGCCTGTCAGCCGCCAGGGCCCCAATCCATTCCCTCCACTGCCACTGTTCTCCTGAGCCCTTCCCAACCTCCTACCTGGTGGCCCCCTGAGCCCTTCCTTAACCTCCCCTTGTCCCACCGCTGGTCCCCGCTGCCCCAGGCCGACCCCCTCCCCTGTGCCTCCTCCTCACCGGGCTGTCATGCCTGTCCCCGGACTGCCCCCCCCCCACATCCCTTACCTGGGTGCCAGAGGGAGAGTGGGCCTACAGCACAGGCTGAGGTTCCCGGCATGACCCTGATCTGACCATGCTCAGAGCAGGTTCATGCCAGAGCGGGAGTTTTAAAAACTCCCAGGCCCAGCCTAGGGCAGCTTCCTACCAGCTGGAAGATTCTCTTCTGGCCAGGTAGAGGCCACAACTGACAGCTTCCCGTTGCCCGAGCAGTGTTCCCTGCACGGGGGCATGATAGTGTACCCCCACACAGTTTAGAGGGTGCACTACTCAGGGGCTGGCCCTTAGTTTCATGGGTGCTGAGGCCCCCAGAGCCCTCCCCAGCGACACCAGTGACTGTAGGTAGACTAGTGCTAAGTTGGCCAGATGACATTTCCATTCGACTTAGCCAGGTGTGTACAGGGAGGTAAATGAGAGTTACTAACACAAAGAGAGATATGCAAGGTATTTTACGTACCTTGAGTATCTCACTTCCATTGCTGCCAAAAAGTGCTGCAAGTGTCAACTAGGGCTGAGTCTCTGTTCTTCTGAGAGGGAGAGTATTGCCACTAGAGAAACTGAAGGGGTGGTGTGTAATTGTCCCAGTCAGCCAGTTATTTTTTTAAAGGAATTAGTGGATATTGAGTCAAAACCTTGTTGCTGCTGACATCAACTGGCAGAAAGGCTACATAACTTTTTGTTAAGTAATTCCTCAAAAAAGATGGCTTAGAATAAAAATTTTACATTTGTTTTGTTCATCGGTTGTGGTGCTGGAATTGTGTGAGATTATGTTTCATATAGTCCATATGCAGAATGCTGGAGTTATTCACTATAGAAACTTGTACCTTCAGACCTTCATTCTGTAGAGTTAGGTACTTATTGAGCAGTCTGATAAAATTTATCAAATCTTTAGCATTTTTAAGACATCCAACAGAAGTTGTATATGATAAAAGTCAAGAATCATAATTCAGGTTCAAGTTATTTCTAAACTACACTGTCTTTGTCAGCATACCCTGTAAACTCCACCAAATACATCAATCCCGTTGAAGAAATTCATAGGCTATTCTGGCAAAAATGGGGCCAACGTTTGTTCTCCTCTTCAAAGAGTCTGCAGGGAATGTTTGTTTTTTTATGTCCAATTCTGCACAGGAATAATTAGGCACCAATGAATATCTAAAGAAATATTTGGACTTCCAAGCTCAGATATTGTATTACTTAACCAGTAACATGGAAGAGAGATAGGTGAACCTGGTTTATCTAAAACATTATTAAGAATTCCATCACAATGTTACATTAAAACTTGAAAAGCTGAAGAGTTCCCAAACAAATTCTTTGAAGTGGAATAGCAAAAACCACTATATCAACTGACCAATCAAAACTCAGCTGCCTGCCACTCACAGACATTGGACAGCTGTCTCCAGTTCCCCCACTGAGCTGCTAACATGGTCTTCAGCTACAAAAGTACAACTTGGCTCAGGGGAAGTATGCATAAAACACAGAGCCCAGCCCATGCAGCTAGGCTGTGAATGCCACAGGGGGTGAAAAAGTGTGGGGGTAGACAAAAAACAGATTAACTACTATCTTTTTAATTCATATGACCCCTGTCTCAGCAGCTCAGTCAATAGGCACTGTATGGTATTAAAAAACCCACAACACTTTCACATAGTATCCTCAGCATTTAATCAACGAACATTTGCTTCTAATCACTACACTATAAGTCAAAAGCAATCTACCTTGATGCTACAGACTAGAAACACCATTATTTCTCTTATTTACCCCCTGGGTGAAACTCAGACCCATCACTCACATATACCCAGATATCCTACTGGACATCATCCACTATACAAACACAGGTCACAGACTACAGAGTATTTGTTTCTGAAAAACAGAATAGACAAGTTATGTATACTTCCTTAAGTCACACAGGAAAGAGAAAGGGGTTGAAAGCTGTAATTTTCAAAAGCGCCCTTTGATGTTCAAGCCTCTAAGTTTGCTTGCCCAACTGGAGATGCTTAAGCTCTGATTTTTCAGGGACACTGAGCACCTGCTCTGGTCTGCACCTCTTAAGAACTTATGCAGTTATGGGAGCTCAATGTTTTGTACAGCACCAAAAAACTTAAGTCACCCAAAAAATCAGTGGACACAGCTAAATGCTTTCATCATCATTATGTGTTACTTTCTCATTATCATCTTCAGAAATGTAATTGGAATGTTTATCATAGACCTGTATCTGCAAACAAATGGATCACAGTCTAGTGTAAGTGGAGTTACGCTGGTTTATGAATAAGTTTCCTGTGACTACATGTAGAGGATCTGATGATGGAGACATGTAAGCAGAATTTTGCGGGTATTATGAAGGCAAACTGAGGAAACATATATCTAATAATTTTTTTTTCATTCCTACACTCTATCTCCTACACTAAAACAGAACTTAATAATTGATTCTTAAACCTAGAAAATTCCCAATATTTTGTTGGACAAATGGCTTGTCATCACACTCTAAAACAGAATACAATGCTATTGTTCTTATTTTATCAAACAGATAGGGTATGTCCACACATAACTTTTAAAACTAAATAACAGTGGTTATTTCAATTTTAAAAATATTAGGTCCACACAACGTTCTTTTAAATCGAAATGATGAGCTCTGTCATTTTGATTCAAGAGACTTTTAATCAAAATAGGTTAAACCTACTTTAAAGCAAAACATCTGTTTAATCAAAATGGTTATTTCGATTTAATGTGATTTGCCCTTCTCCTTCCCAGGGTGCTGTCCTTTTTCTATATATTGGGTGGGGGCATGGCCCTTCTAGGGGGCCATCTTGCCACACCTCCCATGGTGCCGGTCTCCTGAATCAAAATAGCAAGTCCTATGTCTGGACTTGCTATTTCAATTTGGATTTTTTTGGTGTGGACCTGTTAAATTGATTTAATTTAAATCAATTTAATGATTTTTATTTCAATCTTAGTAAATTAATTTAAGTTAAATTGATTTAACCATGTACATGTGGACATAGCCATAGTGACAGAACATATTAAACAAGTATAAATAGGAATTATGCCACTGACTCGAAGGAGAACATGACTAGCCAAATTAGTTTAAAAAAAATATTAATGGCATTTCCATTTATTAGAACTGGTTGTGACTGGTAGTTCTGGTAATTTCTTAAGGGAGAAGGAACTATTTTATTTCTACCTCCTTTTTAAAACTGTATTTTCACCTCTATAATTGTTTAGCCTTAGTCCTGTTTAAATAATATTACTTTTAAATAAAAATGCTGGAGTGTATTTGAGTTAATATATATTGCTAACTCTTAAATATTCTGTTGTGCAGTCCATAGACATGGATTTCATTCTCCTCCATGGTCTGATCTTTATGGAGATTTTACACACATTTTTACTACCACTGAGCTACATGATACTTTATTCTCGAAACTTAATTTGTAGCAGCTGGTTTTCTCATAAAAATGACGTTCAAATTCTGATTTTAATTGTAGTGGTTTATTTGTTTTCAAAAGTTTCTTGGCGTCATTTGAAAAGCTGTGAACTGCTCTATGTAATCATTATTGGTTTTAACTTGTAACTTCCTAGTTAAGACACAGATAAAGTATTTAGGGCTAATAATTTCAGTAAATTTTACATGATGATATTTTTTAATTCACAGAAATTAAACAGCCTCAATTCGGGCCACATTTTGTTAAATAAAGTATTTAAAAATCTTTAGAATTACTTAATTCTTCAGCAATTTGTCTCAAACATAAGAGCCACAAATTAATACACATTTATTAAAGTGTGGTTTTGTTCTGATAGGTGACTCTGAGAGGAGGTGAAGGGAAAAAAATCATAGAGTTATATGCTGTCAATCAGTGACATTCATATCAAATTTGTTCAGTTTACAAGTTATTTTTTTCGAGGTGACAGATCTGCAAACTTACCCTAGGATAATGGATTTTGGAATTCTAGCTGTGTTCTTGATTCATCTTCAGTGTAAGTAACATATTCTGGAAGAGAAATTATGTAACAGTTTTGTTGATGTCTTGTGCACTTTGTGCGGAGAGGATAGCTACACCCATATTGACCACATCCCATGTCAGTGCCCTAACTATGGACACAAAGCTTATGAAGCACTGGCACCACCAATGCTACCAGCAGGCGCTATTTAAATGGCACTTTCATTCTGGCAGACAGAAGAAAATTGACTGAAGCAATCAGTGAACAGCAATGTTGAATTTAGAAACCACTCCAGTTCACCAAAAGAATGTATTTATCAATTCATGTATTTTGCTAAACATTTGCCTACCTCTAATCAATGCTGAATTAGAGCCTTTACATGTATTTGATGCCATACAAATAATACTAAAAATAATAATAAAAAAACCCACCTTATGTGACAAAGGTCATTTAATACTATTAATTTTTACCTTTGAATAGTTCATTTATATTAAAATAGTTAACAGTATGTTTAAAGAAGCAAAAGTTTAAAGCAAAAAACAAATGTGAAGATCAGTACACTGCTTAAGTATATATTCCTTCGTTAAATTTGTGGATGAAAATTGTGCTTTGTTAATTTTAGTTCCAACCCATTTTATTTGCTGGATCTTCAGAACTGTACTGGATTGTGATTAAAACCATTCCAAAATCTGTATTTTCATTCATTCTGGAAAGCCATATTTATAATCCTTCCTGTCCTTTGTCTCTTCCAATACAGATTAATGGATTGGGTTTTAGATAAAGTCACAAAAGGTTTTATTCTATTCTGAAAAATTAATAGAATCCAGATTCAAACAACTTCAAATTTATTTTTATGATAATTACGCTGGATCTGAAAGTGACTTGGATGTGTGAAAGATAGTAGAAACTGAAATTTGCTTTCTTTCCACAATAAGATTACTTCTTTAATTTAGTGGGATCCTTGTACAGAACAGGTTATTATGTTCCCTTGGGGGTGAACCTCTCTTCAACAAGCAACCTCTCTTCACCTGCTTCAGTTAAAGAACCAGTCTTAAGAGCTAGCCCTATGTTAAATGTATTACAGAACTCTAATCTAGAAATTAGACATGGGAAATTGGTGCAGAATTTGCATATGAAAACAATATCATTTGCCTACCCAAATAAATATGAAAAATATATTCTAGATTAGTTACTTCATTGTTTGTTACACGTGCATTTTCTTGTTGAGCTTTGATCAGAAAGTTCTAATCCTGACCATAATCTCTACCGGACGTTGGATAATCCATTATTTTGCTGCTGCAAGACAGGTAGAGATAGAAACCAAGAGCATGTCCTCAGCATGCTGATGGCACTTAATCCAAAAAATCTTTACTAACTCCCCTGCAATGGCTTCAAATACAGAAAGAATGAGGGGTAGAGTAGGAAACAAGTGAACGGCCCTGGACACAGGTAGACAATTGTCCATCATCACTTGCTATAAAGACATTCCAAAATTCTTCCACCTGCTCCTGAAAAGGACTACGGGTAGGTCAACACCACCTCAGGAACAATGTTATCAGAGATAGCTAACAAATACAATAAAATCAGTATGGACAACTTGTTCTCATCAATTGCTAGGTGGATATCACCAACCAGGACCATAAAAACTTTTTCGGACCTATTTTCAACCCTAAAACTGATATCAAACACATCAGAGGAGTCTGAAACTGCCAGAGTTCTTCTGCTACCATCCTTTTCCAAGACCAGTATATTCAACACCCCTTGACACAGCCCAGCAGTTGTCACAAGTTACTGAGTTAGCCTAGAAGAATCTAAATTGAAGCCATCAAGAACTATATGCCTTAGTGACTTCAAAACTGGTGGAGAACCTGGAAAGCTGCGACAATGATTCTGCAGTAATCTGTACACAAGTAGCTTTGTCACATCAAGAAATGAAACTACTTCTCATTGTTTTACGTTAACTTTTTGGACTTGTATGTAAAAGTATAATATAAACAGGCTCTGTAAAATGATGGACATGGTCACAACTTGACAGAGGTCTCCATTCTACAGTCCGGTGTAGTCATCATGAAACAAACCAGTTTGAGCACCATATAGAGAGGACTTCTGTGTAGCTTATCCTGCAGCTGGCATGGCCACCCATGGTGAAATCTGAATAGAGGGAACATGCTGTCCTTTCTCGGAAGGGAATTCACAAGCTTGGGAAGTGGTAGGAGAGAGCTGTGAAGCTCTCATGAACACGTGAGAGTGGAGGATGTAACCACGACTCTCTGTTGACTAAGTCTGTTCTGGGGTCCAGCTGCTGTAAAATGACTACAAAACATTTGGGCAATGTCCCTTTTGTAACCAGAGGAACAGAATGCTGGTTCAGAAGTTTCCATGACAATTGATCGGAATAAAGGAGAAGCAGTGGGACATGCGGGATGAGGAACCAATTAGGAGACAGAGGCTATGTCCACATGAGGCTTTTATTTTGAAACAATGACTGTTGTTTCGAAATAAAAGTTGTCATCTCCAAACGACATTTATTTCTAAATGACGCAACCCCATCATTTTGAAATAACGTCCATTGTTTCGGAACAATAAAAACTCGCCTGAAAGCGAAATAGCCATTGTTTCAAAACGGTTGTTTCGAAACAACACCATTTGGACATGTTATTTCAAAATAACACTTTTGCCCTTCTCCTTGCCAGGGTGCCTTCCTTTTTCTATATATTGGGTGGGGGCATGGCCCAGCGAGGGGGCAATGTTGCCACACCTCCCATGCTGCTCCTCTTCTGAAGTGAAATAGCAAGTCATGTGCCCAGACATGCTATTTCGCTATGAGGTTTTCCCTTATTTCGATTTAGTATTTGCTTATTTCGATTTAAGTTATTTCAAAATAAGGATTTTATTTCAAAATAACTCATTTTGAAATAACTTATTTTGAAATAAGAGTTTACGTGTGAACGTAGCCAGAGGCGCTTGGAAAACATGAGCACTGGCTGGAGGCCCCAGTCCCAGGAACAGGCAAGGCAGTGCACCCAGTCTGAAGAAGAAGCTGACCAGCAGGTTCAGAGGGCAGTTGGGAATGAGGGAAGGAGAAGCTGGGAATGTGCAGCAAAGATGGCCACCATTCAGAGTACAGTTCATAGAATCATAGAATCATAGGGTTGGAAGGGACCCCACGAGGTCATCTAGTCCAACCCCCTGCCAAAAAAAGCAGGACCACTCCCATTAGATCATCCCAGTCAGTGTTTTGTCCAGCTGGGACTTGAACACCTCCAGAGATGGAGATTCCACCACCTCCCTAGGCAACTTATTCCAATGCTTCACCACTCGCCTAGTAAGGAAGTTTTTCCTAATATCCAGCCTGGACCGCCCCAGCTGTAACTTGAAGCCATTGCTTAACCCAATAGGTCTGAGCAGAACACTTCAGTCGTGCTTAGGGTAGCAGAAAGACAAGTTAGTGCAAGAGACATATTTATTATTCCATATTGACAAAGTCTTCCAACTCATGTGCACCCATGCAGCAACCAGAGCCTCATGCCCATCCCACTTCCTCAGGCAGCTGCCAGTGATTGGCCAAGAGAGGAAGCTGTAGTGTTGGCAGTCTCCGAAGGTTATCATCATGGCAGCACTGAGATCTTCAGCACTTGATCCACCAAGGCTGCTATGTCAGCTCAATGTTTCATACACTTACTGCGATCAGTCAGCATCACTCTTGCCTCAAAGGGCTTTTCCACCTGAGCACAGAGCTCAGACAGCTTCTGAAGTACACAGCTAAGATTATTACTATAGAGTTAAGGCATAGCTCCTGAGGGTACCAGAATGGATTTAGCTAGGACCTCCAACACACACTACCCATTTATCAGGGCCGGCTCTAGCCGTAACCCAATGAGGCCCTGGCTCGGGGCGCTTCTGGTTTAGGGAAGTCACAGCGCCACACTGGGGGCAGGGTGGGCCAGCCCAGAAGCTGGACCCCATGCTCCTGCCCCTCCCCAAGCCAGCAACTCTGCCCCTGGAGGTGGAGTGGCCCAGCCCATGGGGTGGACTCCGGTCTCTCGCCCTGCTTCTGGGCTGGCTCTCCCTGCCCCTAGGAATGAACAGCCGGCTCCAGGGGAGGGCCGGGAGAGCAGAGTGCACCCCATAGGCTGTCCCACTCTGCCCCTGAGCTGGCTGTTCCCCACCTGAGGGAGGGGCGAGCCAGCCCAGAGTGAAGGCCGGGTTCCGCCCCACTCGCGTGGGGAGGGGAGCGAAAGCAAAAGCCAGCTCAGGGTGCCACAGCCCATTGAGCAAGCCCTGCCGTTTATATATGCAGATTTTATACACATTATAATATCCCATTCATCGTTGTCTCCATGCAAGGTGTGTCTTTCCCCAACTCTCTCAATTTTCTCATTTCTCACACCAATTCTTCTCTTCCCTCAATAAATTCCCTCTCCACCATCAATCCCCACAACCCTGATCAAAATGTATCAGTCAACCTTATCCCCAATTTTTGGTTCGTGGGTTACCTACTCTTTCTATTCATCAGTACCATCTTCTTGCCACTTCTCCAGTCTCCTCCCCTAGTCATTGTTAGTAGTATGAAACACTAGTACAATGGCAGCAGCCAAAGACCCCAACACTATTGTGCTGGACACTATACAAGCAGTGCCAGGGGACAATCCCTGCCCTGGAGGACATACCATCTAAAACTTCTCCTCTCTCCATGCCATCTCAGTTCTACTAGTACTCCACCTAGCCTTTCTCCTAGCTTGTAGTCCCTTCCTGCTTTAATCCTCCTTCCCCTATAGATGATACTGTTTTCCTTCCAACCCCATCTGTTTGCTCAGAAGCCAAAGTAGCCCCTGCTTCCCCTTCTTCTCCTTCCTCTGCTTTCAGTGCTTACTGCTCTCTCTCCTCCAGGAAGGGAGTTGCAACCCTCAACTTAGAAGGCAGGATGGGAGCTAATAAACTGGAAGTTGTAAGGAAACTATGGCTAGCAGTCTTCCTGTTCCCTATTCCAGGAAGCTGAGCTCAAGCACCACCATCAGTAACAGCAGTATCCTTCAGAAGTGCTTATAGAAGCCCCAATCCCTTGAAAGCAACTTTACTGATTCTTCCAACCCTCACTTCCCCTTCTCCAACAACCTATGTCACTGATAATCTCCTACAGCTGCATTTGACTCCATCAGCATTACTGAGGTAGCTAAGTCTGGCAAAAGTGATGGATAGGGGAAATGCTCATCATGCTTAGCTTCAGACACCCCAGCCTATTCTTTCCCTGTACTTGATTTTCAATAGCTCTGCTACTGTGAGCACCACAAGAGATATTGCATAACAGCAATCCCCACTTTTGAATGTCCCCTCTCTCTATCCACTTGCAGGCATCTAATAACTTTTCTCCCCTTCTGCTGACAAAGGCTGAAGACAGGTGTAATCTTGGACTCAGGAATACCGTACCTCTAATGCAAGTAACTAACATATCTAGGGGTGAAGACTCCTGCAGGCAAAAACTAAGGGGTACAACCTACACAAACAGTGATTTCTAGAAAGCATATGAATGTTGTAATTCTATAAATTATAGGAAATGAAATCAAGCATTGAAATGACAATAGTGAAAATTGCAAGAATAGTAATCAGATATGTACATTCTTCCTTCCGTGAAAAAGGTTCCTGAACTTTTTGATAGCATATCTCTCTAACAATTACTTGCTTACTACTAAACTTAACACTTTTAGATGATACTTAAATATGCTTGAGTATGATTCAAATGTGAGGAAATTTAATCTTTTATTGAAATAATTTGGATGAGAAATATATTTTAATCTAGGGCAGGGCATCCGCTTCATGTATTTTTTCTCTTGCTTGGTCAAATCTATTTTGTATTCAGCAAACTAGAAATACTCAGTGGAATAATAATTATTAAGCATTAAACTTTCAATAACCAATACCACGTTCTGTTTTAGCCACGTGCTAAGTCAAAACTTTTTAAAAATTAAAATTTTTTTTAAAAATTAAAAAAAAATTTAAAAATTTAAAAATTTCGCAAGAGAATTCAGCACCACCTAAAGTAGAAGTTGCTCAGCTATTTCCATTCTAAAGGACCTTTTCAGATCCTTCTCAGACTTTCATCTTTCAAACTGAAATTTTTTAGGTTTGTGGTCTCTGCCATACAGTAAAAAATATTTGAAGTTCTGCACAAAAATGTTCCATCCATGCCTGAGGGGGAATACATTTTGTTTTAATTTTTGTGTGTTTCTTTTTTTCTGACGTTAGTATTATAGTAGTTTCATCAGGACCCCCAGAGTGCTAGGCACTGTCTTTGTTTAATAATAAATAAATAATAATAATAATAAATACCAACCATTAAAAATTACATTGCCAACTCTTTTTGAACTATCCACACACTGCTAGAACCAGAACTAGAAAGTTGAAAAGAAGAAAATCCCTATACCACCTGTGTCTTCTGAACGTCCAATGAAATGCATTTTGCTTTAGCTTTCTTCATGGATACTCATTAATTTTCTTTTTAGTGTGGCTGAAGATATATCAACTATCTTTTGGTGCATGTGTACGCATCACATTTATCTTGTTTCAGATGATCCTGCATTAATATGAAACCCTTCCTCATTCTGTATATTCCCTTAAGCATGTGTTTTCAACTGGTAGACGGGAAAGACAGTCCACTAGTTACGGTGCTAGCCTAGAGTTTAAGAGAGGACCGTTCAATTCCATACTGTGCTGCAGACTTCTTATGTGACCATATGCAAGTCACTTAGTCTGTGTGCCATAGGTCCTCATCTATAAAACTGTGATAATAAACCTTACTTCACAGGAGTGATTTGAGGATAAATATACTAAAGACTGTGGAAACACTTCGATATTGTGGTAAAAGGGATGTGTAGCTATGTAAAATAGATAGGGAAGAGCTCCATAACGCCTCAAAAATAAGCATCAACACACAAATGCATACATAAAAAAGCCAATAACATTGCGTCCCTGTCTGTGTAGGGCACAGCTGTCTAGCAGATAGTCTGACCACATGGCATTTTCTCTGTTTTATCAATATTTCTTCTACAAAAACTTGATGGACTCCGCTCAAAAACTACATTAGAAGAAGTGTAAAATGAATCACTCAAGTTAGGAAATAATCAAAGATAAGGTTTCGTGTACCCAATCCAAATCTCATTGAATTCCATTGGAATCAATCCACTAACTTCAGTGGGAATTGGGTCTGACCACACTTGTATAACATCATGCAAAATGGTTGTGTTCCCATATCGGGCATATTTGTTCAGGGATGGTAGCAAGAGCACAGAAATCTAACTCCTAAATTCAAGTTATGTTCTTTATTCCAAATGTCTTCTATTAGCTTTTACTAATACGCTTGAAGCTTTTTGCTAGCCAGACTATGATAGGGTGTGACTTTAATTTTCCTGTCACTTAATCTACCTCGGTTTCAAAAAAAAGATTATACTTACCTTTGTAAAAATTATTTGAGATCTTTTGACGAAAGACAAGGGGAGAAATACTGCTCCATTTACATCAATGGGAGTTTAAACTGATTTTAATAGGGCCAGGATTTCATGCAGATTATTTAGCATATTAAGTATTTCTCATTAATAAATAGCCTAACTACTGTGCCAATTTCACTTGATATTACTACAGTTTTGATAAATTGTTACAGTTTTCATTTTAAACAGTCATGATGTTATCAGGCAAAACCTAAAATAAATGTGCATGTTTGGCAGTAAATGTATATTTAAAAACCAACCCTGCACAGCTATGTATCACAGAGGCTGGGAAATATCAACAAGCAACTTTCAACATGGTGTAAAAATGCTTTAAAAAAAATCCCTTATTTTTCTTTTATTGTCCCAAAGAACTCAAAACTAGCAATAACATTTTAGATACACATGCTTTTAGATAATTGAACAACTAGTATAGAAATCTAAAAGTAACCTATCACTAGTACAGAACTGGACAAAATGTACACAGGCACACTTTTTTGCTACACCTGGAAGATGAGCAGAAGAATAAACTCCTAAACAAATATTCTACAGTCAGATACGTGAATTATGGCAATATTATTTTATCACACAGAAAAGATAAGGTATTTTAGGTACAGAAATTGCACACCCTATTTTCCTGACTTTTGATATGGGACTGCAAAGCTACGTCTCCATCCACTTCCGCTGTGTAGTCTAACAATTTTCCTGTATAAAATATTTTGCATTTTAAAATCCAGATTTCTACCCAATAAAATAAATACTAAGAAATTTGAGCTTTTTTCCCCCCACATTCTAGACCCAGAATATCCAGTTAAATAAAACTGTGTTAAAAAAAATACATATGTGGCCATATAGTCATGTTTCAAGCACCACCTTTGCTTTTCTAGCTATTTTTTAGCCTACAAGGATTATAAGCAAGCAAGAGCAATTAGAAGAAAACAATCAAAAAGCACCATAAAAGAATTTCTAAACTTTTTCTTTAATGTAAATACTTGTTAATATCTTGTTGTAGCTTTGCTTTTACAACATCCCACATATAATTGTGGCACTTTCTTATCTCATCAAGTTTGTTCCTGGAATCAAAGGTTGTGCAATTTTTACCATTTCTGGCCCTTGGTCCTACAAAGTGAGGAGGGAAAGTCTCCAGTTAATGGTGGCTTCAGGCAGGCAAACATCTGTTAAATCATATGCATGTTGTTATCAGAGAAGGGCAACAAGAGATCCTCTAGATTATTTGATGTTAACAATCTGAATCAGTTGTAATCTCTACACAGTTTCAAACAATAAAGCATGGGACTGGCAAGGGAGATATCTGAGATACTGATTTTAAAATTATCATGATCCTAAAATGAAAGGAGTTACATTTTTCCGGCGTGTCCCACTGCCCAAGCTTCAATATTGATTTTTTTCAGTACAATGTTCAATATTTACTGTAACATAAGAGCAATCTTTACAGTGTGACCACACACGAGCTGTATTCAGACGCCTGCCCAGGGACACGTTTCTCGACAATGGGTTTGCCCTCTGCAAGCACCGACTTTTCCTGAAGTATGGGCCGGTGTAAATGAAGAAGTGGTGCAAAACGCTCTGCGCCTTCAGCAGAGAGTGAAGTGGGCAGGACTCGGCTAAATGAAAACTACTGAAGCTAAGCTGTTCCTACGGTCGGGAAATCGTGTTTGCTTCGCGGCGAGGGAAGCGAGCGGCCGCTCAAGCACTTTCTTTCCCCCTCATTGTCCTCTGTCGCGTTTCGCCAGCCTTTCTTTTAAATCCCCCGCACTACTTAACTGCGTGACCCAGGCGCACAGGGAATCCCCGGCTCACAAAGGGAGGCCGGCAGAGCCACGCCAAGCCGCCCTTGTGCGTGCGGACCATGTGCGGGGATGGGGGCAGGGCGGCGGGACGGCACCGCTCGGCGGCGCGAGCCCGCGGCGAACAAAAAACCCTCCCAGAGGCCCCGCGGGGCGCGCACGGCGGCGAGGAGCTGGGGGGGGGGGAGCACGCGGGCCGCCCCCGCCGCCTACGCAGGCGGCACGAGCGCGATCCCGCGCGGCCCGGGCGGGGGCGGGGAGAGAAAGTTTTCGGGGGGCGGGGGAGTAGAACGCTGCGGAGGAGCGGGCGCCCGCGTGCGGCGGCGGGGGGAGGGGTGCAGGCAGCGCGCGGCGGCGGGGGGGAGGAGGGAGCGAAGCTGGTGATTGGGCGGCGCTCGGAAGCACTTTGTTTTTTATGCTAATGAGGGCGGAGCGGGGCTTGTGGATATTTACGTTGAGGCGGGAGCCGCCGCCCTTCATTCACCCACATGGTCCGCCAGCCCGGCCGACCTGCCTCCTTCGCGCCACTCTTCAACCCCCCCCCCCCCCGGCTGCGTCCCGCCCGCTCGGGCCGGGCTGGAAGATGGAGGCGGCCGCTGGCTGGTGAGTGTGGCGACGGGGAACCTGTTGTGCGCGGCGGCGGCGGCGAGCAGGGCGCATGGCAGCGGCGGCGCCGCCCGAGCTCTCGCACGGGGCGGGAGGGGCCGGGATGAGGGAGATTTGAAAAGCCTGTGCGCCGCGCTCGCCTGCCGCCGCCGCCGCCCCCCGCGCCCGAGCGGGCCGGGAGCCGGGCGAGGAGGCCCGGGCGGGAAGTTTGTGCCGGCGGCGCGAGCGGGGCGCGGAACAAAGCGGCACATGGGGCGGTGGGCCGCGAGCGCCGCTCGGCCGGGCCCTTCCGCGTGGGCTTTTGTTCGCAGGCGGGGCGGGGGCGGCGGGCTCCAGCGCCGGGGGGAGGGGCGGGGGGAGCGGGGGCCCCCCCCGGCCGCGCGAGGGGCAGGCCGGGCTGCGGGGGCCGCGCGCCGCGGCGGTTGGAGCCGCTCGTTGGCTTAATTACGAAATCGGCGGCAGCTGCGGGGCCTCGGCGGCGCCATGTTGCCGGGGAGGCGGGCGGGGGACATGGCGGCGGCGGCTGCGTGCTGGGGCCGATTGTTCCCTGCTAGGCCCCGAGGCGCGCGCGGGCCTCGGCGGCCCCTTCCGCCCCCCTGGGGGCGGCGCCCCCCGGCCTCCGCGCTCAGGCGGGCCGGGCCCAGCCCCGAGCGGGCGGGAGTGTCCCGCCGTAGCCGGGCTGTGACCTCCCCTCCGCGCCTGGCGGCAGCGCCCCCTGCCGGGCGCGCGGCGCGCGGCCGCCCTCTGTTCGGCGAGCACGTGCTGCGGGGTGCGGGCCCGGCCCGGCCGGGGAGCTGCAGCACATGGCGGCGGGGCTCGGCGCCAGCCGCGCGCACCTGCTTGGGCACCGGGCAGCCGCAGAAAGCGCCACCGCCGGAAAGGCTAATGCGGGGGGGTGGGTCAGCCCGCTGCTGCTGCTGCCTCGCCTAGGTCTGCGGCCGAGGGGCGGGAGAGTGGCCCCGCTTCGCATTTAAACATCCTGGTGGGGGGGAGGGTTTTGTGCATGCGGGCGGTACGAAGGCGCGGATGGGTTTGAATAAGAGAAAACACTTAGGCTTCTCTTTCTCGTGAAGTTAAAGCCGGATGGGAAGCATGAAACGCCGAGTTTTGTTGCTTTTTGTTTACATTTACATAGAAAGCAAACGCCTCTTCTTCGTGTTTTTTGCAGCTTCTGTGGAATCGGTAGAAACATCAAAGGGCTTTGGATGGTGGGGCAGAACCAGCGTGGAGCAGTCGGTGATTTTGGTTAAACGGGGGTAAGTTGTCCAATTGGGCAGTACTTGCAGTTTGAATGTTTCCCACCAGGCTCAGTTCATTTCTAAGCTTAATAAATCAGGAGCTGGATGGCAGGCTTGCAGTAGATCTAATTCACATGGTAGCCTTCAGAGTTGGCTCTCTGATAAGAGGAAGGAAATTAGCTTAATTTCAAGGCTAGATTAAAAACTATTTAATTGTGATGTTTTTCACCTGCCACTCTATTACTTGTGCTCTTTTTAATGTAGTAAATTAGCCAACAGAGTGCTCCGAAAATCCTTTTTTCAATTTTGGTCTGATGCTTCCTTAATCTTCTTCAGTTCAACAAGTAATAGAACTATTGAGTTATCATGTACAACTTTAATCTTGGAGAGCAAAATGGCCCACAGGTCTTAACTTGAATGGTAGTGCATTTTCAGACAGATATGTCATTGATTCCCAGTTACAGTCTATACAACAAACTTTTTGTTTTCAACTTCAGTAAAAGTGGTACTATCAAAAAATTTAGAGTCTAAGATAATCCCTTTAAAATAAGACTATATTCTTCAGAAGCTGTTGCCATTTCAGACATGGCTGTGTCTGAGTAGCAGCTAGTACTGCCTGTTACAGATTATGATGGATATTTTCTTTGTTTTATTTTGTTTTTACTTGTAGCCATGGCCTTGTCTTACTATAAACTTTCAGGTGTAATGCTGCATGCTATCCATTGGCTAGCATCATTGGAAAGATTTAAGACCATTAGCAAATCACTTCCTTTGATGTGAATCAAAGTATATGTAATTTCTTGTGATTTATGAATTTGCTGTGTTTATTGTTCAGACTCCAGTTATAGCAAATATTCATTGAATTACTAAACTTGTTCTGTTTATGATTGCAGGTAAACATTTAAATTTTCTGCCTGGAATTTTAACATTTGGATATTCTCATCAATCTCATTTTTGAAGTTCTTTGCATAAATGTTATGAAATTACTAAAACTAGGGTGAAGGAAAAGCATTTCACTCATTTCTGGAAAAAAAAATCTGTTACCCTTGTCATTTGTTCGTTTGGGTTTTTTTTTTTTTTAACTTGTTGGTCTTGAGTTTGAATACATCCTTTTTGTCTTATGTACAATTCATTTACTTGTAAGCGATTTGGCACTCTTATTGCATATGACAATTATTTAGAGTCTAATCAAAGCAATCATTTTGTTTTCTTTCAGCAGGTCTGAGGTTGACAGCGTATCTTGGGAAGCAGCTGAAGATTTTCTCACGTCAGAGTAATGTCAAAGTGCTTACAGTGCAGGTAGTGATATAAGAACCTACTGCAGTGAAGGCACTTGTAGCATTATATTGACAACTGCCACGGGAGATCAGGGACTACAAAAATTTGCAAGGTACAATGGTATTAAGTGCTTTTTGTTCTAAGGTGCATCTAGTGCAGATAGTGAAGTAGATTAGCATCTACTGCCCTAAGTGCTCCTTCTGGCATAAGAAGTTATATCTTCATCCAGTCACTCAGGCTCATTAAGAATATAGAACTTCCAATAGCTGTCTGCTTTGCAGTCCTCTGTTAGTTTTGCATAGTTGCACTACAAGAAGAATGTAGTTGTGCAAATCTATGCAAAACTGATGGTGGCCTGTTATTGTCTACATCAAGAAATTTTAATTCATTTCTGCTGCTCCTTGTATATTTTGGTCTTGGTCTTACTTGCACAGAAGTTCTTTCAGATCAGTAAATATGACAGCTCCTGTAGTACTAAAGTGCTTATAGTGCAGGTAGTGTTCAATAATCTACTGCATTATGAGCACTTAAAGTACTGCTAGCTGTAGAACTACACCTTCAGCATACCCTCCTATCACACTAACTTTTTTTTGTTTAAGTGAACACTGTTCTCTGGTTAGTTTTGCAGGTTTGCATCCAGCTGTATGATACTCTGCTGTGCAAATCCATGCAAAACTGACTGTGGCAGTGACAAGTCAGTGAATAAGTGAGGAAGTTGTACCCCTTTCTACGCAGGTTGGGATCAGTTGCAATGCTGTGTATTGTCTGTAGTATTGCACTTGTCCCGGCCTGTTGAGGCTGGTGGGGATAGAGGCTGAAACATCTTCTGTAGTTCAGATTTTCTGGGAAAATTACTTTCGGAAATAATTGAATACCAAATAAAACTTTTCTGAAGTTTACTTTAACAAATGTATGGCTGGACTTCCTATTCCTGTACTTTGTAAATTGCCTTCTTGTATGTGTACTAAATTAATGTACAATACCATTTTGAGTGCTTTGATTCCTCCCTCCCCCCAGCTTCCCGGGTTCTTCCACTTGTGTTGAGGTGAGTGCCTGCTTGCAGAACAGTTAATCCTCAGTAGCCATGTTAAGGGGAAATGAGTTGGAAAAAGTTCTTAAGCAGTCTAGTCTGAGTCAGTAGCTGGTACTAAATTTACAAAAAGCAAGCTTATTTCTTATTACGATAACCTTGGACGTGAAGGAGGAAACATAAGCACTTAAATCTTGGTTTTTAATTGGCATGAGAATGTATATGCAATTTTGACATAAAATTTTATCCAAAAATAAGTAAGAAGTACCAGAATGGCCAGCTTAAGCCTGAAAGGTTAAATCTGTCCTTCCTTCATGCCCTGCAATAGTCTTTTTGTATGAACGTGTAACAAATGTTGTGTGTAGTATAATTTTCTGCAACTTCACTTCTGTGTTTAGATGCGTACATTCATTGTGATACGAAAACTAGTACCAATCTGTCTTGCATCAAAGCATAAACATCCATAATTCTTCAAGTTTTGGAGAAAATATTGTTATTACAGTATACGACTTCCCTTAAACACCTGGGAAATTGTGCCCTTACTCAGAATAGTTCATTCATATATGTTGTCTAATTTTATGTCAATGGCTTTTCAATTTGTTACAAGATTAATAGCTACATGAGATATTTAAATTTAATTTAGGGCACCGCTACATGTTCTTCCTGAAAGTGCTACTTTTAGTAAAGATAAACCATTACAGATGTTCTCTGCCTGTTCTGTGCTCAAAGGTTCACGCGTTGCTGTATGATGAGAAGATTTCACTCATTATTAACTGAAAGACTGTGTGTAACTTGAAAATTAAACTTAAAATTGCCTCCACATAACCCCAAATTAAATAGGTCCTGTTTTTGTCTATTTTTTTAAGGCACATTTGGCAGTGCCATGTTTGGTCAGAAAACCAGAAATAAGATGACAAGGTGCATGAAGTAATCTTTTACTATGGGGCCAAGTTGTGTCCATGGGAGAGAAGCTTTTGAGCCCTTTCTAACTTGAAAACTTGTTTCTCTCACCAGTATAGCTTTGTCCCATACAACTTGCTACCTCACACACAATGACTCACTAAAATCCTAGAACCAATATGGTTGCAACTGCACTGTATATAGGAATGTAGGATTAAGTCATTTGTAATCTTGTCTAACACCATTACATTTATTTCCAGGTGTTGTGCTGGGGGAAGGTCGGGGTGGATTGGTAAACAAGTCGGTTTGTGTTCAGCTATAGTTGCACAAAATCAGACAAGCCAGTTTCCTCTTCATTGCAGAGATTTAAAGACTCAAAACTTTTGTTTGAAATAATTTCATATTTTTTGAAGGCTTACCAAAAAAAGCACAAAGTGCTCCTACTGATGCACTAAATTCATGGGAGTACATGGCTTCTAGTTCTGTGCATGAAACATGGGGCACAGGCAGTTGTATAGCGAGTTGATTTGGGGGGGGGGGTCTGACTTAGCTGCAGCTATTTGTATGACAACAATCCTAGGAGTCCTAGGCATAGGTCAGGACCTCATGGTGCAAGGTGTTTTTGCCATGTAAACTAAATCATTTATAATGAAATTAAATGTTCTCAAATGCACTTGTCAACCAAGATAATTAAATAAACCCTTGCATGTGAGTTTTCTTTAACTTCTGGGATGTGAGTGCCCATGGAAGGAATTTTAAAAACTTGATTATTTTCTGTGTGTGTTAAGGATATGGTGCGGGTTCGGGGGGGGCTGTATATTGGAGGCAAAAACAATACAGCTTTTTCAGTTTTAGGTGTTAATCATGTCCATTCATACTGTAGGCTAGAGCATTTGTTCTCAACCACTGTGTCAGGACACACAGCTGTCACTACACACTGGTTGGTGTCACAGAAAGCTGGGGAAGATGGCTGGAGTGTATCTTGTAGGTTCCCAGGATGCTACTAAGTGTGTCACAACATGCAAAAAGTTGAGAACAACTAGACTAGAAAAGAGTTTTTGAGCCTTAATTAGGTAGGAACAGATTTAATTTTTAGAATTAAGATTTTTGCATCTTCTAAGAAAGTTAGGTAGCTTTGATTGTACACGAATAAAGGCCTGTAACTGATTTAGTGTCCACAAAGTGTTTTGTGACTATTTAATGTGAATTGATTATTAATGGAGATGAATTGTTGAAAACTAGCCTTAACAATGTAAGCTTTTTAAGACTAAATTGGTATTTTGGTTGCACATAGTTGTCTCCACTGCTTTTGTGGCAAACATTGGTGATTTATGTGAGTTCTTAACTATTAACTTTGGAAACTACCCTGAAAACTCAACGTATCAGCAGAAAATAATATGGAAAGGTTTTGCAGTTGGTTCTTGCTAATTCTGTTACTGTGGGAATGTGAAAATACAACTCACTTCTGTAGCTGTGGCTTTGTACTGCTGTCAGCCCTAAAAAGTACCAGAGCAACTTTCAAAAGGGTAAGTAGATATGACTGTTAAGTAGCAGGCACATGTGTAAGAAAGTGCAACTGGCATAGGCAGTTAATGTTTCAGAAACTTCCTTTATAGAGTATCTCAAAAGTCTTCTGTGCCTCTTACTATTCATTTATTCTTCTTTCTTCAAAGTATAGATGTGCTCTCTTAAACTAATTTTTCAAAAAGTCTGACATTTCAAAATGACTTACTGTCTTGTGCTTCAGCTTTTCTAGAAATGTAATATTTAATGTACTTCTCAGGTGTGAGAATAACATTTCAGTTCTGAAGCACGAGTTCAAAAATGGAAATTGTTTCCCTTCTGTCATTTTATTGTTCATGATGGATTCAGAATACGCTGCTCATAGTTTGTTCCAGAGCTATGTTATATAGTGATTTTAAACTTCAGGCAATGGTTTAATGTATATGTGATACCACAGTCACACACAAAGTATTAAGGCTGGGTAAGTAAGCACCAATGTAGGGTAGTGATGTTGACTACTACTAAAAGACAATCTATACAGTCTTTTAAAGTAAGATTCATCATTTAGGAACTCTGTCCTGTCTCCCTCCTGGCGTTTCAACACAGCCACTTACGGTGGCATTTTCATTGTTCTGAATAACCTTTCACCTGTTAGTCTTTAAGCTTTGGATTGTGTTCCTAAATTTTTCAAGGATTTTGCTGAGCACAATGGATATGTAATGTCAATGGGATAACTGCACAACGATGAAGGGTATAATGCAAATGCTACTATCTTACTGGCACTGGATTACCACTACAGGTTGTTTCTTCTTTCTTATCACCCTCTTCCCTGCAACAGTTTTAAATTTCTTATTTTGAGTGTGCAGTGTAATGGGTGTCTGTGTTGTCTGTTGTCTGAATCAATTGCAGTGGGATGAAAGATGTGGTTGCGGTGTTTCTGCGCCCTTGCGTTATCAGTCTGACAATCAGTACATTAATCAGTTGTCTCATAATTGATTTCTTTGATCATCACTATCAGCTTTTATAAAAAGTTAAATCTTCAGAATTTGTGAAGTTTATTCAGGCCATGTGTATGTCAAGTGGGTTGAGGTTTTAAGCTCCTCCACTAAAGCATCTGGAACTTGTCATTGTTGGTGCTAGACTAGATGAGCTACTGGTCTGGATCTTAGTCATAGGGAAGAGAACTCAAAAGATAATTATCACATAGGGTGCTCAGCATGTTGCAGGATATTAGCACGTTACAGGAACAAGCTTTGTAAAACTAACAGGTTGCTCTTGCATGGAAAAATAAGTAAACTTTTTCAGTATGATTACTTGAACTTCTTGGAGAATGAGCAATGCTGAAACTCAGATTTGTAGTTAACAAGCTAGTTTATATAACTTTCAGTATTTTTAAAGCTTTAGCATTACGTTTCTAACACCACCTTGCTGATATTGAGACAGTTATAAAAGTTTGGAGATAATATTGTGTAGTGCCTAGGCATAGTTGTGTGACCTAGGAGTCAGCAAATGCGTGTGTATTTCTAAATCTGTGATGTGGGAATCATATGCTGGGACCTATTTGTTCAGGTATTTTAAACTGAGTAGAGATTCTCACATAAATACTGATCTTGGAATTCCTAGCAGATTCTTTTTAGGTGAGGCTGTACAATGGAAATAATTGTTATATTGCAGTAGCACTGAAGTAGCAATACAAGCCAGCGTTCTTTGAACTGTGTCCTTTGTTTAAACGGAATTCAGGGTAGATGCTGACCATGCATGGTTCATTGGGTTGAAAGTTTTAGGTGTCTGTCTATCAACTACACGAGGAAGTTGAGGAATACTGGACCCAATGGTTATGTGATTAGGAGAACAAAAAAAAAAAAAGTGAGTTATGTTACTATTTTGAGGTCCAGCTACTGCAGCTAACATGAGACTTACGGTGTTGCTGATCTTTTTCTGATAGGGCTTGCACCATTGCTATTTACATAGGTGCAATGTATTCTCTGATCATCCTGTATTGGGTGCAATTCTTCCCTGGATTAATATACACATAGTAAAGTTTTGCAGCTGCAGTGCTTTGGGTACCTATCCAACAGTTTCAAACATCGAGAAACAGACAGGAAATTCTAAGAACTGTTGAGAGGAGACTAATGTAACTGCAACATGGTTTCAAACCCAGGCCAAACTGGTCGTCGTTCATGCTTTTCCTCAAAGCTCTTCCCCTGTTACAAGTCCTGTAAAACTTTCGCCTTGTTCCTAGGGCAGTGCTTCCCAACCAGCTTGCCGTGGCAAACGGGTGTGCCATCAGGTCTGGATTGGCTTATTGGCTCATAAATATTCATGAGTTCATTTGGAAACTATGCTAGTGTGTGTCAAATTAATTAAAGGTAGCACAGTGTGCCATGGCAGAGAAAATCTTGGGAACTACTGTTCTAGGGTTAACTTTTTACCTTCTTTTTAGCCTCAGAGCAGCACTCCATTTGGGCCCATAGCTTTCATCTGAGTGTGAGCCTGTTTTCATCTCCCTTCAACATAGTTTTGTTGTTGCAATCTCTTTACAGTTTTCTATTCTCATCTTTCTTATGTTTGGCTTTGGTTCAGATGCTACAGTTCTGTTCTTGGGGACAATGACAGTGTTAACTGGGGAGGAGCTGTTTTTTTCACAAATTATACATGATTTAGTATAGAGATATTACACAAAAGTGCCCAAAACCAAGAATCAGTCTGCTTATAGACCATGTTTATCACGTCACCTGTTTGCCACATGCAGATCTGGTAGGTTTCAAATCCCTTCAAACGTTGCCTGCAGAGTCTGTCATCCTTGGTCAGTGTTATACCCAGGCTGGCCACTTTATACAGTTGTTCATATCCTGGGCCCCTTGAACCATGGCAAGCCAGTATATACAATTTCCCCATGGGTTTGCTTTTGTAACCTTTTACCTTTCTAGAGACTTGCATTAACTAGCCCTCTTGCTGATAGTTTCTGATAATTTCATGTTTAGTGGGTTCCCTTCAGTCATTATCCCCCACCCCCAGCAGTTGATGAGAAATTTTCTCATTGCATATCTTTGTTTCAGTTGGATGAGAGTTACCCGAAAGAGGTATTCGAAGGGATTGAGACTGGATTAGGACATGATGACAGAAGACAATGTGGTTCTCAGTGTATGGCACAAGTATAGGTGACAAAACTTTCAGTGAGTATCTCACTTTGTGCCAGACCATTTAAGATGCAAGCTCTGCTTGCTATAGTCAAGGCTAATGACTTGTGGAAACTGGCTAGCCTGTGTGCTTACTGGTCAAAGACCAGTTTGAAATTGGGAAGTTCTAGGTGGGTGTATGTGTGCAGAGATATCCATGGCAAATACAGTAAGTGGCACATGAGTATATGTCCACCAGCTACGGCTAAACCTACTGTGGTGACAGATCTTTCCTTTTAAAGATGATGCAAGACCTGATAACTTAGTGTCTGGTTCTGGGTATTGAGTGGCTGGGTGACATGCATGAAGCCAGAACTGTTTCTTCCCACTTTCACACCCTCCCCCCTTGAGTAAATGAAAGAGCACGCATCTTAAGTGCGTGAATGGAGTTTCCATCAGCAAGCCCACTGCTTCCTTGAGTTATAAAGCTATATGTTCTTGTAGCATAGTGATGGAAGTATGTGTTTAATAAGAAATAATGGTGCAATTATATATCTTAATTAACTTTCTGTTTGTTTTTTAGGAGGAAATGTCATTTTCATTTAAATATTTCAGGTGGTGGGAGAATTTCTATCCTGTTCTGCAGTAGATTGTACCACACATGGTTCACCAACAGGGTGGTAGTTCCCTTGTATGTACCTCTTGAGCAAATAGTAAACAAAAGTAGTCGTACTTTCTTATCCTTTTATGCAGACAAATAAAAGGAGAAGGGGACCATTCTCTGGTTTGCACAAATAGTTGGCCACTAAAGAGGGTTGACTGAGGATTCTTGTGTTCTAATGCAGGTTCTGGGTGGGGGTGTGCTCTGGTAGCCTCCTGTCCCTCTTTATGCAGGCCCCAAATCAGTTCCTAGTTATAGTCACGTCTGCCAGCCTCCCCAGAGCTTTGGCAGTTAAGGTAAAAGTGGTGCTTGAGATGTTGGGAGCTGTAGTGTACTTAGTGCACATGCAAACTTCTGAGATTTTTAGTAACTGGATTCTAAGTCTATAGAACATGTTTGAAATGAGATCTTTCAAATGTTTAGATTTGGACAGACTATTAGGAATGGCAGTAAGTATTGTTCAGGACCTTGATCAAAGGAAGAAAGGAAATCAACACAGACCTTGGTCTTCAGAAAAGCAGACTTGAGCTTCACAGAGCTGATGGGGAGGATTCCCTGGGAGGCTAATCTGAAGAGAAAAGGAGTCCAAAAGAGCTGATTGTATTTTAAACTATAGTAAAGGCACAGGAAGATGCTATTCTGATGTGCAGAAAGAGCAGCAAAATATGGAAGGTGTCTGGAATGACTTAGCAGAGTGAACTAAAATGCATAAGAGATGCTTACAATAAGTTCAGCCTTGAACAGTGACTACAGAGGAGTATAGTGATATTGCTTGAGCCTGCAGGGATAAGATCAGAAAAGCCAAAGGGGAGTTAGAGGTAACAAGAGATGTGAGTGGTAACAGGAAGGCCTACTACAAGTATGCCAGTAATGAGGGTCAGGGATGGTTTAGATCATTACTGAATGTGGCAGGCACCGTAATGGTGGATGATGAAGAAAAGGCGGAAGTACTTTGCCTTTTTTTAACCTTGGTCTTCACAGGCAGGGTTAGCTTCCATGCAATTGCATTCGGCAACACTGATGGGGAGGAGAGCAGCCTTCAGTGATGAAATGTCAGGTTAGGAACTAAGAAGTTGGATGCCCACAAGGCAGGCTGAATGAAGTCTACTTCAGGGTGATCAAGGAGTTGGCTGATGTGATCACAGAGCCACTGGCCATTTTGAGAATTTGTGGTGACTGGGGGAGGTCCGGGATGATTGGAAAAAGGGTAATATGGTATTTAATCTTCAAGAAAGAAAAAAGATTGAAGGAACTAGAGACCAGTGAGTCTCTGGGAAAACCATGGAGTAGGTCCTCAAAAAAAAATCCATTCTTAAACACTTGGAGGAAGACGATAATCATGAACAATCAGCATGGATGTATCAAGAGCAAATTGTGCCTGACCAATCCGGTTGCCTTCTGTGAGAGGACCGGTTTTCTGTGTAGGGGAATAACTGTTGACGTGATACACCTTTTAGCAAAGTTTTTAAGTTTCCCACATTATTATTGTCAAGAAGTTGAAGTATGATTTGGATGAATGGACTGTAAGGTGGATAGAAAACAGGCTAGATCAGTGGTCCCCAACCTTTTCAAGGTGAAGGACATCTTTTTAATAAAAGACACCTGGCTGTGGATGCCAGGGTGGGGGGGGTGCCATGGAGATCAGTCTGCAGGTGGGGGCTCTGGCCCTAGCTGTGGAGTGGAGCTGTTGCTGCTGCTGTCAGGCCCTCCCAAACTCAGGTGTTTTGTGAGGGTTCTTAGAAGGTCTCTGTTACCTAGTGGTGCCCTCACCAGTCCCCTAACCCAAATGCCCTTTACACCCCCCCATCCCTATTCACCCTTCCTTTCCCTCTATCCACACCTGTGCAGCAGGTTTTTCCCACCTTATTCAGCCATATCTGGTGGCATCTCTGTCTTTTGGAAACTTTTAAGGCACGGATAAAACCCTGGCTGGGATGATTTTAGTAGGAGTAATCGTGCTTTTAGTAGGGGTTGGAGTGAATGACCTCATGAGGTCCCTTCCAGCTTTAATATTCAGTACGTAGAGCCAAAGCTCAAAATCCCCCCCCCCCCATTTTAATTCTCTGGGCTAAGTGAACCATTTTGACTAAACCTTTCTCCCATCCACAAATGAAGCTGTCGGGTGAATACCTAGGATGGAACATTTCAGTCCAAATGATTAAAGTTTGGCAACAATATAAGGAACTGAAGTGTCACCTTATGGGAAGGGTTTGGCGCCGTCAATGAATAGTGCTGCCAGACTTGTCTGTTTTATTCAAGAGTAAACTTTTTTCTAAGGGTAGTTGATGGTATGGTTTGGGGCATTATGAAGGAGTGAATTCAAATAATTTAATTTCAAGTTAGTCATGAACATTGTCAACTTCCTTTGATTTAAGGTAGTCTCCCCCCCCCTCCCCCCCAAGTTTCAGCAATACAGCAACTTACTAAGTGGGGCTCATGAGTTTAGTACTTGAAAATGGTGGTTCTTAGTGTGGTCACGCCGAGTCCAATCCAGGTACACACACAGTCATTGGAGACTCCCCAGCGGTACCTGTCGGGTCGAAGCAGGTTCCCCTGGAGTGGTGCCTTCCTAGTGCAGCCAAAATAGCCCTGCTGACCCAGTGCTTCACCTGTTCCTTCTTGCTGCCGGTGATGATGGCATTGGAGTGCCTGCTTGCTTCAGGCAAGCTTTCTCAGTTAATCTTGTGGGTTTTTTGATGTAAATACCCTTGTTAGCAATTTTCTTCATTAGACAGGATTAGTAGTTAAGATTTAATAAGGAGACAAGGTTTTGTGCCTAACCTATGGGTTACCAGGGCCCCCACATATTCAAGTTCTGTGCGTCCTGCCTGAAGCCTATGCCGAGAGGTGATCTGCACAACTTCTGCCTCAGGTGTGTGAGGGAGTCCCTTGAAATGGCTTGCTTTAAGAGCTGTCAAAGCTTCAAACCATGGAGCAGAAGAGAAATGTACCCACCTGCAGCTGGATGGTGGAGGAGGCCTTGTGACCACAGCCAAGGGCCACAACACTGCTCATCTGTGCAGTGTACTGGCTTTGATGGTGGAGCTAGCACCAAAATCCTCATTCCTGGGCATGTGAGCTTCTCCTTCAAAGTAACCAACCTGGCACCATTTCCACTTTGCGAAGCCAAGAAAGCAGCACAAGACAACAGTCATCCAGTGGTTTGTGTCCCATCCCCTAAGGGCCCCAGCATGCCCAGGCTTCAAGAAACTAATTCAGGTTCCCTCTTCCACCAAGCTGGGTGATGCCCCCAGGACACCTGTGAGAACTAGATCCCTGCCAAAACAGATCATGGTGGAGTTGGATGTGCCATTTACTCCTGACTCCTTCAAAACACCATGGGACTCAGTAGCCACAATGACAGAACACTTCACTGCTCCAATTTCTTGGAGATAGACAGGTGCCCCCCAAAATAGGCATCTTTGAGAGGGAAACCCATGATGATGCAGGCACAGTTGCCCCTCCTGTCCACCCTCTCAGCACGGGTTGCCCTCCTGGCACCAATACCCTACCCACCACCAGTAATAGGATGCAGACTGGCATTTGGAAGAGGTCCTTCACCTCATCATTGTTCCAGCTCCAGGTGTTACTGTTATCCTGTGGAGCAGGTAAGGTTCCCAGCACTTGTCACTGACACATGTTCAGGCTGCTGGTCCTCAAGGTGTTCACAAGAGCAGGTGTCAGCTTCAGCACTGCCCTGGTCCCCAGGATCAGATTCTCAGTCTTCAGAGTGAGGGAGGAGGGAGCAACCTTTGTTCTCTACCATTGGAGGCCCTACACCACTGGTCTTTCTGGACTTCAGTGTGTATCTTGGTCCAGGGCCCACAGGCATGAGGTTAGCCCCCTCAATTCTGAGCAGCCTGCCCTCCACTCCAAAGCTCAGCACCCTTAGAGACAGGGGCCACCAGTCATCACTCCCTTCTGCCTCATTGGGTCAAGAGCCAGAGACTTCGGCCATTAGGAGCCCTGGTTTAGCAATGCCTGCAAAGGAAGAAGGTGAATTAACAGACCAGGGAGATGTGGATGCTGGGGCTACCTAGAAATATGAAGGAAAGCCTAAAGTATCATTGTCCCCAGATGAGGCAGTGATGGAACCATCTGCTACAGTTCCCCAAAGGACTACAATGTACACCAGACCCTGCTCAAAACCATGGCTCAGAACTTGAACAGCCAGGTGGAAGAGATTTGAAAGGACCTAACCTCCATGACAAATTGTGGGTCTTGTGTACCTTGACGGCCCTTTGGCAGTCCCCTTTTTCTATACCACTGGTGGTAAGGGGCATTGACAAAGTATTTTGCAGTCCCCTTTTTCTATACCACTGGTGGTAAGGGGCATTGACAAAGTATTTTGCAGCCTCTTTACACACCTGTTTCCTGGCTCACTTGTGTGCAACAGATTATGAAGTTTTCATGATCTTCCTAAAAAAACAAGCAGTTGTGTGGCACCTTAAGACTAACAGATTTATTTTTTGCATGAGCTTTCGTGGGAGAAGATCCCACTTCCATCTTCTCCCACGAAAGCTCATGCAAAAAATAAATCTGTTAGTCTTAAAGTGCCACACAACTGCTTGTTGTTTTTTTACTGGACTAGACTAACACGGCTATCCCTTTGGAAACTGACATGATCTTCCTAGCCATTATCTTATCTATGGAGCTGGGGGACTGATATACTACTCTTGACTTCAGAGATGCATAGTTCCCTATTTTCCCTCCCGCAACCCCCCCCCCCCCCCCCCCCAGGCAGGGTGTCAGGTTTACAGAGGTACTGGAACACTCCCAGTTTACACTGCTCTCTTGGCCACTTGGAGGCCCCAAACATATTTATGAAACACACCGGTGGTAGCAGCATTTCTCAGGAAGCAAGGCATTTGGGTCTACCCATATTTGACTAACTTGGTACTGAAAGGCCACTCCAGGGAGCAGGAAGAAGCTCAGGTGTCCCTTGTAAAAGAAACATTTGTGCTTTTAAGACTCCAACTGAATTAGACAAAATCAACTCTCGTGCCTACTTTGAGAATCAAGTTTATTAGAGCAATTATACAAACCAAGGCCTTTCTACTGCAATCCTTCATTCAGGCCATGGAAGGCATAAGTTCTTTGAGCTCCTTTCCAATCACAATGGCAAGGAAGTGACTGCGACACATGGCATCCTGCCTTTATGTAGTGCGGCATGTCAGACTTTGCCTCAGGCCCCTACCATTATGGCAAACAAGATGGTCTCTCTCCCAACCCCAGTGGTACAGTCTCTTCAGTGCTGGCTGAAATCAGAACAGGTTTCGATGGGGGTTCTCTTCACAAAACTTCAACCCATGGTGACATTGATGACAGATGCCCCTTAGCCAGGTTGGTGCCCATGTAGGCAACCTATGGACTTGGGGCCCTTGGGCATGTCAGGAATTACACTACGCAACTGTAAGGGAGTTGAGAGCAATCAGGTTAGCTTACCAGATCCAGGGCCAAAATTTAGCAGTCCTGAGGGACAACATGACAACAATGCTTTACTTGAACAAGCAGGGAGAGGCCTGCTTTTCCCCACCCCAATGCAGGGAAGTGATGAGGTGATGGGAGAAGTGTGTAGCCCACTTGATATAACCTGAGGGCTCTCATCTCCTGGGCTCACAGAACAAGACAGAAGACCACCTCAGCTGTTCACTTTCAGTTCATAAGTGGTCCAGCAGAGCAGATGCCCTCTGGGACATCTTATGAAGGTAAGGCATTCCTCGACTGGATCTCTTCTTCACTACCAGAACAGGAAATACACCCCATGTTCTGTGTGTTTCAAGATGACAGTACAGGGTCCTCAGATGAGTTTCTCCTGAAGTGGGCGTCAGGCCTTTCTGTAAGCATTCCCTCCCTTTTACCTCATCCACAGGGTTCTCCTAAAGGTGAAAAAGGACAAGGCATCAATCATCTTGATCACCCAGGCATGGCCTAGACACCACTGGTTCCCATTGATGCTCCAGATGGCAATGGAACCCCCAATTTCACTGCCCTTATGGCCAGGTCTGATCTCCCAGGGCAATGAACAGCTTTATCACACTAGTCTGGGGTCTTGCACCTAACAGTATGGAAACACTGTGGCTGAATGAGACAAAAAGGGCACGTTCAAGTCAGGTCTAAAAGGTACCTGAGAGCAGAAAGCCTTCCATTAGGGTGGCTTATGCTGTAAAGTGGTCCCGGTTCTCAAGCTGGGCACTTGAGAAAGGACTCTACCCAAGTCATACCCCCATCTCTCACATCTTAGATCCTCTTTCACTTGAAAGAGTCATGCTTGGCTCTGGTGTCAGTACAAGTACACCTAGCAGCCATCTCAGCCTTCCACCCAGGGGAGGGGGATAGCTCTTTTCACACCCACTGATCACCAGTTTTCTCAAAGGCCTAGAAAGTCTATACTTTCCAGTGCACCAATGGGACGTGAATCTTGTACTCCGAAAACTAGTTGGAGCCACTCCCCACCCCACCCCACCCTCCTCCTTGAGCCTATGTTATGCTGCTCTCTACTTTTGTTCTCTTGGAAGGTTGCCTTCCTAGTTGCAGTCACCTTGACACTCAGGGTGTCAGAATTAAAGGCCCTAACTTCTGAACCCCCTTACATGATTTTACATAGGGACAAAATCCAGTTATGCCTTCACCCTGCTGCCCTTCCAAAGGTGGTTTTGGAATTCCACTGCAGTCAGGAGATACTCCTTCCAGTGTTCTTCCCTAAGTCTCATGCTAATGAGAGGAAAAAGACCCTTTATACATTAGATGTTTGTAGTGCCTTGGCCTTCTACACAGATAAGAGTAGGCCCTTCCACAAATCCTCCCAACTTTTTGTGGCCTTGGTAGAAAGGATGAAGGGGATGCCAGTGTCCTCCCAGAGGATTTCATCATGGATGTCCTCATCTGTTAAGATGTGCTATGAATTGGCGGTTCGCTGTCCCCCATCTTTCACAGCATATTCCACACGGTCACAGGAATCTTCTACTGTACTCCTAGTGCAAGTTCCCAACATAGAAATCTGGAGGGCAGCCACCTTGTTCTCAGTATGTATGTTTACATCCCACTATGCCATCACAAAGCAGAGAGGTTGCAGCAGTGGGTAGGGCAGTTCTTGACGGTAGTATAGGTGGCTCTGACCCCACCATCCATAGGCTAGCTAGTAATTCACATGGACTGAAATCAACATGAGCACAGTTGAAGAAGAGAGGAAGGTTTCTCCCTTATAACAGGCGTTCTTTGAGGGGTGTGCTCATGCCCATTCCAAAACCCACCCACCTTCCCCTTTTGTTGGTGAGTAGGTGGGAAGGAACTGGGAAAGTGCTGGGTCAGCAGGGCAGTTTATCTGGCTCCATGAAGGTGCCACTCCAGGGGGTGCCTGCTTTGCCCCAGCAGGTACAGCTGGAGAAAAATCTCTGACAATCATACATGCGTCACATGCACACCTTAACTGGAATGGGCATGAGCATATTCCTCAAAGAACACCTGTTACAGGGCAGAAACCTTCCTTTCTCAACCTTTTTGCTACTGTGGGTCTCCTATACAACTCAATAGGTAAGCTGCACTCTCATAACTGCTACTTGTATGATGAGGATGTCACATGGGCTGCAGCTGCATGCTGAGTGGGCTGCAAGTAGGCCACAGGTTGAGAACCACTGCTTTTAAAAACACCAAAAGCTAGGCTAAGTGTTCTGTAGGTAAGGGCAGCTAACTCTCTGTCCAAAGTATGCATAAACAAAAAATTCAGAGTTCATGTTTTGAGACATAAGAATGCATATTCCTCTTCTGTTCTTTGCTATTAACATCAGCTGTATATTCATTATATTAAATCATTTTGAACAAAACAAACTAAAAAATATATTGTGATGAAAAAGTCTTACTGTATATTTATGAAACTTAATCAAACTTCCCTGTACCACAATTCTGTGTTTTGGTTTTGGGTAGGCATTTTTGTTTTAGTTTCTCCTCCTCAAACAATTTTTTTAGGCCTTGATCCAGCAAAACTCTTAAACTGTGTGTAACATTATGCACAGTAATAATTCCCCTTTAGCTATGTTTTATTTGTGGAGAGGGACAGGACTTCATGAAGTCTTCATCTTGTACTAGGCAAATATGCAAATGCCTTGCTTTAAAAAATAGTTGATGGGGATCTTTTTTGTAATTGATACTCTAGAATTTTTTTGTAATGTGATGAATTAGCACTGATCTTGGAAACACATGACTTTAAAGACACTGTATTAGATCAAGGTACATATAAAGGAAAATAACCTTTGAACTGAATTCTTAACTAATAGGATATTTTAAAAATTTCTTTCTACATTGCAGTTGCTAAGTTTAGATCTCATTTCCCTAATTATATGCATTCCAGTTCACTTTTACTAGTCTTTATATGTGTTCATGTGAATTCATACTTTGATTATGTAAAATATTTTGCAGTCAGTCACTTTTCTTCTGTTATCTCAGAATTGCAGCTTGCTCTTCAATAAAATGTGTAATTGCTTTATTGGGTAAAACAATTTGGTAAATGGACTTTTTTTCTGGTAATGAAGCTCTTTCTTATCCACCTACAAGACAGCTTCTTTGTTAACCTTACGTTACTGGGGTCCATATTAACTGGAAAAATAGAAGAAAGAGGATCAGAATCCTGTCGAATAGTAATATTTAACTCCTTTCCACTCCTCTACCCCATGCAAAAACTGTCTTTAAAATTCAGTTTCAATCTGAGAAATTACAGTAAAAACATACTGTAGACTAGAAAGTTGCTTACCCTTTCTCATTAAAGTATCAGCCCTGAAAAATGCAACCTCGTATCTGAAAGATTAAGCTGTTTGTGTTTGAGTAGTTTAAAAAAAAAGAGAGATAGGAGACAAAGCCCCCAGGCTAAATTGTTCTCTCATTGACACCTGGGAAACAAGCTGTGGGGTTACACAAATAAAAATTTTAAAAAGGTAAAATTTAACCAAGTAGTTGTAGGAGCCCAGCAATAATTTTTCTTAGTGCTATACCTTAGCTTCTCTGAATTAAGTACTATTTTGTCACTAAAGCTGTCAAGTACTTTAAATACTCAGGATTACTTCTTTTTACACTTAGACTCCCATTTCTAAAGTAGAATACCACTTAGACAGGAGGCTTTTTATGCCTCTTTTCTCTAAAACTATTTTATTTTTTACACTACAGAACTTAGTTTCTTTCCTGCAGTTATATTGTTCCTATGTTTTCTTTCCTCAATAGAGGAATATTTAATCTATATTTTTTCAGCTCTGTCCAACTGTAACTTGAACAGCCATGCTCTCTAGCATGCTGACTTTCAGTTGGCAAATCAGTCTCTAAATGGGATTCACTAAGGGACTCATTTCCTTCCAACTTCATGTTTTATCCCAAAAGGTCTAAAATGCGTTTACCCACAGGAGTTCATGTAAACCTACTGTGTATCTCTAAAGCCAACAGAAGGAACTGTATATGAGACAGAAACAAAAGCACCATGTTTATGTGCTTTTAGAATAATGCACAATTGAAATTCAAAATAGCATCTTCAAGTTGTGCTTTTTTTCCTAGACTCAGCTGAAAATTGTGGATGTGAGTGATTTTTTTTTCCATCATTGGTCTTGATGTTTAATGATTGTGAGACTGCTGAAAAATATGCCCTTAATTAACTGATAAATGCTTGTGTTCTTTGTCTTAATTCCACTACTCAGTTTTGAAAACAAATTGGATCCTCCATCACACCATGTTTAACTGTTACCCAAGACAAGGATTTTTAATTCCTTTACAGGTAATTTCCCCACCCAGGAAAGGTGCTTGACGCCACATGAAGGACCACGACTGAAAAGCCATTACATAGCAGGAGCCATTATTGTTGTGTTTCATCTGTGACCCAGCCCTAAGCTACAATGGTTCTTCTTTGAGTCGTTGATCATATCCATTCCCAATTAAGGGTGTACGCAGCTCCATGCATTATCACCAGAGAACTTTTTGTCTTTAGCGTATCTCATGGGGCTGGTCTCGGTGACCCCTTGAGTCCTGTGCATAGTCTGTGGTCTATGAGGCATCACCAGCCCTAAGTCTCCTCAGTTCCTTCTTTCCACTTGTGACAGTCATTGGAACTCTCTCACTTTGCTTGCTTCATCACAAGTTCCCTTTTTGAACTGTTCTTGTTGAGCTATCGTGTTTTAGATTAGTTAGCTAAGAACTAGATAGATCAGTGGTTCTCAGCTTTTTGTAGGTTGTGACACTCGTGGTGCTCTTGACCCTGCGGTACACACCAGTTCACCCTCTCCCTTCCAGCTTGAATCCAGCCATCTCCCCAGCTCTCTGTGACACACCACGGTATGGCAACACAGTAATGTGTCCCAACAGTGGCTGAGAACTGCTGAGTTACATTAGTTGTTAAGGGACTTTAGTCCCAAAAGGAACTTGTTCCCTGGAGGCTATGCCTTCATCTCTTGGCTTGTGGGAAGTCCTTCGCACACAGTGACCCCCATGACAAGTGCCTTAAGTGCATGGGGAAAGCTCATACATCAGACAAGTGCTGGATTTCAAGTTTATTAAAACCAAAGATTCGAGAAGATGAGATATCCATCTGAAGGCTTTGCTGACAGAAGAAGCACTAAGAGTGGCATCAGAGCCAGCATGGGCCACATGGGTACTGAATTTGTTGATGCAGAGTGCCCAATTCCTCCACTTCAGTACCAATCCATGTCTGCACAGGTGGGAGGAGGAAGCTGCAGACTAATTGAGGTCACTCACTGGAACTGGCCAAGAAGCTGGTAAAGTGAAGCCCTGCAGTAGGGTGCATCAGAGACCAGACCTTTCGCATCTTCTCTGTGCGATCAACAACAAAACTGGGCGGTAGTATTGATGTCCCTGTCAATGCCTAAGATGTTTGAGACAGCAGAAGCCCTGTTGGCTTTGCCCATGCCTCCACTTCCTTGTCCTAAGGACACCCGACAGGACACAGGCCTGCTGTTGAGAGGTAAGCCCATCATGAGTTCTCCGCTTCAGGAGATGCAGTGAACTGACCCCTCTGCTCTCTGCCTGGCACCCAGCCAACTCTGATGTGGCCTACGCTCTTCGACCTCATCATCGAGCAGCATATGGATCTGGCACTGATTTTCTTTCTCAGCACTATTGAATTCACCCGTGAGAAAGAAGTGGCACGGAACCTGGTCACCCTAGAAGGAACGCCCAGTGGATAAATGACACCAAAAGTCCTAGGTGTCAGGAAGATGATCAAGCTCCTTGTTGGAGCAGTTGCTGACGCTGCAGCACAACAGTGCATTTTCAGAGTCAATGGAGATGCATACCTCCAGAGAGATCTCAGCACCATACCAAAAAAGGTGCCAGATCTTCACCTTCCAGGTCCACTACTAGTGGGTCAGTGGAGCCCCAAAAGAAGGACTCTGGCAGACCATGGCATAGGGGGTCAAATCTGATCTCACGGTGCCTGTGACCCAGCCACCAACACAAGGATGGTTAGCCCAATGACCATACCGGGCTTTTCCTGTGGGGACAGGGGCACTTCTCTTCAGATTATCTGGGGGTACAGTTGGCCCTGGCATTGCTACTGATCCAGGAGCTGTCAGGATCCAAGCAGGACTCAAACCCAGGAGAGGACACTTCTGGAATGCCACCCACAGGCCTGAAACTGTACTCCTTGTCCTCCCGTGATGAGGCTGTAGCCTGGGAAATCTCATCCCCATCCAATGATTTTAAAGCCCATTAGAACTTATAAAAAGGATGGCCTCCATCCTGAGCTTAGAAGCTGAGAACAAAAGAAATGTCAGATACCCTTGTGGGCTGGCAGCAGCAGCCCCAGCAAGGGTGGCTCTCTCTCTACAGGAAGTAGTCAAAAGGGGGGGGCAGTTACTGTGGCAAACACCCTCCTCTGCACCCCCTACTTCCAAGGGGATAGAGAAGAAATATGTGCCCACAGGATCTTACCTCTTCCTTTCCTAAACCACTTGAAAAAATTTCCAATCTGAGTAGTCCAGGATTGTATGAGAACAATAGGTCCTTGACATAATTTCATCTGGTTATGCCCTTCAATTTACTTTCTGACCTCCCAACCACCCATCTCCTACCCTCTCCTGTTTCAGGGATCTATCTCAGGAGTCACTCTTAGAGCAGGAAGTGAAATCCCTGTTAAGTGGGAGTGGTAGAAAAGTTGACAAAAGACAAGGAAGGGAAAACATTCTATTCTAGGTATAAGGCCGATTCTGGATCTGTGCAGTCTAAATAGAGTTCTGAAAAAGGTAAAGCTATGGATGGTCTCACTTCCACACAGCCCATCCTTGGAACCTGGTGACTCGTATGCCTTCCTCTACCAGAAAGATGCTTATTTTCATGCCTCTATCAGAGCAAGTCACAAAGTACTTGAGGTTTGCTGCAGGCAGTGTCCACTAACTGTTTACAGCCCTACCATTTCTAAGGATGCACTAGGCTAGGGAGGTAGGGAGATTCCAATGTGTACAGTGGCTTACTTGAGACTCTGGATGGTCTGCATATCCCCTTACTTGTACAATTGGTACAACAGAGGCAGATCCGGGGAGCAGGTCCAGAGCAGCATCTGGCTCACGTATTCCATATGTAGCCATCCGGGTCTGTTGATAAATGAAGAAAAGTCCAAATTGAGGTTGGTACAGAAAGTAGAATGTATTGGAACTGTCTGGGGTTCATTCTGGGCCCAAATGTTTCTCCCAGGAGCCTGGTTCAGGGCAATGTCAGATATTGCCAATCTCCAAATGTGGTTCCTCCCCTCCTGCCCCCCACACACCAGCCAGGCACTGCCTATGGTTACTGGGCCACATGGCAGCTTCCACCAAAGTGGTAAGGCTCACCCACCTTAACTTCAGTCCATTCCAGGCCTGATTGACATCAATATATCACCTTCAGAAGTATGCAGAGGGGTAACCATGTTAGTCTGCCTACAGCAAAAAGAATGAGAATCCTGTGGCACCTAATAGACCAGGGGTGGCCAAACTTATGGAACTCAAGAGCTACACAAGTTGATTATTAAACCTTCAAGAGCTGTACTGAGGCATATAGCCATATACATTTACCTACTCCAAAATCACTAAGTTTAAAATTCATTGCACACTTTAATTTTACCATAGAAAGAGGACAAATACTGATCCTACTAATGTCAGATTCTAATAATTATTTAAGGTTACCACAAAAAATTAGTCTTATACAGTAAAACTTAGCTGCTGCTCAGTGTAGAAGACTGCAGGCTAGGGGCGAGTTTTTTAAAATCTCAATCATGCTGCACTTCTGCCATCCCCGACCATGCTGTGCTTCACCCCACTGTCCCAACCCCCTCCTGAACTCCTAGGCTGGGCTGCTTTCCTAAACTAATTTGCCGACGTTCTTCCAGGAACCACAATTTTTCATTCAAGAGCCGCATGTGGCTCCCAAGCCACAGTTTGGCCATGCCTGTATAGACTAACAGATTTCTTCAGGCGTAAGCTTTCATGGGCCCCAATCTGCCTTGCCAGATGCATTTATCCGATGAAGTGGGTTGGAGCCCATGGAAACTTATTCCTGAAGAAATCTGTTAGTCTAGAAGATGCCACAGGACTCTTGTTGTTTACCTTCAGAAGCACCCATTAGAAAGGGTGGTCACAATTCTCCTGTGACCCAGGCCTCCTAGGATAACCTTCTGAATGTGCCAAAGTCAGGGCAAGCTGCAAAAACCAGGGGCAAAATGCCCAAACCACTGACAGGTGGTACTTAAATAAGCCTCCTAGTCAGCAAAAAAACATGCTTCTGATTCCTCATTCTGGTCATCACCAAGCATAACAAAATAGAAACAGCTCCCTTTATGCACATCAGCTCCTATGGTCCCCCAGTCACTGGGCCTCTTAAAGAAATAGGTCCAAAGGGCCAGTCACATCACCCAGAACAATATAGGCTTCGATCTTACCCCAATTACCGTGCTGCCAGCCAATCCCTTAGTACATCTAAAGGTTTAATATAAATGGAAAACAAACAAAATATAAGAGATGTTAAAGGGTCAGAGTGAATCTCATACATACAAATGATTTAGAGTCCACAGAATGCAAGTTCTTGAAGAATGTGCAGTTTGCAGGTTAGACCAATTCCTCTGGTATGCACCCAGCACCTGGGTGGGTCTCTATCCTTTGTTCAGTCTCAGACGAATAGTTCCAAAGGATGATTTTGATTGCAGACTGAAGACTTAAGACAAAATGGAGATGGGGCTAGGGCCTTTTATCAATTTTTGCTCTCCCACGCTCTCAGAGTCCTTGCCAAATCAAAATGGAGTTGAGTCACGTGGTCAGTCTGGGTGACCTGCTGAGTAGGTTTTTTTCTAGGCCCACTGCAACTAGGAGTTCTCTTAATCAATGGGCAGTTAGGATGACAATATTTTTGCAGACACCCAGTCTGGGGTTGTTTGGAGTCAAATAACTTGGAGTACAAATAAGACAAATACATTCCTATATCTTTTACAGATATGACACCTACATATAAACCATATAGTCATTCCTAGAAGATCACAACTTTTCTATTGATACCAAACATAGTATATCACCAATGTTCCTTCTAAGCTGCGCTGGCGCGCTGCAGCGCAGCCCGCTGCAGCCACTAGCGCAGCGAAGGCTGCCGGCAGCACATCGCCGGCAGCCAGAGTCCCTTCATAGAGCTCCTCTGGGGCTGGGAGTTTTCAAAACTCCCGCCCAGAGAAGCTCTAATGGAGCATGCCCAGAAAATCTGGGCATGCTCTGTAGAGCTTCTCTGGCCCCAGGAGCTGTGGCTGGG
>ML681993.1:15855465-15905670 GCA_007922195.1 Podocnemis expansa | reverse complement strand
GCAGGGGGGGCTGCCGGGAGCGGGCTGTGGGGGTGGGAGGGTGGCTGGGCGCAGGGGGGCTGCTGGGCAGCCAGGAGTGGGCCCATGGGAGCGGGGGGGCAGCCAGGAGCAGGCCCGCGGGGATGGGGGGGCTGCCGGGAACAGGCCCGTGGGAAAGGGAGGGCCTTCAGGAGTGGGGGCAGCTGGGATTGGGCCCACCGGGGCGGGGGGGCTGCTGGGAGTAGGGGGGGCAGGAGTGGGCCCACGGGGAGGGGCAGCACAGCAAGCCCATGGGGGGGGCAGCGCAGCGAGCAACATGAGTTGCTTAGCTGCCACCATCTCTTAGAGGGAACATTGTATATCACATATGGATTATTTGCAAATATGAAATATTAATATGAAAGATAACCATAAACAGTTCCCTAGACCCAGACAGCATCACATCCCCCATGGGTGTTAACAGCATTACCATGGTGGCAAAGGCTGCAGTTGATCTGGATGAGAGTTTCTTTGAAAGAATGGACACTTTCAATCAGCTTGGTCTTAGATGCTCTTAACTTGTGTTTGGGGCCCATATCAATGTCAATTTGGGGTTCCAAAGGAGATGGACCAGGGGAAGAATCAAGGGCCATACAGCTCACCTGCAGGATCTCTAGCCAGCCAACATGCCACTGCCTGGAGCAGTGATAGCAGACTTGACTAGAGCCCAAGCTTTGCCTGTGGCTTTCCTCACACAGGTTCCAATCCAGAAGATCTGCAGAGCAGCCACCAGGTTGTCTGTCTACATCTTTATGTTCTCTGATGCCATCACATAGCAGGCAAGGGATGATGCAGCCTTCAAGAGGACAGTTCTGCAGGTAGCTTAACAGTAACTCTTCTTATTGGCACCATCCCCAGCAGGGGAGTGGGGCTAGCCACTGGGCAGCCACTGTCTCTTCAGCAGGGGGTGGGACAGGCTGACAGGTGAGGTAAAGTGTCTGGGCAGCTGCTCTGTCTCCAGCAGAGAGGCAAGGCTGGCATTCAGGGGCAGGTGATACAGGCTGGCAGTGCTCTGGGCAGCTAGGGGCCCTTTTAGCCTGGGGACTGGGGCTGCCCTGCAGTACAATACAGGGCATGACTCCAAGCTAAGGGAGGACCCACTGGCCCAGACCACCTTCTGCCCATGCTCCCCCACAAGACTAGTTTGCCTCACTACAGTGGTGTTCGAGGCCAGGTAGGAGGGTGGGGGCTCCCCTTAGCCTGACTCCTGCCCTGTATTGCAACAAGATAGAAAACTGGATAGAAAACTGGCTAGAACAACGGTTTCAGCGCGTAGGAATCAATGGCTCCATGTCAAGTTGGCAGGCAGTAACAAGTGGTGTGCCCCAGGGGTCGGTCCTGGGGCCAGTTCTGTTCAATGTTTTCATTAATGATCTGGATGATGGGATAGATTGCACACTTAGTAAGTTTGCAGATGATACCAAACTGGGGGGAACGGTAGACACCCTAGAGGGCAGGGACAGGATTCAGGGAGACCTAGACAAATTGGAGCAGTGGGCCAAGAGGAATCTCATGAGGTTCAACAAGGATAAGTGTAAAATCCTGCACTTGGGACGAAAAAACCCCATGTACTGCTACAGGCTGGGGAGTGATCAGCTAAATAGCAGCACTGGAGAAAAGGACCTGGGAGTCATGGTGGATGGGAAGCTGGACATGAGTCAGCAGTGTGCTCTTGCTGCCAAAAAGGCCAATGGCATACTGGGCTGCATCAGAAGAAGTGTTACCAGCAGATCGAGGGATGTGATCATTCCCCTCTATTCTGCACTAGTGAGGCCACATCTGGAATACTGTGTCCAGTTTTGGGCTCCCCACTACAAAAAGGACATGGACAAATTAGAGAGAGTCCAGAGGAGGGCAACAAAAATGATCAAAGGGCTGGAGCACAAGCCCTATGAAGAGAGACTGAAGGAACTAGGTTTATTTAGCCTGCAGAAGAGAAGACTGAGGGGGGATTTGATAGCAACCTTCAACTACTTGAAGGGTTGCTCCAAGGAGGAGGGAGCTCGACTGTTCTCGGTAGTAACAGAGGGCAGAACGAGAAGCAATGGTTTCAAGTTACAGCTGGGGTGGTCCAGGCTGGATATTAGGAAAAACTTCCTTACTAGGCGAGTGGTGAAGCATTGGAATAAGTTGCCTAGGGAAGTGGTGGAATCTCCATCTCTGGAGGTGTTCAAGTCCCAGCTGGACAAAACACTGACTGGGATGATCTAATGGGAGTGGTCCTGCTTTTTTTTGGCAGGGGGTTGGACTAGATGACCTCGTGGGGTCCCTTCCAACCCTATGATTCTATGATTCTATAAGACAGTCCCAGTCCTTGGACCAAGAGGGGTCCACCGGCCCAGAGCACCATCAGCCTGCACCACTCCCTGGCTGAGCCATCCGGTGTTTGCCATGCTTCCTGCCCCCAAGCACCAGCCCCACCTTCCTGCTGGAGACAGAATGGCTCACTGGGTAACCAGCCCCACCCTCCAACCCACTCCATCCCATGCTGAGGATGGCCTGGGGGGAGGTGGCACTAGTGCAGGGGGGATGCAGAATGCCCGGCTGCTCCTGTGGCTCAGGGCACTGGCCAATCGATTTGGAACATGGGCCCTGTGGTCCAGTGTCCGGTGATGCTACTAACTCCTCCCACCTTCCAAGAGAGGGCTTGTGAATAACCTAATTGGGAATGTATATAAGCAATGATTCCAAGAAGACAAGAAAGGTTACTTACCAGTATCTGGTTCTTTGAGAATGTTGCTCAGGTCCATTCAGCACTCACCTTCTGTCCCTGTTTTTTAGAATCAGCAGAAAGAAGGGACTGAGTGGGCATAGGATATGGGAGTTCAGGGAGCACTGAAACTGGTCCCACATGATATACTAAGGGCAAAAAGTTTTCCTTGATTGTACATGGAGGCACATGCATAACTAACAAGCAACACATCTGAAAGAATCACCGTTACAGATAAGTAACCACTTTTTTCCTACAGATAGGCACCAGCAAGGCTTGGGCTGGATATATGGCAAAAACAGGAGATTGTATGGAAGAGGTGTGCTTCTGCCCCACTTGCTGCTCAGGGACCATTGCTGTGTGTAATACATGGTCCAGGAGAGAAAGAGTGGGGAGGAGGGACTGTGCCTATCCTGAAATGCTGATTTGCAGAAGTGGTGAGGCCTTTACGGAAGGGTGCATCTCAGCCTGTTATCATCTTGCAAAGATCTGCAACTCTCTAATATTTTTAAAAAGTATAGTGACTGTGGATGAGATACTCCTTTGCAAACACTGTGTTCCTTGCTTTTCTCCCAGGTTATCTTGGGGGGCAGGTTAAACTAGAAATGAGCAAGGAATGGTTCAGACAAGATGTGCTCTAGAGATGAAAAGCTAGAAACAGTGAATAGGCAGTAGACAGAGCTTAGTAGACTCAGTGGTTGGGTCCAATTAGAAAATGCTGATGTCTGGACAGTGTGTTAGTAGCCCAGGCTGTAACAGTTTTTCCATACAGCAGAAACGTTACTATGAAGTTGTTTTGGCACATCTCCATAAACAACACTTAATGGAACTGTAGCATTAGTAGTACATTTTGAAACCCCTGAAACATCTACCACCATTTGTACAGCATTCTTGTTGTAAGTAGATACTTTAGGGGTAACATCTTAAGAGACTGGCCACTGAAAAGAGGGTTGTGTGTTAGTGCACAGTAAATAGCCCATATTTCCCCAGGGTCGATCAGTATCATTGCCAGAAGGCATCACACCAATGAACAGTAGCATTATACACCTTCATTTGGGAACACCAAACAGAATTCGAGAGACTATTTGAAGAATGGAGTTATAGAGCAGAGTAGGTAGAATGCTATGCTAGAATAATAATGTGTGTTCTGCCTGATTTGACATTAATGCTTATTGTAACCACTTATAGGTGATGAGCTTTGTTCAAATGGAACCCTGGCTTTTGACAAAGTTTCAGTTTACTAAATGGTGGGATGATACAGTACTGAAAACCTGGGGTGAATGGCTGAAGAGCTCCTGAATGAGAGAGGACACTTCCTACTACAGTATCTCTGCCAAGTTTCATGTGACATAGTGTTGCTTTACATATTTGAAAGCTTGGGTCCTATGAACATGATAATACTTCATGAAGGCTAGCTATCAATAGCATACTAATTGGTCATATGTTATCCATGGGTGAATGCAGAATTGAAACCATAGGGCCATAAATTCAGGGTTTTCTTCCTAATCAGATATAGAATAAGTTCCTATCACTACTGTGCCTGGGGGGGTCAAAAATGATGTTTCACAGAGGCGTGTTGTTTGATATTTAAAGCATTTCTCAGGTAATCTAAGGGTCTGACTGTAAACAAGCATGGTGGAACAGATATAATTAATTTGCTTGTTTGTTGTCCACTTTAGGAAATAGACGAGTATATCAACAAGAAAGCCCATTGCTATGCTGTGGTATAGACTCTGCTTGATCACAAGAGTCTGCTCTTCTTTGAGTGGTGATCCCCACTGTATTCCACTGAGGGTTATATGCATGCAACCAAAACCAGAGCCTTTGTGTGGCAGTTTGCACATACAGCCCTATTTTGCCTCATAGATTTGCCCAAGGCAATAAAGAGCAGGGTATACTGCTAACATTTCCAGTTTCTTCTTACCACTACAGGGTACAAATCAGAATTTCTGTTGCCCTCTTGTCTTTAGTGACATATTTAAAAAAAAAAAAAGAATTTTTATCGTTATTCATATGATTTTATTATTTATAGGTAATTCCTTATTTCATAGCAATTGATAGGATTAAGAACATGGGATGCCACTTTGTAAGTTTTCACTCTAAACAATTCCTTCCCAACCACCAGTGCCTGGACCTAGGTACTGACTCATAGTGAAGATGTTGCAATTCAAACTCTGTGTTTCCTGTCCTCACTTGTTTTTCATCAGCAATGACCACCAACACTGTTTGTACTGTTAGGGGAGTCCCACAGTTTAACAAGATACAGTACCTGCCTCTCCTTCTCTGCCCATACACAGGAAAGCCAAGCTCTTTGTCCCTAGAAGCACCACATAGAGTCTGCCATGAGCCTGAAACTGGATTCTGGTCGGAATACCTCCCCTATATATCAGCCTTAACAATGTAAGAGTACTTCCCCTATCATGGCATCTCTGTTCAGCTCCTCCAATAACAATGTTATGGATCCTAGCCGTGAGTCATAAAGGCATCCATATAAGCATGGAAGCAAGCCTTCCTCCAAGTCCAAGAAGGGTGTTGCACTGTCCACGAAGTTCCAGTCACAGAAGAACAATGCATTACAAAACTCAGAAGAATAACAAAATGTCATATTTCTTCGACGAGCAGTGCTCCCGACTGCTCCACTCTGGGTTATAGCCGCGGTACCGCGCTCTGCATCGGATTTTCTTTGCATAGCAGTGGCTCCGTTGGTGGAGAGAGAGAGATGCTGAGGCTGTGTCCGTTGGTGTTCCCGCCAATGATGACGTCAGCAGCTCGCTCTCCCCAACCGTCACCTCAGTTCCTTTCTACCGCTCTCCGGCTCCGCACGGAGTAAGCGGTGGCTCCTCACTGTGAGACAACAGAAAGGAAACATATCTGAGCCAAACTCCATTCAAAAACAACGTTCAAAAAGCAAACTAACCAACAAAACAAACAAAAAAAAAAAACCTCCGCAGTCAGCGATGCCACAAGCGGCTGGCTTTAAACGCTGTACTGCCTGCAATGAACCCATGCCAGCCTCCGACGGCCATGACAACTGTATCCTCTGTCTGGGCGAGGGACACTTGTCCCACAAATGCCCCCAGTGTAAAAACCTGACCTCCCGAGCTAGAAAGGACAGGGAGAGAAAGTTAAAACTTTTACTTCTGGAGGGCTCCCTCCGTCCCTCCTCCGACCCCGGCGCTTCCTCTCAGGGCTCTGAAGGAGCGCACAAACGGCACTCGAATCTGTCATCCCCAGTACCTTTAAAAAAATCCAAAAGGACTGGGCACATGAGAGAACCCTCGCAGCAGGAACCCATAAATCGGGTGAACCCTGCGAGGGCGGCTGAACCGGCAAGCGCAGGTGTCCCCGCGCCGGCAGCGGATCCGCACCAAATGCCGGCACCTAGCCCAGTGCCGCCGCCGCCGCCGCCGCCTACAGCGGAGCCTCCATCTCCCTCGGCACCGCTCCTAGGGCAGACCTTTGCCTCCCCTCAGCCACAGGGTGCCCACCACTTACCGGTGCCGCAGCCTTTGATGCTCAGGCTGCCCCAGGCACCGCAACAGGCAGCCTTTACACTGCCTCCTCCGGCACCGCTTCTCTCATTTAACCCGGTGCCTCAACAACTGCCCGCCCAATTGACAGCCCCGCAGCCCGGTCTAGCCACGGCACCGGCCACATCACTGATGCTGGCACCGCGGCATACAGTGCCTCCTCATCCCGCGCATAAGAAACAGCCGCGGAAGACAAAACACACTGTCAGAGAACAGGAGCTTCTGGTTCACACTGCTCCACCATCACCATTATTTCAAACTGATTCTTCAACCAGTAACTCATCCAGAATGTCTAGCCCTGCGACCCCGTCTTCAGCATCCTCAGTCTCTTCACCGGCTTCACCTATCAGCCATCAACCCATAACGGTCCAACCTCATACCAACATGGTATATCCTTATCCCTACCCGCCATGGATGCCTTTTCCACAGGTGCCAGGCATCACGTATCCCATCTGGCCGTATCAACAGTTCCAGTAACCTACAAATCTCGACCCAACACATCACCTTCCGCAACCGGGTCCAATCCAGTCTAACACACCAGCAACCACCACTACTGAACCGGCTGCCTCACAGCTGCCAGCGGATTACCTGAAGCAGTTTAGAGATCTTTTTCAACGGGCTGCGGTCGCGATGAATATTCCACTTAACGACAGCCCTACACCACAACATAAACTATACAAGATTCTTCAGGCATCTGTCCCTAACAAATTGGCACTACCCATGGACGAAGGCATAATCCAGCCTGCAATGGAAATATGGCAAACTCCGGCTTCCATCCTTCCTTCTAATAAGAAATCTGATAAGAAGTACTTCATTGCCCCCAAGGGAAATGAATTCCTTTTCAATCATCCTCAACTGAATTCCCTAGTAATTGAGGCAGCAAACCAGAGAACTCGACAACCTTATCACAAAACTACTTCCACTAAAGAGGATAGGAAGCTGGATTCTCTCGGTCGCAAGGCTTACACATCGGCTGCACTTCAACTAAGAATATCAAACTACACAGCGCTGCTCTCTAGCTACGACCACGAGCTCTATTCTAAACTATCTGAGCTCAAGGACTTCATTACACAGGACAAACGAGATCAGTTCGATCTACTACTCACCGAGGGCAGACTGGTAGCCAAGACGGCACTCCAGGCCTCTCTTGACTCTGCCGACGTTGCCGCACGAACTCTTGCCACGGCAGTAGTCATGCGCCGCGCCTCTTGGCTCCAGGCTGCAGACCTGCCTAAACAAATGCAACGTACAATTGAAGACCTCCCATTTGACAAGGATCACTTATTTGCCAAAACTACTAATGATGTAATGCATGACCTCAAGGACTCTCGTGCAACACTCCGAACACTGGGGATTTTTCCCACAGTCTCTCGTCGTAAACCATACAGGAGTCAACCCATTACGACCAAATATCCACACACCCAGTATAACCGCAGAGTGGATAATTACAAAAATAAACCAAGGCAACCGCGTCGCAATAGGCCGCCTTTCCAGACAAATCGCAACCCGCAATCTGCGGATACAAAACATCAATTTTGATGCCTTGCTCGAGGGAAATACCAACCATACCCTCCCCAAAGCCCAGAGGTCACCATCTACACACCTAATTTTCAAGGACAAGCTACACCCGTTTCTACATCACTGGCAGCACATCACATCCGACAGATGGGTGCTAGAGATCATACGAAAAGGGTACTCTATTCCCTTTCTGTCGAGACCGCAGCCACAACCCCCTTCCCCGTCCCTCTTCAGGGACCCAATTCATGTACAATACCTGCACGAGGAGATTCACCATCTTCTTCACATTGGTGCCATCGAACGTGTCCCACAGGACCAAGAAGGGAAGGGTTTTTATTCCCCATATTTCTTAACCCAGAAGAAAACAGGGGGCTGGCGACCAATATTAGATCTCAGACGCCTAAATGTTTATGTCCAGGTCAAACGTTTCAGGATGGTGACCCTATCCAATATCCTCTCAGCACTTCAACAGGGGGATTGGCTGGCCTCCCTCGATTTGAAAGATGCATATTTCCACATCTTGATAAATCCAACACACCGCCGTTTCCTTCGATTCCGGTTTCTCCATTATCATTACCAATACACGGTCCTTCCTTTCGGCCTTTGCACGGCGCCAAGGGTTTTTTCCAAGGTCATGGCTCCGGCAATCGCCTTCCTCCGCAAGCAACATGTCTCCATCTTCCCTTACCTAGACGATTTCCTACTAAGGGCCTCGACACAACAACAGACCCACCACATAATCCACAAGACACTACATCTGTTCACATCTCTAGGTCTTCAAATAAATCTCGAAAAATCCTGCCTTCAACCGACGCAAAAAATTCAGTTCATTGGTGCCCGCATCCATACCCCATCAGCAAGGGCCTTTCTCCCCATGGACAGATTTCTCAATCTACAACAGTTGGCTATCTCCATCCAGAACTCCCCAATCAGCACAGTACGCACATGCATGCAGATACTTGGCCACATGTCCGCCACCACTTACCTGGTCCATCATGCTCGTCTACGCATGCGTCCTTTCCAATTGTGGTTCCTATCACAGTTCAAACAACAGCGACATTCCCTCAATCGACCTTTAGCCATCCCAGCCACAGTAAAGCATTCCTTAGCTTGGTGGACCGACAGCAACAACCTCCTGCAGGGAGTACCCTTCTTTCCACCTCAACCGGTTATGACCATCACCACAGATGCCTCCCGCACCGGCTGGGGGGCCTACCTCCAGGATTGCACAATACAGGGCAGATGGCAAGCAAGAGACATGCCCGCCCACATAAACATGCTCGAACTCAGAGCGGTCTTGCGGGCCTGTTTACACTTCCTTCCCCAAATCTCCGGGAAGACGATCACGATCCGTACAGACAACAGACCATGCATGTTTTATATAAATCGCCAGGGGGGCACCAGATCACAAGACCTATGCCTCGAAGCGATGGAGCTATGGAACCTGTGCACACAGCACTCAATACACCCCGTCGCGGAGTACATCCCGGGCAAGGACAATACAATAGCAGATTCTCTCAGTCGAGCCTTCCCCAACCACCACGAGTGGGAATTACGCCTCGATATTCTACAGGCAATCTTCCAGCAATGGGGCTTCCCACTCATCGACCTTTTTGCCACAGAGCTGAACAAGAAATGTTCCCAGTATTGCTCTCGGGGGGGCCACAGTCGCGCTTCAAGAGGCGACGCTTTCTCGCAACATTGGGGCAAAGCACTTCTCTATGCCTTTCCCCCAACACCACTAATTCCTCGGGTCCTGTCCAAGATACAGCTCGACAAAGCACAGGTCATTTTAATCGCCCCAGCATGGCCACGCCAACCGTGGTACACGCAGCTCCATACGCTGTCCAGAGCGCAACCCATAACTCTACCCCTTGTCCCAGACCTCCTATCCCAGAACAGAGGGACTCAACGGCATCAGTACCTCAACAGACTCCATCTGACAGCCTGGCTGATCGATGGTTCAACAAATTAGAAAACAACTGTTCGCATACTGTCAAAAACATATTACTAAACAGTAGAAAGCCGGCCACATGCATTACTTACCTGCAGAAATGGCGCCGCTTCTCCTCCTGGTGCTCGGCACGAACCGTCGATCCACGCACGGCAGCGCTCCCGCTCATATTAGAATATCTGGCGAACCTGAAAGAGGAAAAAGTTTCCGTCAACACAGTACGAGTACACCTAGCAGCCATCTCTACATTCCATGACAGAGTAGACCATAGTTCAGTCTTTGCTCACCCCACTTCCAAACGATTCATGTTGGGGTTGAGAAACCTTTACCCGGATGTTCGCCCCCCGGCGCCCCCATGGAACCTCCCAAAAGTTCTAAAGATGCTCATGGCACCCCCATTCGAACCTTTAGCCACATGCACCTTACTCCACTTATCAATGAAAGTTGCTTTTCTCATCGCCATAACTTCTGCACGCCGAGTGGGGGAGATAGCAGCCCTCATGGCGCACCCCCCATATACGGTTTTTTATAAGGACAGAGTGGTATTGAGACCTCACCCAAAATTCATCCCTAAGGTGGCTTCTTCTTTTCATATTAACCAGACTATCAACTTACCTGTGTTTTATCCAAAGCCACATACAACACCGCAACAAAGAACACTGCATACATTAGATGTCAGAAGAGCCCTTTCTTTCTACCTGGAACGAACACAGCCTTTCCGTAAGACTCCCTTGTTATTTGTCTCCACCGTCGAACGTTCCAAGGGTCAACCTATCTCCAAACGAAGGTTATCCACCTGGATTTCTTCTTGTATTCGATCAGCGTACAACGCCCCACACTCAACTCAACCTCTCTCCATCCGCTCTCACTCTACACGGGCGATGGCATCATCTCTGGCCTTCCTCACCAAGGTCCCTCTACATGCCATATGCCAAGCAGCAACCTGGTCTTCCACGGACACTTTTGCCAAGCATTACGCTCTGGATCAGCTCTCCGCCATGGACACTGCAGTGGGACGAGCAGTGCTCGACTCAGTTCGACTGCCACACTCGGAAGTACCCACCTCCAAGAATAGTAACTGCTAACAGTCACCCAGAGTGGAGCAGTCGGGAGCACTGCTCGTCGAAGAAATGGAGGTTACTCACCTTGGTGCAGTAGCCGAGGTTCTTCGAGATGCGTGCTCCCGACATGCTCCACTACCCACCCACCTCCCCTCTACTTCGAAATATTCCTTTGTCTTCAACAGGTAGTTTCGCAGTAGAAAGGAACTGAGGTGACGGTTGGGGAGAGCGAGCTGCTGACGTCATCATTGGCGGGAACACCAACGGACACAGCCTCAGCATCTCTCTCTCTCCACCAACGGAGCCACTGCTATGCAAAGAAAATCCGATGCAGAGCGCGGTACCGCGGCTATAACCCAGAGTGGAGCATGTCGGGAGCACGCATCTCGAAGAACCTCGGCTACTGCACCAAGGTGAGTAACCTCCATTTCTGTCTAGATCCATTGATACCAATCAAGGACCCTCATATTCTGCCTGTTTTGGCTCTGTTGTGCCATTGATTCTGAGACAGATGTCTTTAGAAATTCCAGTCCTATCAACAGACTGGATATCATTGACTCCAAGACATAATGAAAAACACCAGTTATGGGCTAGTGAACTCCTCAGACAGTTTTTTCAAAACTTTTGTATGCGAGTTATCTGAACCTTCTGATTTTAAAATGGTCAGTAACTACTGTTTAACATTTTCCTGAGATACAAGTAGAATGGAAAGAGTGTTGTGACATCATCTGTTTTTTCTCAAAATACAAAATAGAAATATTTATTTAACACCTCTGCCTTTTCTTGATTTTATGGAGAATTCTACCACTTTCATCTAGTAATGGAACAATATCACTGTTAGGATTTTTCTGTTCTTAATATACTCAAGAAAAAAAGGAAGAACACACATACACACAGCCTTATTGTCCCCAGCCCTGCTGCTCATAAATATTTTTCCTTGTGTCCCTTTCTTTCCCTATTCAGTTTTTTAAAAATTCTTAATTTCTTGGTTTATATTTATTACTGTCACATCCCCAGAAAAAGGAGATGATATGGGGGTATGCCCTATGAACAGTGACTTGGTTCGGTCCAGAAATGAGTGATTTGGGAGCATATGGAATCTAGTAGCTGGGCCAACTCACAAAAAAGTGGTGGCTGTGAGGAAAGGAGGACTGGCCCAGGTTGTAAAACTGGAAGTTTCATAGCACTTAATACAAGAAATTATTCATCAAAAAATATTAAACACACTTCTAATTTGTTCTAAAAGTCAACATCTCATCAGGGAACAGAAATAGTACCAGATACATTATGAATCACCCTGTCAGAAATAGCATATGGTCAAAATAAATATTTCACAAACAAGCATTATGTTTAAACTTATTGTAGAAGCTGAATACTGCAAAAAGCTTTTACCAGGGTTAGTCAACAAAAAAAATGTGAGTAATAAAGGTTACATTCATTGCATAATTTATTCATAATGAACAGCTTAACTACTTTTAGCACTGGGGAGGAACCAATACAGACTCCACTCATGCAGCCATATCTAAGATAAAGACCTTTCTTCTAGGAATTCCAGGCAGTATTATCAAAGCTTCTTGAATGCCTCAAGTGGGTATTTTGTACGGATACACAGTATCACAAATAGATGTCATTTACATAGCATAGACTTGAGCTAGCTGCTTTGATTTTAGATAAAAACGTATTTTTCTGGGCAGTGGCAAGTCGGAAATACGCCAGTTTAGGATTCAAACTATTTCCTGAAGAAGCATGTTCTGCCTCTTTCACACCATTATTTGACCATCCATGTGAGTTAATGGACACCATTAATACATTTCTAAGCTCTGGGTACATTTGTGATGCCTCAGTGATCAACTAGCTTTAGATCAGGTAAATGACTTGTGGAGAGAAACGCTTTTAGAATTTGCATTTCTATTCCTATGGAGTGCCACAGGACATTTTCCCAAGTTCCAGTGAACTTAGCAAGATTTGGACATCTTAGGAGTGAAATAAATGCTAGTGTTGTTCATGTTACCCACTGTTAATGATAAAATAACATGCTGTTTTGTCCATCTCTGTGAATATGCAAATGCTTGCAATCCTTGATGGAAAATTTAAATAAAGGCATTGCTATAGAAACTCAATGACTACATTTTTAAAGTGCTGAAATCATAGTTCAACTTCAAATATTGTAATTTCAAATGGTTGCATGCCATTTTTTCTAGTTTTTAGTTATGGTCTTATTTCAGAAATATGTTAAAAATGTATTTTTGAGAAGCATTTCAAAACAGCTATTTATCTGAAGTATTTTCTCTGCTTTTTTTTTTACTGTCTTAATATATTAATCTTTTCTGGAACATAAATATATAAATACAAAAGGCCCAAAACTAGCCAAATGTAAAAGTGCCCGTAGTTCCTCATCTTTGTAGGGTTTGAGAATACTGATACTAATAAACTACTGAACCTATCTAGTTTCTTCAAACTTTTGGGAAATGTCATAGCAACACTTTATCAGTTGTTCCCTGATTAAGGATTTCTCCTAATGAAGCAGGATGTTATCAATACAAACAAATAATTGTGACAATTATAACATGTTCTGATATGATGGGCACTATGCCAGTTCATAGCAGGAAGAGGTTAATAAAATGACCATTGAGTATTAATGAGCTCCACTCTTCAGCATCTGTCAGAGATACTTCAGCAGGAAAGAAGGATCAGGCATGGAACAGGAAATGAAGGAAGCGACGGGTAACAGACCTCCTAATAAAAGGGTTCTTTGTTTAGAAGGCAATGGAGCCAAAGTGCCTGAGTAGGAGTATTTCCCTTTAAGAATGTAAGAACTTTACTTTGTGTGTGAAGTAAGCCTTCCTGGAGCAAGGGAAGGTCTGGAAAGTAAGTTGTAGACAATATTTACCCTGAAAGACTTGCACTCTGAAAATAAGGAGAGGAAGAATAGAAGTTGGAATTATAATATGCAAGTGAATGAAAATGGTGAATTGGGAAAGTTTGTATAGTTCCATGCTCTCTTTACAATTTTTGCTGAAGCCTGTTAAGCTTTTACAAATAGGGGCCCCCCAGAACTCCATCTTTTAAAATGTTGTGCTTTGGGTGTAACTAGGTCACTGAATGTGTTGACTGATATTGCATAATGACATATTGTCAACAAGTGGTACTTAAATTAATTTGCCTGCCCAAAAGGGAGTAGAGATAAGTGTGGTATATATAATCATTCATAAATGTTCAATTTACCTTTAATCAGTTTGACATTCTGTTCAACTGTAGTTTTAGTGTTGCTTCCTCTTTCTTGGAGGAAATATAGCTTATCCAAGTCATTGTTTATGTCCGTTCTCAATTAGGTGTGCATGCGCCTTGACGCACAGTTACTGGAAAACTTTTTGCCCTTAGCATAGTCCATAGCATAGGGCCAGTCTCAATGCCCCCTGGAGTCCTGCACACATGCTGTGGTGTATAGGAAGTCACCAGGCTATGCCCCTTCTTTCTGCCTGTGATGGTCTGATGGTTGGTAGAACTGCTTTCCTCTCCTTGCTATCCACAAATACCTGATTGAACTTTGTTGTCTGTTGTTATTCTTCAGTTAAATAGAGTAATCAGTTGAATAGCAACAGAATAGTTGTTAAGGATTGTTAATTAAGGGACCTATTCCCAGAGGATATGCCTTGGTTTCCAGGCATCAGACCTTGTGCAGCATGCAGCTAGGTCTTTCCAGAGAGTGACATTTATGACAAATGGCTGAAGTGTGGGGAGAAGCTCATAGATCAGATAAGTGCCAGATCTGTAAGTCCCTTAAACCAAGGTCTAAAAAAGACAGAGACATCCAGCTAAAGGCTTTGCTGATGGAAGTGGTATTGAGACCAGCATCAGAAATGGCATGGTTCTCTTCTGTCCAGGGTGCCCAAATAGCACCACCCCCACATCATCACTGATCTCTGTCTGCACTGGCTAAAAAGAGGAAGCTGCAGACTGATTGAGCTTGCTCACAGCCAGAAAGATGGCACCAAGTGACACTGAACAGCAGGCTGCAGCAGAGTGGTCCTGTGGCTTCACCTCTAAGGCAACCACCTCCAGCACTGGGCAGTGTACAGGTGTCAACACTACTGATCCTGGTAACACCTGAGGTATTTGAGGTGGCAAGAGCTGTGCTGGTCTTGCCTACACCTCCACCTCCTGACCCTAAGGATACTAGAAAAGAAAGAGACCTGCTGTCAAGAGGCAAACCTACAATGGTTTCTCCAGCATGGTGCCATCTGCTACACATTACAGGTGACACCAGCACCAACTACTGGACCTCTGTCCAACACAATCTTAGCACCAACAATGCTGAGTCCCCAGTGTTGATCTGCATCACCTTGGCACAATTCACCATCACCAGACCTGAGTGCACCCCACAAAAGGGAGCATTTCAAAGAAATCATGATGCTGTCTGGGTCTAGGGGACTCTTTATGATTATTTTATGTTAATATTTCATATTTGCAATATGAGATACGCCATGTGTGGTACTAATAGAAAGGTTGTAATCTGCCAGGAATGATTATATGGTTTACATATTGGTGTCAAATCTGTATTAAAAATATGGTTGTTCTATTTTACTCCAACTTATTTGATTCTAAGACAATCCCAGACCGGGTGTCTGCAAAACCATTGTCCTCTTAATGGTACATCAGTGGAGCTCCCGGCTACGGTGGGCCTAGAAAAAAAAACCTGTTGAGCCAGTCACCCAGATTCACCATGTGACTCAACTCCATTTTGATTTGGCAAGGACTCTGATAGCATGGGGAAAGCCAAAGGTGATAAAAGGCATGGCCCCATCTCCATTTTGTCTTCAGTCTGTCTGCAACCAGCACCTTCCTCTGGAACTATTCTTCTGGGACTGAACAGAGGACTGCGACCCACCCAGGTGCTGGGTGCATACCAGAAGAGTTGGACTAAACTGCAAACGCCAAATTCTTCAAGGACTGGATTTTGATGGTCTCTAAATCATTTGTACATAGGTGATTCACTTTGACCCTTTAACATCTCTCATATTTTGTTTCTTTTCTTTTTATATTAAACCTTTAGTTGTAGTTACTAAAGGATTGGCTGGCAGCATGGTATTTTGGGTGAGATCTAAGCCTATATCATTCTGAGTGATGTGACTGGCCCTTTGGGGTCAGGACAACCTATTTCTTTAAGAGATCCAGTGGCTAGGTGGAGACTAGAAGAGCTAATGTGCAATAAAGGGGGTTGTTTCTAGTTTGTTATGCTTGGTGATGACCAGTGTGAGGAATCAGAAGGATGTTTTGTTACTTACTGGGAGACTGTTTTAAGTACCACCCATCAGTGGTTCAGAGGTCTGGCCCCTGGTTTTGCAGCTTGACCTGATTTTGGCACATTCAGAAGGTTATCCCAGGAGGCCTAGGTCACACAAAGTCTAAGAGGCAGTGCCATACCAAAAAGGATTCCAGGTCTCCCTCTTCAGTATCCTCCAGCAGTGGGTTGGAGGAGTCCTAAGGGAAGGACTGTGCCAGGTCTAAACATGAGGGAATTAAATCTACCCCCCACCTCCTCCCAAGTCAGCCACTAGCACAAGGGTGGCCAACCCAGTGACCTTATTTGAATCATTGGCTTTCCTTATGGGGATGGGGACTCACTCCCTCAGATTAGCCAGAGTTCAGTTGACATCAGCAGTCCCAACAGCCCAGCATGTCTCAGGATCCAAGGAGGTCTCAGACCCAGAAGACTATCTTTCAGGAATGCTAGCTGTGACCTCTCAACCCATCTACCTTATCCTCCCCGGAAAAGGCAGTGGTCCAGGAGCTTTTGTCCCTGCTGGATGATTTCAAGACCCATAAGGAGCTATTAAAAAAGAAGGTCTTTGACTTGGGTGTAGAGGTAGAGGAACTGAGAGAGGCCTCAGACTCCCTCTTCAGTGTGCTGCCAGCAGCCGCACCAGCCAAAGTAGCACTCCCAATGCATGAAGGTGTGTTAAAATAGTACAATCATTGTTGCAAGTCCACTCCTCTGTATCTGTTACCTCAACGGGGGCAGAGAAAAAGTATTATGTGTCTGCTAAGGGATTTAACTAAGTACACACTCACCTGGGGACCTGTATGAGAAGGACTTTCTGGCTGCAGGCATCAGGCCTATCACAGCATGTCCAGCAGTCCATCCAGGACTTTCTGTTTGATGGATCAGCCTTGTTTTCTGACCAAAGAGATAGAAAGCCGCTCGGACTCAAGGGCAACACTTCGCTCTCTGTGCCTGTATATGACACAGTGACTGAGGCATGTGTTCTGCCCACAGGTCCCTCAGCAGCAGCAGGGTTCTTTTTTGAGTCATTGCTTCTGTCCATTCCATGTTAAGTGCATGTGTGCCATGCGCATGGCACTCTGGAGATTTTTGCACCTGGAGTACCCATAGGTTCAGCCATGTTGGAGTGTTGCTGGTGCAGCAGTTTATATATGGCTTAGCCGAGCCTACCCTCCCCAGTTCCTTCTTACCACCCTAATGGTCACTGGAATAATTGCTTGCCCTTGCTAGCAGCTGTCTCCTTGTACTTGGTGCTAGTTAGCTCAGTTTAGTATAGTGTTAACAGTTATTAGAGTAACTGAGTACTTTTTGTTGTAGTTAAGTGTTTTGATTAGGTAGCTCTATTATTAAGGTTTAGATTGCCCACCCTGGGCTCAGGGCCAGGGTATGCCTGGCTTCAAACTATGCAAAACCTTCAGGAAGCCCATGCCTTTGGAGCTCCTGCACCTCTCCTTTCTGAGATGCTTAGGTGAGGCACATTTGCATGAAATGTGCAAGATGTGTAGGAGCTTCCAGCGCAGGACACCAAAGAACAGGGAGCATCAGGGGTTTTCCTGGATAAAAAGATCTGGGGCCTATGCCACAAACACACAGGCCCTGCCCTCAGCCAGCCAGCCTGGCCTTGCACTCTCAATCCTTCCCTTAAGCTAGCCACTCTGCCCCCAAAGAGGGGTGAGAGAGCAAAGCCCAGCCTTTGGGCTGGGCTGCTCTACCCTGGGCCAGCTGTTCCCAGCCTGGAGGCAGGGATGGACTGGCTGAGAGGAGAGGCTGGTTTCACGCTCCCGCCCCCTGCTGCCTTCGGCTCCACAAAAAAGGTAACAGGGAGGGGGTGGAACCCAGGGAACCATGCAGCCAGGGGTGATTGCTTCTCTTCCCCCCCCCCAAGGATGGCCCTGCCCTCCAGTAGTGTGATCTGAGGGCAACATACTTCCCTGGAAGAGTTTAGACATCTGACACAATTTTCCATAAGTAGCATGAATTTAAACAGACAAAAAATAAACACAATTCTCAAATGATAGCCATCCTCCATACAGCAAACATTTAAATAAAAGAGCAGTTATTCATAAGTGAATGGTGCCTGGGTGCCCACCCAGCACATGGCTTCATGCCCAGCTGAGAGGTACCACCCTACTGACCTACAGTGGAAATACCTAGTGCAGTGGTTCACAAGCTGTTTAAATGGAGCCAATTCCCCCCATGGATTTTGGGTTTAATGCTTGCCTCCCCCTTTTCTGAGTGGCAGCATGAGGAATGGGGAGCAGGGTGAGGGTTGGTATGACCGTGGAGTATGAGGAGCAATGTAACTGGGTGGTGGACACCAAGGGAGGCAGCACAGCAACTGCAGTGTCAAATGGTGTTCCTGTCCTGGACCATGCACCTGGACATGCCACAGGACAGGAAATTTAAAAAGCCCCTGGCCTGGTCCCAGCTCCCAGGCACCTGCAGCCAAGGTGCGGGAAACTGGGGAATTCGCAAGGCGAGCAGACGAGGTGACTGGGGCTGCCAGTGTGGCAGGGCCATGACTAACTCTTCCAGTGCCTGGGGCAAGCAGCCCCAACGGTGCCCCCCCGACCCTGTCCCAGTCTGGCCCAGGGCCCAAACTGGCCTCACCTGCTGCCAAAAGGTGGCAGGGAGCCAGATCCAGCCCCGGCTGCTTTCTGGTGGTGACTGGGGACAGATCTGGCTTCTTGACGCTGCTGGGGCAGTGGGGAACTGGATCTGTCCATAGCTGCTGACATAAGATGGCGGTGAACCCCAGGTGGCACTGGAAGTCCCAAAAGCTGAATTTTAGAGGGGGCAGGGGACAGATCTGGCTTCCCACAGTGACTGGGGACAGATCCAGCTCCTGAGGGTTGGAATGGAGCTAGATCCATCCCCAGGCACTGTGTGGAGCCAGATCCATCCTCTGGGCACTCTAAAATTCAGCACCTGGGGCTTTGCCCACTTGCTCCAGCCTAGTTACAGCCCTGCAGTGTAGCGCTGCAATCAGGGTCACACTGAACTGGCAGCCCTAGCCAGCCATCCTTCTTGCCTTGTACCTCCCCTGCAAATACTCAAAGAGAGGACAACAGACAGAACTGAAGACAAGGTGGAGAAGTCTTGGTGACACACGGTAGGAGGCTCTGAGTCACCTTTGAGCTGCTTGCTTGCACATGGAAGTCGTAGGAGCTGACTCTGGCTTTGAGCCTCCTGCTGCTTGTCAGCAAGTGGCTCAGAGCTGGATCTGGCCCCTGCCACTGCCAGCAAACAGTAGTGTCTGAAGCCAGATTGGGCCTCAGAGCAGAACTGGGGTGCGGGGGGTGGGCTGGGGGGAACAGGCCCTGGCCGTGACCCTTTCTTGGAGCCAGGAACACTTCTGCACCTGTGTTTTATTTATTTACTGACAGCTATAGGGCAACACAAGCACATGTGCCACTGTTTGCTGAATTTGAAGACCATGGAGCAAGGTGTAACTCAAGGCAGAATTTGGCTAGTGCTGTGAGAAGGCAAAAACCCAGCTGTTTTCAGATGTAGAGGAAGTGGAGTTGCTAAGGGGAAAAAAGTTATTATTTGAGGAAAGCTGATAAAGAAAACCATGACCTAAGGCGCCTCAGACACACAGGATGTTTTTACAGTGAGTGGCAGGGGCAGGATTTAAGTGGCTGGAGAGAATGCTTAAGCGGCACCAGTTTAAACCCAGAATGCCCTTTTCTGAGATTTATTTCAGGAGTTCTGGCAAAGTCTCTGGCTGCCATACAGCTTTCCATAAACAGTCTTTACTATGTAAGCCAACCGCCCAACACAGTTAAGTACTTATAGGTCCCTAGGATTCTCTGTCCAGCTTTTAGTCAGCTATTCTGCTCTGCCTCTCTTGCCCTCATTGGGCTTGTCTTCACCACAGTTTACTCCTTTTAGAACTTCGTTCCAAAGGGGCAGTTGTGTTAGTCTAGTTCAGTAAAACAAACAAGGTGTCCTGTGTCCCTTAAGACAAACAAATTAATTTATTGCATGAGCTTTGGTGGGAGAAAATCCCACTGTCAGATGCTGTGCATTCTCCCTGCCCTCAAGTCCTGTTCATACATAAAACACTTAGCTGGTCTGCAGAGGTATGTCTACACTACAGCAGGGAATGTGCCAGCCAGCTAAGACAGACTTGGGGTAGCTGCTTGCATGCTAAAAATAGCAGGATGGATTATGCAGCTCAGGCTGCTGCCAGATCTCAAGTTCACCCACCCCTCTGCTCTGGGGCTGAGTTGGGGTAGCTAGCTTGAGTTTCCAGCTCCTGAATCACAGCCCCCACCTGCTATTACCCTTCCTGGTCAAAAACTGTCCACTGCCCCCCAGTGCCACAGACTATTGCCCTGCTTAGGCACTGCTTGCCCACCACCCTGCTGCTCGCTAATGTCCCAGCTCTTGCCCAAAAGGGACACTGCCTGCTATTGCCCCAGCTGGCCCAAAACCACCAGCTCCCTCCACCCTCTAATGCCCCATCTACAGGCTATTGCCCCACCTAGTCCCTACTCACCTGCCTGCCACCCCCTGGCTGCTAATGACCTAGCTCTTGCATGAAACTGCCCCTGCCTGCTATTACCCCTCCTGGCCCAAAAATCAGCCCTCCTGGCTCACCCACTATTGGCCTGCCAGGCCAAAAACTAACCATCTCCCCCCCTACTATTGCCCTCTCTGGCCCAAAACTGCCCCCTGATATTACCCCCAAACCACCCTCCAATCCATTGCACTGCCTGGCCTGAAACTACTCTGAGGGTATGTCTACAGATACAGTTTATTTCAAATTAATGAGGATTAATTTGAACTATATTAATGCGTGGATACATTGGTTTTCATAAAATCATAGGTTTAGTAGGGACCTCATGAGGTCATCTAGTCCAACACCCTGCCAAAAAAGCAGGACCACTCTCTCTAAATTATTCCAGCCAGGGTTTTATCTAACTGAGCCTTAAATATCTCCAAAGATGGAGCTTCCACCACTTCCTTACATAGCCCATTCCAATGCTTCACCACCCCCCTGTAAGAAAGTTTTTCGTAATATCCAAGTTCGACCCCCCCAGCTGCAACTTGAAACCATTGCTCCTTGTTCTGTTCTCTGTTACTACCGAGGACAGTCGAGCTCTGTCCTCCTTGGAGCGTGCCTTCAGGTAGTTGAAGGTTGCTATCAAATCACCCCTCAGTCTTCTCTTCTGCAGGCTAAATAAGCCTAGTTCCTTCAGTCTTTCTTCATAGGTCTTGTGCTTCAGCCCCTTGATCATTTTTGTTGCCCTGTGCTGGACTCTAATTTGTCCACGTCCTTTTGGTAGTGGGAAGCCCAGAACTGGACGCAGTACTCCACATGCGGCCTGACTGGTGCCAAATAGAGGGGAATGATCACATCCCTCGATTGACTGGCAACACTTCTTCTGATGCAGCCTAGTATGCCATTGGCCTTTTTGGCAGCAAGAGCATACTGTTCACTCATGTCCAGCTTCCCATCCACCATAACCCACTGGTTCTTTTCTACAGTGCTGCTACTTAGCTGATCACTCCCCATCCTGTAGCAGTGCATGGGGTTTTTCCATCCCAAGTGCAGGACTTTGCACTTATTCTTGTTGAACCTCATGAGATCTCTTTTGGCCCACTGCTCCAATTTGTCTACATCTCCCTGAATCCTGTCCCTGCTCTCCAGTGTGTCCACTGTTCCCAACTTGGTGTCATCCACAAGCTTACTGAGTGTGCAACCTATCCCATCATCCAGATCATTAATGAAAATGTTGAACAGAACTAGTCTCAGGACCGACCCCTGGGGCACACCACTCGTTACTGGTTGCCAGCTAGACATGGAGCCATTGATTCCTACTCGCTAAAACCGTTGACCTAGCCAGTTCTCTATCTACCTTGCAGTCCACATGTCCAACCCATACTTCCTTAACTTGCCAACGAGAATGCTGTGGTAAACTGTATCAAAAGCCTTTCTAAAGTCAAGGTATATCACATCAACAGCTCTTTCTACATCCACAAATCCAGTTATCTCACCATGGAAGGCAGTGAGGTTGGTCAGGCAAGATTTACCTTTGGTGAATCCATGCTGACTGTTCCTGATCACTCTATTTTTCTCCAAGTGTTTCGGGATGGATTCTTTGAGAACTTGTTCCATGATTGTACCAGCGATTGAGGTGAGGCTGACAGGTCTGTAATTCCCTGGATCCTCCTTTTTCCCTTTCTGGAAGATAGGCACTACATTTGCCTTCTTTCAGTCCTCTGGCATCTCCCCTGTTCACCACTAGTTTTCAAAGATAACGGCCAGCAGTACTGCTATCTCATCGGCCAACTCCCTCAGCTTCCTCGGATGCAGTTCGTCTGGCCCCATGGACTTATTCACATTCAGCTTCTTTAAGTAGTCCCTAACCTGACCTTCCATCATCAAGGGCCTCTCTTCTTCTCTTCAGTCTGCCATACCCAGTGTAGTAGGCTGGGACCTGGCCCTGCCTGTGAAAACCGAAGTAAAAAAAGCATTGAGCAGTTCAGCTTTTTCCTCATCCTCCACCACGAGGATACCTACCTCATTCAGTAAGGGACCTACACCATCCTTGATCCTCTTCTTGTTATTGACATGCTTGTGGAACCCCTTCCTGTTATCCTTCACAGCCCTTGCTAGCTGCAACGTCTTTTGGCCTTTCTGATTTTATCTCTCCAGTCCCAAGCAATATCTAAGTAATTCCATAGTTTGAAGTAATGAACGCTTACTTCAAAGTTATAAAACCTTGCTTAACTTTGAAGTACCTTATTAGTTCAAATTAACCCAAATGGAGCCACATTAATTCAAACTAACTGTTAGTTCAAATTAACGGGGTTTGGCCTTCTTCATCCCAGGGTGCCTTCCTCTTTCTTTGTGTTAGATGGAGGCATGGCCCTTCTTGGGGGCCATTTTGCCACACTTCCTGTGGTGCTCCCCTTCTAAATCAACCTCGCAAGTCCTGTCCACAGACATGCTAGTTCAATTTGGGATTCTAGTGGGGCCTTGTTAGTTCGAATTAACTTAGCTTGAATTAACCATTATTAGTTTGAATTAATGAATTCAAACTAAGTTAATTTGAACCAACTTCTTAAGTGTAGATATAGCCTGGATGGCTATTGCCCCACCTAGGCCCTGCTGACCTCCTCACCCCCCAGTTATTGTCTCAGCTGGCCCAAGACCATGGATACCCTCACTATTGCCCCCAAACTGCCTGTTCCTACTCCCCCCACTCTGTGCCCCATCTGTCCCGAAACTGTCCACCCCCCATTCCCCCAGCTGCCACAGGCTGTTGCCCCACCTAAGTCCAGATAGCCCATTACCCCGCTGCTCACTATTGCCATCCACACCCCACCATTGCTTCAAAACCACCAGTTCCCCCACCCACTACTTCCCCCAAAACTGCCCACTCTTCCCCACCCTATGCCTCATCTGGCTTGCAACCACCTGGCCCAGGTGGCTATTGTCCCACCCGGGTACTGCTTGTTCACCCTCCCCCTCACTATTCTTCTGGCTGTCACCCAAAATTGCCTGCCTGCCCACCTCTCCCCCTTTCCTCAGCCCTTGCTCATCCCCTGGGGCATCATGCTGGTCCCAGGACCCTGGGTGGCCTGCTGTACACCTCAGCTCCTCCCAGCTTCCATTTCCCTTTCCTATGCCCTGGAGGCCCCTATACTTACCCCTGTACTGGTAGCCAGGGGAGGAAAGCTGAATCAGAAACACAGAGCCCTGACACGTGCACATGCTGCCTGCCTGAAGGGGAAGAGGGATTCAAATCTCCCTCCTCCCCTCCCCCTGCACCAGATAGATAAGCTACCTGCAACAGCAGGGTGAGGCTGAGCAGCTGCTAACTCTGCAAGTCAGCAAGCAGGCATGGCAAAGTTGAGTTGAGAGTAGATAGGCAGGCTAGATTTCTGGCCCCTGCTTTGTCTGCTGGGGCTGGGAGATTTGGGGCCTGTGTCCTGAGTGCCCAGAACCAGTGACACCAATGGGGAGCATAGACTTAGGTTGATGGAAGAGGCCCTTCACCCAGCAGTTTTATGAAACATTGGATCTAGCACAGCACCATTGATATGAAGCTGGCTGGCCTCCACAAGAGAGGTACCAAGGCCAAAGGATTCCTTAAAAGAGCGACAGCACCAGCACTTGCCAGTGACACTGAAGGCATTGGCACCGGCTCATCCACACCATTTGCTTTCATTGGTTCCATAGAAGAAGAAATGAAAGATGAGAGAGGGCAATCTCCCACTAAGTCAACAAAGACTGGGAGGGGAGTAAGACCTGAGATGGGACACTCAAGCTCCAGACCGCAGTCTATGGCACCATCAATTCTGACCCTGGAGAGGGGACCATGAGGTCTGATGTCCATTTCCTCTCCAATGAGGAACATCCTGGAGAAGGATCCCCAGCTCCCCTCCACATCAGAGACCTCTGAGAGCTAATTTAGCAGACAGCTCTGCCCATACATGAGCTCACCAACCAGGGCTGTAACTAGGATAGGGCGAGCAGGGCTTTGCCCCGGTCACTATATCAAGTCGCTCTCTTTCACCACTCGATTTGAGGGTGTGTTTCTTGTTCTTTGCTCCAGGATGCCTAGTTCCAGCACTTTCACCAACTTCAGTGCCCAAAGGACTGGGGCCATCAAGAGGCAAGCCTGCTCTGTTGTTCTTGGCATCATCATGGCACGGATCACTGGCATCATCCATGGCACCAAACAGGTCAAAATCTCCTGCTCAGTCCAAGCAAATGAAAACCACCACAGCTGCTCTGGGTCACTCGGCTGCCTGGCACCATTCCCTGGTACTGCTAACACTTGCCACAGCAGCAGAGGCCCTATGGTACTGTTCTTCCACAGCCCTCATCTCACCCATACCAATGGTAGTAGGACTTTGGCCATCAGAGGGCGTCAGAACAGACAGAGAAACAAGCAACCACCTTCCAGGCAAAATCAAAACACCTCACACCACCTTTTGCAAGTGAAAGAGAACATTTGAGGATGCGTTCAAGGGAGACATACCAGTGGCTGCTATGGCTCCATCCTGTCCTCTGTTTGTTGATGGACTATCTTGGTTCTACCATACATGGTCCCAAATCACATCAGACCAATGGGTTCTCCACATGTTGCAGCAGAGATACTCACTTCAATTCTCCTCTGCACACTCCTGCCACCCCCCATTCCCCATTCCTGGAAAATCAATTGTTCATGAGAGGGATCCCTGAAGTTCAGTTGCTCCTGGCCATGGGAGCAATGGAGGAGTCATCTCAGGATCTGTGGGGAAGAGGGTTTTATCCCACTGTTTTTAATCCCCAAAGCAAAGGGAGGTCTGCATCCCATTCTCAACCTCTGAAGGTTGAACCGATTCCTTCACAAGATACATTTCTGGATGGTGTCTCTAACCTTGATAATTCCCATCCTAGATCTAGGAGACTGGTAAGCTGCCCTTGATTTAAAGAAAACTTACTTCCACCTTTTGATAGTGTCCTGCAACAGGAGGCTCCTATGGTTCATGGGCGCAGAGAGGCACCTACAATTTGAAGTCCTCCCTGTAGTGAGGGGGACAGGGCCCCCCTCAGGGGCAGAGAAGCGCCAGACACCACAGGGAGAAATCAGGTGCTACCTGTCTGTCAGGCTGGAAGCAAAGGGACAGGATAGGAAGTATAAAAGGAGGGCAGGCAGGCTCCTTTCAGGCCAAGCTCCCAGAGAGGTAGGACATCTCTACCCTTCCACAGGAGATTCCCCAGCCCTGGGGCAAGTAGCCTACAGAAGAACTGCTGTGGTGCTGGGAGCTGGCTCCTGGACCCTACTACAGGGACTGGCTGGATACCAGCTACCAGGCAGAGGCCCCAAAGAACCAGCAGCATAGAGGAAGGACCAGCAGCCTGGGGTCGAGAGAGACCCCTGGAACAAGGTAGCCTGGAGGACCTGGTTATCCCATCCAAGACCAGAGACCTGGAAGAGGTGCCTGACACTGATCACCAAGAGGAGACTCCTGCTGGGTGCGACCTAGAGGAACTGCCCCTTGCAGATGGCCTTAATGAGCTGCCAAACCTGCTGCCCACAGATGATATGGAGGGGTTCTGCAACCTACACATGGGAGACTACCCTGTTGAGGCAGAGCAGGTACCACTGGGAAACAAGACAAGGAGTAGCTCAGGGGGCTACATCCCAGGCACCCAGACCTGAGCCTAATGATGGGGTCAGCATGTTGTGGGTGGAGCCCTGCTGACTCCCCGGCTAACTCAGCAGCTCTGACTAGGGCCCTAGGCTGGGACACAATGGAGATGGGTGGCCCTGCACGTCCTGGCTCCTTTGCCCTCCTCCTGGGCGATGTCACTAGCAGTTGCCTGATCCCCAAAGTAGCCAACTCACCTGATTCCTGCACCTGTTCTTTTCTCTCAGAGACTCTGTGTTTGGTGGCCCCTGGCCCTGGGGCCAGAGATTCAGTGTTTATGATTATCTGTCATATTAATATTCCATATTTACAATAATCCATATGTGATATGCCATGTTTGGTACCAATAGAAAGGGTGGAATGTGCTTTATAGGTGAGTGTCATATCTGTATTAGTAGTTAGGACTATGTTTGTCTTATTTGTGTTCCAGACTGGGTGGATGCAAAATCATTGTCCCCTTAATAGCCCATTAAGGAAATTCCTAGGTACGGTGAACTCACGGAGAAACTGGTCCAGCTGCTGGGACTTCCCCATGTGACTCAACTCCATTTTGAACTGCAAAAAACTACACACAAAGGGGGAAGGCCAGAGGTGATATAAAGGCAGCAGCCCCATCTCCATTTTGTCTTCAGTCTCCAATCTGCAACCAACACCCTCCTCTGGAACTATTCTGCTACAAGTGAACAAAGGACTGAGACCCATCCAGATACTGGGTGTCTACTAGAGGAATTGGACTAACCTGCAAATTCCAAATTCTTCAAGGACTTGCTTTCAATGGACTCTAAATCATTTGTATGCAGGTGATTCACTTTGACCCTTTAACATCTCTCATATGTTGTTTCCTTTCTTTTTTATATTTAACCTTTAGTTGTAGTTACTAAAGGATTGGCTGGCAGCATGGTATTTTGGGCAAGATCCAAGCCTATTGTGACAGAATCATGCCTGATGGCTATAGGAGAGCAGTGGAAAATAGATATGTTAGCTCCAGAATTAGCAAAGCCCTATTCCCAGGCTAGGTGGGGTGGGGCTGATTTGAGTCAATTAAGGCACTTGACTCTAATTAATGAGCCTGGAATCATTTGGAGTACCTGACTTCAATTAAGGTGTAGAAGATAAAAAGTCCCTTTTGCAGTTAGAGGAGGGAGTTTTTAGTGTGGCATTTTGGAGAAGGAGCTGGCACTAGGGGTGGAGTGTGTGGTTGTAGCAGAGCAGAGTGAAGGCTTGCTGAGCTGTACGCAGCTAACCAGTAGCTGTTGCTACCAGGACCTGGGAGATATAGGTAGCTAGCAAAATCTCACCCAGAGGGCCCTACGGCCCCAGGACCAGCAGCCTGTGGGCTGGAGAACCCAACCCTGGGACAGGAGGGACTGGGCAAACTATAACTTTGAGGGTTTGGAGGTGGGAAAGCCAGGCTCCAGCTGGCTGCCAAGAGCTGAAGCACAGGACATATAGTGATGAGCTTCTCCCAGTTTATCACACTATATTGTTCTGGGTAATATGGCTGTCCTTTTGGGGTCAGGAGAACCTATTTCTTTAAGAGACCCAGTGGCTAGGTGGGCAGCAGAGGAACTGATGTGCAATAAAGGGGGCCGTTTCTATGTTATTATGCTTTGTGATGACCAGTGTGGGGAATCAAAAGCATGATTTGTTACTGACTGGGAGACTGGTTTAGGTACCACCCATTGGTGGTTTGGGGGTTTGGCCAATGGTTTTGCAGCTTGCTCTAATTTTTACACATTCAAGTTATCCCAGGAGGCCTGGGTCACAGCAGTCCCTGCTCCAGGGGCCAGAGACTGTGTTTGGCAGCCCCTGCCTCAGGCCAGAGACTCTTTATTGACCTGACCTGTAGTGATATGCTTGTAGAAGGCTGTGAATTTAGAGACACTCCCTAGCAGGGGCCAGTGGTGTGTAGATTGGGAGACGTGGCCCAGAGAAGACCTAACATGGCTGCTCCCAGGTACACACCTGGATACTTGTCTGTATGATTAAAGTTCTATTCCTTACTCATTCAGTAGTATCGTCTTTAATGAACCCTCAAGATCATCACATGGTGGCAGAAGATGATGAATGAGTTTGGAAACTAAAAAGACTTGGAGGAAAATTCCTGCATTTGCACCTGAAAACAGCAAAACATCAGGGATCTCTGAAAACAAAGAAAGCCTTCAGCAAGTAAGTGTAAGCTCTAAACATGGATGTTTTACAGGCTCCTTCACCTCTCCAAATGTTTGGTAATGTTGCAGAAAACTGGCTAAAGTTTAAGCAGCGATTTCTGTTGTATTTGTCTGCAATTGGAGTGCAGAACAAAGATGAAAACCAAAAATCGTCTATATTTTTGCATGTTGTTGGGGAGGAGGCACTGGATGTGTATAACAACTTTGAATTTCAAGATGGTGAAAGCATGAAATTAAACACTATACTGACTAAGTATGAGGAATATTGCTTGCCAAAAATGAATGTGACTTGAGAGGCATAGATTTTTTACATGCATGCAAAAACCGGATAACACCATAGACCAGTATGTTACAGAATTAAGGAAACTCAGTAAAAGCTGTAACTTTGGTGGCTTGGCAGAGTCTCTGATCAAAGATAGACTCATTTGTGGCATTACAGACAATGTGTTAAGAGAGAGACTGCTCAGAGAGGGAGAGGTCTCTTTGAATGAACCCTTCAAATATGTAGGGCCACTGAAATGGTAAAAACACAAGTAAAAGAGCTGAATTCACCAGAAGGGACAGTGCATGCACTTAGACAAACAGCATGTAGACCGAGTGGTTCAAATCACAATGTGGAACCAACCCCTGCTATCAGGAAGACTGAGTCCAGACAGTCTTGTGACAAGTGTGGATCACAGCATGATCCCAAACAGTGTTTTGCCTATGGGGAACTCTGTCATAACTGTGGGAAACTTAATCATTTTGCAAACTGCTGCGGATCCCAAAGGCGCAAAAATAAAGTGCATTTTGTTACTGACAGTGAGACTGAGGAGTGCTTTGTAGATGTACTGGGATCAAGCAAACCTAGTGAGAGGGACTGGATACTGCCTCTGTCAGTGAATGGAACAATCATTCCACTGAAACTAGACACAGGAGCTCAGGGTAACATTCTGCTACACAAGATTATGAGAGACTGAGAATAAGACCCAAGCTGGGACCAACAAACATAAAAGTAACTGGATATTCTGGAACAAATATACCTGTGCAGGGACGCTGCTTCGCTAGTGTTAGTCATAAGAACACCATGTACAGGCTGCCTTTCACAGTAGTGCCACAGGAGGTGACACCAATTTTGGGCCTAACCACCTGTGAGAAACTGAATCTGGTAAAAAGGGTGCTCTCACTACAAGATAGGGCTGCATCTGGCTATGAGGCACTCCTTGAAGAATATCCGGACCTGTTTCAGGGATTGGGCTGCTTACAAGGTGAACATACAATCTGAGTAAATAAGCAGATCCCTCCAGTTATTCATCCATGTAGAAAGGTGCCATTTGCACTCCGTGATAAACTCAAGGCTGAGCTTGAAAGGATGGAAGCAATGCAAGTAATACAAAAAATAGAGGAGCCAACGGAATGGGTGAGCTCCCTAGTTATAGTGCAAAAAAGTAATGGCAGCTACGCACATGCTTAGATCCCAGAGACCTCAACAGAGCTATATAAAGAGAACATTTCAAACTACCAACTAGAGAAATTATGGCTCAGTTTGCAAATTCTCAGTGTTTCAGTAAACTGGATGCATCCTCTGGATTTTGGCAGCTAAAATTAACAGAGGAAAGCTTGAAATTATGCACATTTAATACTCCTTTTGGAAGATACAGATTTTTACGCTTACCCTTCAGTATAGCTTCAGCACCAGAGGTGTATCACAAAACTGTACACATGATCTACGAACATATTAGTGGTGTGGACACTTCCATGGATGACATCATCATCTGGGGCTCTAAAAAAGAGGAGCATGATCGTCGGCTTCGGTAAGTGATGGATGCAACTAGAGCTGCAAACCTCAAACTAAATAAGGACAAAATGTGTGTTAGGAGTTAGAGAACTGACTTTTATAGGGGACATTGTTTCCCATGAAGGTGTAAAACCAGATAAGAGGACGATTTCAGCCATTGAAATTGACCCTGCCAGCAGGTTCGACAATTTGGGGACCTTGGGGGGCAATTACTGCACCAGTGAGGTACGGTGTAATCTTTATTGAAAACGGGTATGGATGTGAAGTGAGCTGTGGGGTGTGTGTGGGGTGTGTGTATGAAGTTTGTCACAGTGTCTCTACAATGGGGGTTTTCAGCTAACTTAACTAACTCACAATAACTTAAAAGATGTTTCAACACCATATAGGAAAGGGGGGTACCATGCAACTTGGTGTGCCACAGTGGCGGAGGAAAGCGAAGCCAATGGGGGAAGCAGGAGTTTCGAGGTGGGCACAGAGGAAACAGAAGGGGGGCTGCGAGAACAGGAAGAAAGGGGTGGCGGAGGGAGCCGGTGGCTGTGCGGGAAGCGGTGGAGGTGAGCGGAAGCCGCAGGAAGCAGCGGGGGTGAAAGGGGAAGCCACAGAAAGCGGCAGAGGTGAGAGGGGAAGCTGCGGAAAGCGGCAAGGGTGAAAGCAAGCCACGGGGAAGCAGCAGAGGTGAGAGGAAGCCACGGGGAAGTGGTGGAGGTGAGAGGAGAAGCCACGGGAAGTGGCGAGGTTGAAAGGAAGCCACAGGAACCAGCAGGGGTGAGAGGGGAAGCCGCAGGAACCGGCGGGTGTGAGAGAGGAAGCCGCAGGAACCGGCGGGGGTGAGAGAGGAAGGCAAGAGAGGACAAGGGAAGTTTAAAGGAAACAGTTTATTTAACCCAGGGGAATCACAGAGGGAAAAGTAAAAATGACTTGGTAAAACAACTCTAAGGGTAACAACTAAATGATACAATCTAGCTTAACACTTCTAAGGCTTACAAATTACACTAAATGATGTTGCAACTTACAATGGTACTTCTAAAACAATTAGAGAAGAGAGATACAACAACCAATATAAGGCAGTGGCAAACAATTGAGGACATAGAAACTCTTTTAAACAGTGGAAAGAGAGGCAGTAAAAGAAGGGGGAAGGCACGAACAAAAACAAGCCTGCTCTTAGGAGCGTGGGCTCAGTGGAGCTGAAAGAGAGCGATGGCAAAGCAGCAGCAAAGGATGAGGTAACTTCATTAAGGAAAGCTGCAGGGGCAGGCTCTTACCAATACCACCACCAGCAGCAGCATTACAGGCAGGAGAGAAAGAGACTTGTTACTCGGTCAGCCGTTAAATCGTGGTATGCTCGGGGAAGAACTCGGGAGCATAGGAGGTCAGCGTCTGGGTGATCAGGCCAGGCAGGATGTCAGGAACCATCCTGCCTGATCACCCCAAACTCTGAGTTTTTAAACTGTTTGTTTCCACCAATTCACTGATTACAGGGAAGGTGGGGAACTAAGGTGAGCATAACTCATGCCTTCACCATTTCAAAGATCTCGCAGTTAGGCAGTGCTCACCTACGCCAAACCCTGTAGAGATCAATGGGGTGTCAGCGGCCATCTAGTTCAGTTGAAGGGGCCATCTGCTCCCCTTAACATACTTTGCATACCTAAGCGATGGCCCGGGAGGGGCAGCCATCAAATTAACTTAATGAGCAATGGACAAAAATGATGCCATGTCCCCAGTTGAAGAAAGATGTCCAATGGTTCCTGGGAATGTTTAACTATCTTGGAAAATTCATATCCAATCTTTCTGTCAAGGTGGCACCATTGAGACAACTCTTACAGGAATAAAAATGAATGGTGCTGTGATGCTGCACAGGAGGAATCATGGAGAAGTTTAAAACAAGACTTGATACCAGAACCAGTATTGAAATTTTTTGCTCCAGAGAAGCCCATTAAAATTTCAGCGGATGCATCACAGTCTGGGTTGGGTGCTGTGATCCTATAAAAACATGAAGATTGCTGGCAACCTATGGCATATGCATCCAAATCACTGACTGATGCAGAGACTAGATATGTACAGATTGAGAAAGGAGCTTTTAGGAATCTTATTTGCCTATGAGAGATTCAATCAGTATATTTATGGACAGAGAGTGGAAGCTGAAACAGATCACAAGCCCTTGATTGCATTATTTAACAAACCACTAAATGACTGTACCTTAAGGATTCAAAGAATGATGATCAAATTGCAGAAATACAATTTATTGGTGACCTACACACCAGGCAAATTTGTGTTCACAGCAGATGCACTTTCCAGAGCAGTAGCACCCATGGTACCTGAGAAGACACTGGAAACAGAAGTGCAAGCTTATGTAGATATGATTGTGAGCATAAATCCCATAACTAACAGAAGACTGCAACGCATAAGAGAAGAGACTGAAAAAGATGAATCATTGGGACTCCTCAAAGAGGTGATAATTAAAGGATGGCCTGAAATAATAAGCAGTTGCTCTCTAAGTATGAGACTATTGGAACTGCAGACCTGAACTGACTGTGGTAGATGGGGTGATTTTCAAAGGTGGTAAGGTTGTAATTCCATGGAGCCTCCAAAAAGAAATGTTACAGAAGATTCATGAAGGTCACTTACAAATTGAAAAAAGTGCAAAGAACAAGCACGAGAGGTCATGTATTGGTCATGGATCAATCATGACATCACCAATGTGGTAAAAAACCTGCTTTTCATGCTTGAAACGCAGGCCATGCCAACAGGCAGAGACACTGAGTCTCCATACTGTTCCACAGAGACCTTATGAGAAGGTAGGTGTGGATTTATTTACCTGGCATTCCAAGGATTACTCAATAGTCACTTATTATTACTCTTTATATCCAGAAATCTGCACACTGAACAGTACTAACAGTAATTCAGTCATCACTGGCATGAAAGGAATTTTCTCCAGACATGAAATTCCTCATGAGGTCTTCAGTGACAATGGACCACAATTTTCAAGTGCAGAATTCAGGCAATTTGCCTCAGATTGGGATGTTCATCATGAAACCTCCAGTCCAAATTATCCCCAATCAAACGGACTGGTTGGAAAGGTCTATATAGACAGTAAAGAATCGGATGAAAAAGACTTTTGAAAGTGGTGGTGATCTTTATACAGCATTGCTGGTCTACCGCAGTACACCCCTGGAGAATGGCTTTTCTTCAGCTCAGCTGTTAATGGGAAGAAGGATCAGATCTAATTTACCTATTACTGATAAACTGCTGCAATCTAGGAACAATGCTAACATTCAAAGATGAAAGAAAACCAGAAGTGGAAGCAGAAATATTATTTTGATAGAAGGGCTCATGATCTTCCATCCCTTAACCCAGGTGATAGAGTGTGCCTGAGGAATCACTCCTCTAATACCTGGGGACAAAGAGGTACTATTAAAAAACAGCTGCATCCACGGTCTTATGTGGTCCACACAGATCAAGGGGACACACTGACCTAATCGATGGGATCTATGACTTATTCCAGAAAGTTCCAACACCGTGGAAATTGAGGTAGATTCTGGCATGTCTCCCCTGACAGATCCGACATCTTCAACACATGGTAATGAAACCATCAGGGAACAAGAGAATTCAGACCTGAATGAAGGACCAGTACTGAGAAGATCTAGTTGAGTCATCAAACATCCATAAAGACTCATAGAGATTTGCTAGGATATGTAAGGGAAGTGGGTGGTAAAGAATCACTTGAGAGTGATGTGCTAGTAACCTCTCCTCTCTAGGCAGTTCATATCCTGGGTTTATGGACTGTTCTTCTGCATGTTTTTTTTTAGATAGCTGTTGTGTGTTATTAGATGTTAGTGCATGTACTATTAGCTAGCTTTTATATGTATCTAAGTGTTTACTTCTTTTCCTTAGTGGGGGAAGATATAGTGATATGCTTCTAGAAAGTTGTGAATTTAGGAACACTCCCTAGCAGGAGCCAGTGGTGTGTAAATTGGGAGACATGCCCCAGAGAAGATCTAACATGGCTGCTCCCAGGTACACACCTGGTTACCTGTCGGTATGATTAAAGTTCTATTCCTTATTCATTCAGTAGTATTGTCTTTAATGAACCCTCAAGATCATTACATGGCCCATAGGGGCAGGCTGAATAGAAGAAACACAGAAGGGAGGTTGTGCCCACACTTGCAAAGGCCTGGGGCTCTGCATGCCTCACACTCCCCTTCAGATTGTTGGCCGCACCACAGGTCTTCACCAAGTACTTGGCTATAGTTGCAGTGTTCCTGAGATGGAAACAGGAACTGGTTTTCCCATACTTGGGCAATTGGCTGCTGCGTGGATGCTCCAGTGAGGAGGTGGCAAATTGCCTGAAAGTGATTTAGACCACTTTCAGTCACTTGGTTCTTCTGATAAACATGCAAAAATCTACACTGACTCCTACACAGGGGATCAAATTTATAGGGGTAGTGCTAAAGACTCAGGAGTAATGAAAGCCTCCCCCCCCCCAGATTCTCATTATCAGGAGCATCATAATGGACCTATGGAAATCTCTGCTCAAAACAGCAAAAATTTGAAGTTGCAGGGTCACATGGTGGCCTGCAGTAATGTGGTGTGGCATGCATGGCTCTGCTTACACCTTTTGCAGGCGTGGTTGACCTCATTGTGTTGCTATACTTGCAACTTACTGAGCAACATAGTGACCCTCCCTGCACAGATCCTCAGGAAGGTAGATCAGTGGTGCCACAAGCAGAATGTGTGAGGTGCCATCCCATTCCGGATACTCCAACCTTCTGTGCACCTAATGATGGATGCATCAGAATTGAGGCATGGAGCACATTTAGGCCACCTCAGGATTCAAGACCTTTGAGGAATCAATGACGTGCAGCTCCACAGCAACATCAAAGAACTCAGAGTGGTTCACCAGGGCTGCCAAGTGTTCTAAGAACACCTAATGGGAAAAGCGGTGTCTGTCCAGATGGACAATACGTCTACAATATTTTATATCAAGACAGTGTGGAACTCACTCTTCTCCCCTTTGCCAGGAAGCCCTCAGTCTGTGGAAATTTTGTATCCACCACTCAATCCAGCCGGTAGCATCCCATCTCCTGGGCCAGTACCCTACAGAGGAACTATAGCTGATGATCTTAGCAGGAAATTAATGACACACGAATGCTCCCTGAATTCAGAGATCTTGATGGAAGTCTTCTGAAGGTGGGGCTTTCCCCAGATAGACCTTTTTGCCTCAGAGAGCAACAAGAAATGCAAATTCTTCTGCTCATTCAGGAGATATAGCCCAGGATCACTAGTAGATGCCTTCACAATTTGATAGCCAAAGTAAAAGTGCTACGTGTTTCCCCCAACTGTGTTAATTCACAGGGTGCTAATAAACATCAAGCAGGACAAGGCTGCAGGCATCCTGATAGCCCCAGTATGGCCGCAGCAACGTTAGTATACAAGCCTATAGGACTCTCCTATAGAACTTCCCCTTATGCCAGATCTGCTCTCCCAAAATCATAGTTGATTACTACACCCAAAAAGAAGGTCAATACACCTTGAGGTGTGGAACCTTCTTTGCTGACACCGGAGAACTGCAGTGTTTGAAGGAAGTTCAGGAGACAGTTTCTTGTTTGGATGGTTGGCTCATCAGGGGCAGGTCCCATGCCCAGGTCCAGGACAGTCTTTGACACTCACACAATGTGCAGTTCCCTGGGCCTTTTGTTAAATGAGGAAAAAATCCAACCTAGAGCCAGTCCAGGGAATAGAGTTTGTAGGGGCAGTACTGGACTCATCTGCAGCCCAGTCATTCCTTCCCCAGGCTTGGTTTGATTTTTGATGACTGCTGTCATTGCAAATCTCAACCAATGCCTGACTACAAGTACCAAACATTTCCTGCAATTGCTAGGCCACTTTGAAGCCTCCACATATGTAATGAAACTCACCCACCTCAAGGTCAGGCCTGGCTGTCATTAGTACCAGCCTCAGAGACATTCTCTGCACAAGATAGTCACAATCTCTGCTTGAGTATTAACCTTACTAAAGTGATGGGTGAAGCCTCAGTTGGTGCTGAGAGGAAGCATCCATTTGAGGAAGCGTCCCAGTCAATCACTCTGATTTTGGACACTTCCAAGCTGGGCGGGAGGACCCATATCAGTGCCAATCTAAGCACACAAGGGCAGTGGTTCGGGGGAAAGATGAGCCTCCATATCAGTGTAAGGAAAATGAGACCTATACGCCTCATGTACAAAGTGTTACTTCACTTCATAGAGGACAGATACTGACAGACAATAAGGCAGCCATGTACTGTATCAACCTACAGGAGGAAGGTCAATCCTCAGCCCTTTGTGAGGTGGCTATTTGCCTCTGGGGCTTAGCAGTGAGTCACAGCTTTCAGAGTGGCTTCTCTCCTACTCAGAGCAGATCACCTCAGCAGACATTTCCTGCTGCACCATGACTAGTTGCTGCATCTGGATGTGACTCATTTAATTGCCTTAAGTGGGGTTATCCCCATGCGAATCTCTTTGTGGATCAGTGGAACTGCAAGTGTCTACTTTACTGCTATATCTGCAGGCCCAGAAAGGGCTCCCTATATGATACCTTCCTCCTGAAATGGTCAGGGACCATCATGTATGCCCTTCTGCTAGTATCTATGAGCTGGGCCTCCTGGGCTAACCTCCTGAATATGCCAAAATCAGGTCAAGCTGCAAAACCAGGCCCCAGACCTCTGAACCACTGATGGGTGGTACTTAAACTAGTCTCCCAGTCAGTAACAAAAGCTGCTTCTGAGTCCCCATGATGGATATTACAAAGCATAACAAAATAGAAACAGCTCCCTTTATTGCACATCAGCTCCTCTGCTCCCCACCTAGCCACTGGGTCTCTTAAAGAAATAGGTTCTTCTGATTCCAAAGGGCCAGCCATATCACCCAGAACAATATAGGCTTGGATATTACCCTAAATACCATGCCGCCAGCCAATCCTTTAGTAACTACAACTAAAGGTTTAATATAAAAGAAAAGAAACAGGATATTAGAGATGTTAAAGGGTCAAAGTGAATCACCTACATACCAATGATTTAGAGTCCATCAAAAGCAAGTCCTTGAAGAATCTGTAGTTTACAGGATGGTCCAGTTCCTCTGGTATACATCCAGCACCTGGGTGGATTTCAGTCTTTTTTTCAGTGGAGCAGAATAGTTCCAGAAGATGGTGTTAATTGTAGGTTGGAGACTGAAGACCAAATGGAGATGGGACCATTGCCTTTTATCGTCTCTGGCTTTTCCCATGCTCTGAGTCCTTGCCAAATCAAAATGGAGTTGAGTCACATGGTCAGCCTGGGTGACTGGTCAAACAGGTTTCCTTCCTAGGCCCACGGTAGCTGGGAGCATCTTTAATGGATCATTAAGGAGACAAAGGCTGTAAATACTCCATCTAAGGAGTTTCCCAGAACCAGATATGTTGAAACACAGATATAACAAATACATTCGTAGCTTCTCATACAGATATGACATCTCCCTATAAACCCTATAATCACTCCCAGCAGATTACAACCTTTCTATTGGTACCAAACATGGTATATCACATAAATATAAAATATTGATATGAAAGACAATCATAACCAGTCCCCTAGACCCAGACAGTGGTACAGCATCTATGATACACAGGGTACTGCTGAAGATCAAGAGGGACAAGGCAGTCATCATCTCCAGCAATGGTATGGAATGCTGTGTGGTCCATCCAACCTGTTGAATCTGCCAAGGAGGTGGGATCTCCTGATCCAGGATCATAGCTGGCTGCTGCAGCTGAAACTAGACTCTCTGCACCTAATGGCTTGAAGGCTGCATGGCTGAGTGTGGAGGAGAGATCCTGCTCAGCACAGGTCCAACATGTTCTGGTGGGCAGCAGAAATCTTTACACACAGGTTGTATACTGGACTAAATGCAAATATTTTACCATTTGAGCCCAGATCCAGGGCATATCTCCAAGTTCCTTGCTGATTCAGGCAATCCTGGAATACCTAATGCGCCCTAAGCACCAGGGTTTAGCTTTGGCTTCCTTAAAGGTCTGTTTGGTGGCCTCAGCCTTCCACCACTCTGTGTGTGAGATGCCAGTCTTCTCACAATCAATGGCATCCAGATTACTGAAGGAGGTGGAAAGGGTCTACCCACAGATCCATGATCCAACGTCCCAGTGAGACCTTAAACTGATCCTTACTATACTGATGGGACCACCATTTGAACCTCTTGATACATGCCCATTACAAGTTTAATCTTGGAAAGCGTCCTTGCAGACTGCTATCAACTCAGCTAGAGCAGTCTCTGAGACCAGAGTACTGGCCTCAGAGCCCCCTTATACAGTGTTATACAAAAGATAAGGTGCAGTTGAAGGAAGGAAAGTCTCTAAGCACTCTAGAAGGGGGGGTGATCATAGTGCAGCATGCATTCCATTCTACACCAGTGAAGGTGAGCAGAAAGAGGCAATGGCTCCTTTATGAGCTGCATGGAAATGTTTGCACAGTGACATTTTGCTTTGGATGGCCAAGCAGCCTGATAACAGTGTTAAGTTATCTTCCTTTCTCCTCACTGAAACAGGTCACATGTAAAACTTTATGGCTTTTAAAATATCTTTCTTTATTCACTTATAATCTGGGGATTGTTGGTGGGAAAAGAATGTGAGGGTGGCAGATGGGAAAGAAAGGCACACCACTGATGGAGCCATTGACCAAGGCCTCCTGGGATAACTTCCTGAATGTGCTAAAATCAGGGCAAGCTGCAAAACCAGGGTCCAAACCCCCAAAGCACTGACAGGTGGTACTTAAACCAGCCTCCCTGTCAGTAACAAAACATGCTTCTGATTCTCCACGCTGGTCATCCCAAACCATAACAGAAGTTCTCATGGTGAATTTACTGACTCTGAATTGATTCCCAAATGACTGGTAGCAATCTGGAGTTGCTAGATTCCATGGGGTGATGGCCACTCACTTCTCCACTATCAGGGCTGGTATCCAGTGAGTATTCATGAGCTTTATGGCTGCTCCATGTAAAGTTCAAGAAGAGTGGCCTTTTGCATATAAAAGTTCTTCAGTCAATGCTCATCATCCCACTTCATCACAGTGCAATCCTACCACAGTATGTTTGTTTCCCAGTATCAGAACCGGTGTGTCACTGACTGAAGATGCATAACAGCCTGCAGTAAATGGGGTGGGGTTTGATTTTTTTTTGTTTTTTTGTTTTTTTGGTTTTTTTGCTCTATGGCTTTTAGCAGGGAAACACAAGTAACACTGCAATTTTCCATTCTGAACCTCCTTGAAAAATACTGCAATATAAGTCCAGTGCAGAACTGAATGGGCTCCATGCCAATCTGGCAATGCCATATGTTTGGCAGAGAAAAACAGTGCAAAAAAGTATTTGCCATTTGTTGGGGACTGGGGGGTGGGGGGGATGGAGCACATTGCATAATGGGGGAATGACAACCTTCCCAGAAGCCTGTACCTCTATTTATACTGTGGGATAGCTATTCATGGTGCACTTCTTTCACTGTTGAACCAACCCTGTCTGGTGGGAATGCAAGAACCCAATGCATGGAGCATTGTGTGATCATAATCTTGTGACTTCTCAAAGTCAGTAACATAAATCAACTTCACAGAGTAGATAACTCTTAGTTCCACCTGGATCATGGAGGATAAAGGGAGCATGAGGCAACCCACTCACTGTCTATGGAATTTTTGTTCCACAGAGGGTGGAGAGTCCAATTTTCTGACCAGTTCTAATAATAATCCACTCTACAGTTGACAATGTTAAAATGTGAAAAGAATTTATTAACAATGATATTTTGTTATTGTCCATGGTCAATGATGTATACTGTCACAGGGTATGCCCCTCTAATGTCCCCAGATGGGGAAATACAAAGGGGGCACAGTTGGCAAATAGGGTACCCTCACAACACTTTTTAATCTACCATACTGAGGCAGTACAGCCTAGTGGCTAGGTCCATGCAAATCCCTAGGTTCAGGGCAGCGTGGCCTAGGGGCCAGAGTCAGTACAAGGCCCTCAGGTGCAAGGCAGCATGTCCTAGTAACCACAGAGTCACTACAATGGTCCACGATGGGGAACAGTGCCCAGGTAATGGGGCTCAGGCCCTTCCACTGAGACCCAGCCCAGGGCTTTATGGGTGCTGGGGGTATGGCCACAAGTCAGCAAGGATCCAGACAAACACGTTGACTGGGTTTTTCCTACACCCCAACTCAATCCTTCAGGCCCCCTGGGCTACTTTCTAACTGGGCTGGGGAAAAGTCCCTGTTGAGCACTGAACTGTGGCTTTCTCCATCCTGGGAGAGCTATCCTTGGCTTTCTCACAGGTCCTAGGTATCAGCCATGAGGTGCTCCTTGTAGGGCAATCACTCCATAGGATCCCCTCCAGCACCTGAGTCTCCCATAGGTTGGGGATGATGCAGATCTGGGGCAGGAGCTTCTGGTAGACATCCTTCCTTTCTGCTGGCCAGCTCAGACTGAACTGAGCTTCTTTGTTTTATACTGGGGCAGCAGTCTGAGCATGCCCAGCAGAGTCTATGGGGTGGGGCTTCTGCTGCCCATAGTGTGGACTGGGCTTCTGAAGTGCTGGTTGGGGCTACCCTATCACCCCCCTTTACTTTAGGTCTGGGGGAATGGGTAGTCACATCTTCCTCTTCTGCCCCCAGCCTCGAAAAGATATCTGCATTAGCATGGGTCCTTCTGGGTCGATGCATCACCTGGAAGCCATACGGCTGGAGGGCAAGATACCAAAACCTTATTCTGGGGTTGGTGTCTTTCATTGTATGCAACCATCTCAGGAGTGCATGGTCTGTCACTAACGTAAAGTGTGACCCAAGGAGATAACTTAGGGCATTGATGGCCCACTTTGCAGCCAAGGCTCCTTTTCCAATAGTTGAGTATCAGGTCTTCTGGGGGAATAGTTTTCTACTCAAGTACAAAATGGGAGGTTCCTCTCCATTGACCTCTTGAGAGACTACTGCATCAAGTCCCACCCCCAAGGCAGTCTGGAGAATGAAGTCGTTTTTTAAAATCAGGAATGTTTGAAAGGAGTTTTCACATTGCGCCATCCACCATACCTGTTTAGGTTCAGAATTCTTTGCCAGGTCTGTGAGGGGTGCCATGATTGTTGCAAACCCTGGCACAAAACAGTGATAATAACTGGCCAGGCCTAGAAACTGTCGCACTTGTCTTTTGGTTCTGGGTGTTGGTGTGTCATTCAGGGCTTGGGCTTTGTCCACTAGTGGTTGCAATGTACCTCATCTAAAGATGTATTCAAGATAGATCACCTCCCTTTGTCTCAGGTGACATTTTGTAGGGTTGACCATCAGTTTAGCCTCTAAGTGCTTTGAGTACCCATTGTAGATGATTGAGGTGCTCTTCCCAGCTTGCACTATAGATCACTATATCATCTATATAGGTTGCTTCATATTGGTTGTGTGGCTGCAATATTTTGTTCATTAAACACGGAAAGGTGGTTGCTGCTCCATGTAATCCAAAAGGCATAGTTACAAATGGGAAAAGTCCAAATGGTGTGGAAAAGCTGTTTTGGCATGGGAATTCGGAATTAGGGTTATCTTCCAGTATCCTTTCGTTAAGTCCAGTGTGGACAGGTATTTGGCTTCTACTAGCTATTCCAGAAGTTCATCTGTGCAGGGCATTGGGTATGCATCAAACTGGGATATCCCATTTACCTTCCAGAAGTCAATACAGAACTGTATGTTTCTATCTGGCTCTAGTACTATGACAATTGGCCTACACCATTAGCTTCCTGATTCTTCAATTACTTCCATCTCAAGCATGTCTTTTACTTCTTGTTGAATGGCAGCCCACATCTTACAGGGGATAGGTCGATGATTGTCTCTCACTTTTTGTCCAGGAGGGCTCGAGATGTGATGACTAATAAGATGCGTGCATCCAGGGGGGGTTGATAGGACATCTTGGAACCTGTGGATAAGGGCACTTAGTTGTCACAGCAAGGTCCTCTCCCAGCACCACAGATCCTCCTTCCTGTTGTGTCTCAATCCATGGTCCTAGATCTTTTTCGGGGGTTAGTGGGGCCACCCACAGTGCTTCCCAGGTCTTTCATGGCTTCAGTAGCTTCACATGGTAGATGCGTAACTCCTCACATTGACCCCACAACTTTAATTCAGAATCCACTGGGCCTACCCATTGAAATATGAAGGGACCTTGCCATTTAACCAGGAGCTTTGATTTGCCGATTGGCAGTAGGAGCAAGACCTAGTCTCCGGGTTCAAAGATGCATGTCCTGTTCCCTGATTATAATATTGTTCCTATGTTCCCTGTGCTTGCTTTAGATTTTCTTGGGCAAACACTCCAAGCATCCGTAGTCGCTCACAGAACCTTAACATATACTGTATGGTTTCTTGTACCCAGATTTCTTGTGTTTCCCCACTCTTCCTTTAGGAGGTCAAGTATGCCTTGGGGTTGTAACTCATAGAGTAGCTCGAAGGGTGAGAACCCCGTGGAGGCTTGGGGGACTTCCTGTATGGTAAACAGTAGAGCCAGCAGCATAGTATCCCAATGATGGGTGTCCTCTTCCATGAGCTTGCAGATCATACATTTCAGGGTGCTATTAAATCACTCTACCAGCCCATCTGTCTGTGGTTGATAGCCCAAAAGTCCTCAGTGTTCAGATATGCATGAGGTGGCATAGCTCTGCTATCAGCTTTGAGGATACATTGATTCCTTGATACATTAAAAGTTCCTTTGGGATCTCCACTCAGGCAAAGATCTTCATCAATTCATCAGCAATATGTGGGGCCTTTGTTGTATGGAGGGGAACAGCTTCAGGGTACCGGGTTGCATAATCCACCGCTACTAAGATGAAATAGTTCCCTGTTTGGCTCCATTCGAGGGGTCAGAACAGATCCAAGCAAATGTGCTCAAATGGTATGCCCACCATTGGCAGGGGCACCAGGGGAGCATGTAGTACTCTTGGGGGTCCTGTCCATTGATGTTTGGGGCAAAAGGTACAGTAATCTCTCACATTCTGGTAGATCCCTGGTCAAAAGAACTGCTGGGCTATCTGATGGGAAGTCTTTTCCTGTATAAGGTGTCCCTCCCATGGTACATCATGTACTAGCTGCAAAAGCCCTTGATGTAAACACTGTGGGACCAGGAGTTTTCTGATGACCTCTTTGGCTCAGGGTTCTTGGGTCACCCGACATAGGCATCCCCCCTTATTGCAAATTGCATCCCTTGTGGTGTCCGTTTATTATCCTCCGGGTTCTGCTTGGGTTCAGTAGCTTTTTTTCCCATGCATGGCTTGAGGTTGAGTCCTCCTGTTGCTTGTGCATGAAGCCCTCCTCTTTCTCTAACTCACCCTGGGCATCTATGGAATGGATGGTGTCATCATCCTGCTGAGGAAGTGGCTCTGTGGAAGTTGAGGCTCCCTCCCAGGGTTGATGATTGACTGTCATCACAGTAATCCTTTGTCTGGGTTTGTAGCCCTTTGCCTCATCACTGGTCACAGGTTGTAACCTCGCAGGACTTCCCAGAATTCAGGCCAGTCCCAGCCCAAGACAAAGGGGCAGGTGCAAACATCACCATGGATACACTGAAGATGTACAGTTGGCCCCACCACTCACAGATTAGGTACTAACCCTTCCTGAATAAGGGTCTGACTGCACCCTGAGTCTACCAGAGCTACATCATGGACTTGTTCAATCTCCCTGGGTACTTCAGTTTTGTGGCTTGTGCTTCTTGTCCCAGTGGCCCAGGACACATATCTGCCCATAATTGCATTCCATATAGGGACAGTCCTTACAGAAGTGCCCTTCTTGACCACACTCCCAACATCAGTCTGTTTACCTCTTGGGCTGTCCCCACAGGAGAACCCATACTTGTGGTTAAGCTCATATTGCTCCCCAGTTCCACTCATCAAGGTGCTCCTGTCCTTTTGGGGTGGCTTTAGTGTAGTCCCTCACTCTTGTCTTGTCATCTGTCCGGAGGCTGTCTCTCACTTGGGGGTATGGGCCAGGTTGCTTGACAATCCTCCATTAATGACACAGCTTCTGTCAGCGTCTTTGCATGGTGTCACTGCACTCATTCCCTTCCCCCATCTGGCAATGCCCACAGAAACTGTTCCAGAGCAACACATGCAGCCACCTGGGCCCCTGTCTGTTGCTCAGGATCCAGCCAACGCCAACAGTCCTTGTTGATCCATTGGGCTATGGCCTTAGGTTGGGCTCTGGGGGGATATCATGCCTGGTCAAGTTGCTGGCAGTAGGTCTTTGAGTCTACCCCTGTCTGATCTAGAATAGCCTTCTTTACCTTTGTGTACTCCAAGGCCTCTTGGGGATCCAGGTTGTGGTATGCAATCTGTCCTGGGTCTGTCAGATAAGGTGCTAGGAGGGTAGCCCAATGGTCCTGTGGCCGCCTTGCAGCCATGGCAACCCACTCAGAAGTCACTAGAAAGGCTTCAGAGTCATTGTTATGTCCCACCTTTATTATTCTTATGATTAAATTTGGCAGAGCGCCTCCTGTATCTGGCCCCACCAGGATGGGAGTGGCAGTTGGGGAGCACTTGAAGAGCATCACCATCTGCTGAATCATTTGTTCTTGGTGACTCTGGTATTGGGTGGCCAACGCTTTCATCACTTGCTGTTGTTGCTCCTGTTGTTGAGCTGCCTAGGTTTGCTGCTGGGAGGCTATCTGCTGGAGCAGCTGGCCATGCTTTTGGTGCTGCTGAGTGGCCTGTTGCTATTGGTTCTCCAAGAGCCATTTTAAAATCTTCTCAGTCTCCATTAGTGTTTCTCTAGGAGATCAAGTTTCACAAAAGGCAGGTTGGGGTTCTCTCTCACTTCAAACCCTCCTCAAGGGACCCTACTTCAGGATCCAATTGCTGCCCGCATCTCCACCAAATGTCACAGGATATGCCGCTCTAGTGCCGCCATGTGGGGAATACAAAGGGGGCACAATTAGCAGGTAGGGTACTCTCACAACACTTTTTAATCTAATGTGCTGAGGCAGTACAGCCTAGTGGTTAGGTCCATGAAAATTCCCTAGGTTCAGGGTAGTGCGGGCTAGTGGCCAGAGCCAGTACAAGGCCCTCAGGTGCAGGGCAGTGTGGCCTACTATCCACAAAGTCAATACCTTAGTCTATGAGCTGCACTCTGGTCAGGGCAGTGAGTCCTAGTAGCCACAGAGTCAATACAATGATCTGTGATGGGAAACAGTGCCCAACTAGTGGGGCTCAGGCCCTCCTGCTCCACTGAGACCCAGCCCAGGTCTTTATGGGTACTGGGAGGGTATGGCCCTAAGTCACCAAGGATCCAGACTGAAACTGGGTTGTCCCTATACCCCAACTCAATCCTTTGGACCCCCTGGGCTACTTTCTACCTGGGCCAGGGAAAAGTCCCTGTTGAGCACTGAACTGTGGCTTTCCCCATCCTGGGAGAGCTATCCTTGGGCTTTCTCATAGGTTCTAGGTGTCAGCCATGAGGTGCTCCTTGTAGGGCAATCACTCCGTAGGATCCCCTCCAGCACCTGAGTCTCCCATAGGTTGGGGATGGTGCAGCTCTGGGGCAGGAGCTTCTGGTAGACATCCTTCCTTTCTGCTGGCCAGCCCAGACTGAACTGAGCTTCTTCGTTTTATACTGAGGCAGCTGTCTGAGCATTCCCAGCAGAGTCTATGGGGTGGGGCTTCTGCTGCCCATAGCGTGGACTGGGCTTTTGAAGTGAGGGGTGGGGCTACTTGTCACACATGCATTGAGGGTTGCATCACTTTAACTAATGTAATAAAGGGCAGATGATTTGACTGGAAGAAGATCACTGACTTGCCTGGTACTTTATATGCATCTCTATCATACTGTTTTTCATTACCCATGTCTTAGCAGCTGGCTTTTGATCCTCCTCTCTCTCACTTTGGAGAACTGCCCATTTTAGTAACACTAGTTCTGATTCCCAGTTCCTTGTTATACATAAACAGGACCTGCTTCAATCACCAATTTCAACCCTGTTTCTGATTAATTCTGCAGTATACCAGCACTATCTTAAAGGTATCTGTACACTCCCTGAATATAGTTAAATATAATTAAACGCATGATTTTCCTCCCCTCACGATACCTTGATCTTCCTACCCTCACCTACATAACTAGCAAACAGAGCATTTAATTTTTGTGACAAGGCTGTTCTATAACTTCATTCAGTCTTCAAATACTTCTCTATGCTGAAGTTGTTCACAGACTGAGGCTGTTCAGGAAAGTATGCAGATTTTCTTCTTCAGGGTAGGATGTTGTTTCTATTCAACTGACCAGTTAGTCTTAAATATAACACTCAAGAAAATGTTTAGGTTAAACTATCAAGCTACATTTAATAAGTCCACACAAATTATGCCACAAACATTTTTATTTCTATCTTTAGGATGCAGTTCAACATTCAGAATTGCATTAAGTAACAGAAAAGTGTGGCCTCTGAAATAGAACAACATGAATCTACTTGTTAATATGAATGGTTCAGTGGAGAATGTTACTAAATTTTCAAAGTTTATCCCCTTTATTAAGTCAAATCCCAAGTCTGGCATGCAAATAATTATTTGAAGTTCTGACCTGAATGGCTAGCATGAGTTTGGGTAACCTGTTTAGATGCAGAAATTTGAAAACTGGGGTCAACATGTGGTGTGTTTGTTCTGGTTTGTTTTTTGATGAGGTGAGGTCTTATTTCTGACTTGGTCTTGAGTAAGTTAGAGGTGGAAGACTATTCCATGTTTGTACATTAAAAATTTCCTTGATCAAACGATACATTCTTTGTGGTGATTCACTTACCTGTTTCCTTTATAAATTATTTCAATTATAACAATTTTGAAAGTATTGTCTTAATTACTCTAGTAGGTTTATTCACATTTCTATATTTAACCATTACTATCCACTGTCTTCATCATTCAAATTTGATTTCCCTTGTTTACCTCTTACAGGGTTGTCGATCAGCAGGGTTGTGAATGCTAAATTTGCTTTTACTTCAGTTGTGCAATTTTCTGACAATGCTTAGCAGTTACAAGTTCCATTTATTGTGTTGCAGGCGTAAAAATTCAATTGATAGAGACTCTTCAAAAATTCAGCCTGAATAAATTACAGGTGGAGTGTGGAACAATGCCTGTAATGAGGTAACCTTAAAACTTCTGTACCTGTGCAATCTTCATTATGCTCCATTTAATTGTCTACTATGATTCTGTCTAATAATGTACTTAGACTATTTCTCTAATTCTAGTACTTTCTAAATTGGTTTTGAAAGTTAAATATTCTTCTCATATGGTTTTTGTATGTAATCTGTACCATATATTTTCATATTCTTCAAAGATCTATGTACTCAATTTCATAATTTCATCTAAAATCTTTAGTTTTAATTAAATATTTAACAATTTAAATGTATACATTAAGTTGGAGTTCTGTCCTGGGGATTGAAGTCCTAGGGGCTGAGCTCCTCTTGATTTGCTGCTGACGAACAGGGATAAATTGATAGGGGAAGTAGAAGTGGACAGTAACGTAGGAAGCAGTGACCATGAGATGGTTGAGTTCAGGATCCTAATGAAAGGAAAGAAAGCAACAGCATATGGACACTGGACTTCAACTTTTTCACAGGGGGTTGGACTAGATGACCTCATGAGGTCCCTTCTAACCATATGATTCTATGAAAAGCAACTGATAGGCAGGATCCTGGGAGGCTAATGTGAGGGAGTAAGTAGTCCAGGGAGACTTGACTGTATTTTAAAGAAAACTTACTGAGAGCACAGGAAAAGCTTTGGTACAGTCTCCCACAATATTCTTGCTGGTAAGTTAAAGAAGTATGAGTTGCATCAATAGACTAGGATGCTGGCTAGATTATTGGGGTCAATGAGAAGTGATCAAACAGAATGTCTAGTTGGCAACTGGGATCAAGCAGTGTGCCCTAGGAGTCAGTCCTCGGCTTGTTTTGGTCAACTTCTTCATCAATGATCTGGATGATGGATTGGATTGCTCTCTCATGAAGTTTCCAGTTGTCATTAAGCTATGAGGAGTGCTAGATATGCCAGAGGGCAGGGAGGATTGGACCAAAAGAAATCTGATGTATTTCAATAAGGATAAGTGCAGAGTTCTACATTTACAACAGAAAGATCCCATGCATTGCACTGGACTGGGGATCAACTGGCTAAGAAGCAATTAGAGTGGAGAAGAAGCTGAATGTGAGTCAGCATTGTGATCTAGTTGCCAAGAAAGCTAACATCATATTAGGCTGCATTAGTAAAAAGCATTGCAAGCAGATTGGAGGAAGTTATTATTCCTCTCTTTTGCACTTTTGAGGCCACAGTTGGAATATCGTGTCCAGTTTTGGGCCCTACTACTAGATGTGGACAAATTGGAGCTAGTCCAATGGAAGCCAAAAAAAAAAAAAAAAAAAAAAGATTAGGAGACTCAGGCACATGACTTAAGAGGAGAGGGTAAGGGAACTGAATATATTTAGTCTTCAGAAGAAAAGAATGAGTTGGGATTTGACAGCAGCTTTCAGCTATCTATAGGGGATTCAAGGGAGGATTGAACTAGGCTGTTCTCACTGGTGAGAGATGACAATAAGGAGCAAAGGTCTCTAGTTGCAGTGGGGGAAATCTTAGCTGGATATTATGAAAATCTTTTTCAAGAGGGGAGTAGTGAAGCACTGGAATGGTTTACTGTGGAAGTGAGGGAATCTCCTTCTTTAGAGGCTTTTTAAGGCCCAGCTTGACAAATCTCTGGCTGGGATGATTTAGTTGAGGTTGGCCCTTCTTTGGGCGGAAAGTTGGACTGGATGACCTCCTGAGTTTCCTTCCAACCCTAATTATCTATGATCCTATGACTGAACTAAATTACCATTTCTTTTTGTTTCTATTTCCTCCTAGTATAACACAAAGTATTTTCCTAGTAATAATTAAATGCATATTAAGCCAAATATATATGTCAAGGCTGTTTCCCCACTCTAGCACTCTGAGTGCAGAAGGTGGGGGCCTGCAACAGGCCTGAAAAGCCACTAGCCTTAAAGCCTGATCTTAAAACTCTCCAAGGCCTCCAATTCCTGGCCTTGGAGTTGTATCACTGCCACCACCCAAAAGCAAAAAGCCTCTTGGAAACCCAGGAAGGAGCACTTGGTAATTCCTTCCTGTGAGGCACTTGCAAACACTTTTATTCCTCTCTCAGGAGAGTGACTAACCCCAGCTGGAGTATCAGCTGGAGGGAATTCTGTTCCACTTCTAGTAGCCACCTGTGCAGTCTGAGGCATATGCACACAAACTTCTTGCCCTTCCAGGACACAGACACAGAACTTACTTAAAAGGTAAAATCTTTAATTGAAAAGAACAGATAAGAAACAGAAAATTGCTTCTCTGGGATTTAACTTAGGTACTTACAGGGTAGTGGGAGGGGGTACATGTGCTCAGCACAGAGAAACCCAGAAACAAGCCAAAAACAAAGAAAATACCCTGACCACATCTAAATAAACATTTCCTGTTCTACTCACGCCTGGTCAGTAACAAACAACTTATCTTTGGTAAGGATGTTGCTGGATTCTTCCTCAGGCCCCTCTGGCCTCCTCCTGATCCTTCCAGAAGCTCTGCTACATCCAAACAGGAATAGGCCAGGCTGCTGTTCCAATTCAAAAACCTGCACTTCGTTCCTATTGGCTGTCCTGGGACTCAGTGACCAGAGTGTTAACCCCTTCCTCCCAAGGGTTACTACAATATACACATGAATTTTGGAAATAGTTTTTTGTTTGTTTGTTTTTGTTTGCTTTGGTTTTTTTAAATAATAAAAAGTGAACTAAGGCTCCGGTCCAGAAAGAGACTTAGGTGCCTAGAAAAATCAATGGAACTACACTGCAGCCTACCAAGCCTGGATTAGCTACCTAGATGCACTATATAGTGAATAGGGAGGGCTATGTCTCTTAGGCTGTGTTCTCACACAGCCAGTTATTTCGATATGGTTGTTTCGCAACAACTTGTATCGAAATAACACTTGTTGCGAAACAACTTATTTCGAATTAACAAAATGTTAATTCGAA
>ML681993.1:15820638-15850465 GCA_007922195.1 Podocnemis expansa | reverse complement strand
CAGCGGCTCACCCCCCGCTGGTGCCTGCAGCCCCCTTTCTGGGGCTGCAGGGTGAGCCAGCAGCAGTTCACCCCCAGGGGTAACGAAATAGCATGTTCACACTGTGAACTTGCTATTTCGTTTCCCGCTTTTTTTCTTATTTCGAATTAACATTTTGTTAAGTCGAAATAAGATATTTCGAAATAAGTTGTTGTTTCGAAACAAGTTGTTTCGACACAACTTGTTTCGAAATAACCCTGTGCCTGTGAACACAGCCCTAGAGACACACTTTAGTCCACTGAAATAAAATTATAAACCTACCACCTCCTCTCCAGCCAGATTTTCAATAGGCTCCAGTCTAGCAGGTGACCTCTGAGCATGTCTACCAGATCAGGCCTCACATTCAGATCTTCAGAGAGATTTTTGGAGGGCCTTGGGCAAAATTTGAAATTAAGCCCCTTCCCTCATCCCACATTCCAAAAAAAAAAAAAGAGAATACCACTGAGGGGAGACCTGAGGAGTTGGAGAATGAACCTCATTGCCTTCACCCTACAGCAGCAGCTCAGCTCCTATCCAAAGGTACTGGTCCTGGCACTCTGCTTTGAGTGTTGCAATCTGGCCTGCAGACATGCATTACCATTCAGATTTGGCTTGCCTATCCCTTCATTATGGTGGAGGGACCACTAAGTCAAATTCCAGAGAATGGTGTTACAACACAGCATATGTAGGGTTGCAATTCCACTTGGTTAGGAGCCCTCTCAAACAGAGGACCTGGAGCTACCAGAGCATTCTGAGCCTTCCACCCACCTCCTATAGGTAAGACAGGTAAAGGATCACCTATCCACTCCAGATTCATGGATTGCTTTGAGTCTCAGGCTGTAGAATACACATTCAGATGCTTAGGGGGAGGCAGAAGTGCACATGCCCAGAGACAGAAACACAGATGCCAAGAAAGCTTTTATGGCAGAAAGTTACATACCTTATGGTTAAATGACAGCTGAGCAGGAGTTTTACTATGGTGCTTACAAGTTGGGACTTTGATACCTAAGTACCTTTATGGATCTGTGCCTAGCTCATTAAAACTAATGAATATGTAACACTACTCCAACATTTTCAAATGATTTTTATCACCTCTTCTTCTGGTCAAGAAGGCAGAGTAAATGAATTAATCTCATGATAGTTCAGAGACTTCTATGATCATAGCATGGTAATTTTTTATTGCTGTTTTTTGTTCAAGTGATAAGTTTCCATGTATGTTAACAGCTTTGAATTGATAGACTATGACTTACACACACACACACACACACACACTCTCAATTAGCCTGGACAATAGATTGCTGAATCTTGTATTCAGTTAAGAAACGTTTGATTAATGTAAGAATAATCTTTTAAAGGACATACAAAAAGATTTCCATTGGTGAAATATAAAACCCTTTGAATGAAAAGAAGCAGTGCTGAATGAACATATTACTTATTGACTGAGTATTTAAATATTCATTATTATCTGAATGTCACACTTACTACTTCCAAAGGGGCAGCCATGTTGGGCTAGTGTAGGAAAACCAGCAGGGAGTCCTGTGGCACTTAGACTAACAAATGTATTTATTTCAATAAATAAATTTGTTTATTACAATAAACAAATTGGTTAGTCTTTAATTGCCACAGGACTTCTTGTTTGTTTTCCATCCTATTTTGGAACTTTCCCCCTCCAACTAATTTGTGTATACTAGGGCTCATTGAAATTTTTCACCTAAAGTTTCTTCTTCCAAAACAGGTTGTGTTTCTTTTTTAAAGATGAGCATTTTTGTGAAAAGTGTTGTTTATTAAACCTTTACTTTTGGGGGGGGGGAAATGGAAAAAAAAACCCTTTTTACCAAAAATTTTACTAAATCTAGGTGAATATTCTGGATCTATAGAGCTTTGCTAAGCTGAACTGTCCTACGCTGAGGACAGCAATACATTGCCTTACATGGTTACTGACTTAATTTTGCTCATTGTGAAGTGCTTTTAGTAGATGAATTGGCTTGAATCTGGATTAAGTTGGCCAGTTTGCTAGATCTGTGCTACTTACCAGTTTGACCTTCTTTTTGAAATTGGGGGAACATGGCTGAAAGGTCTGGCAGGGGAACATTCACAATATATGGAGTCATTTGACATTTTTGGATCCAATCAGTATTGTGTCAACTCAAGCATTGTTACTGCGGCAAGATCACTTAAACAAAACTCCTTCAGGCAGTGGATGAAGATAGTGGCTATAATAATTTCTGTAGATATCTCAGCTGCCTTTGATATTTCTAAGCATGAGATATGGCTGGCACATCTGCAGCGTCTACCTGTAGTAAGCGACGTTGCTTTTGTGTGGCTCCACTCCTTTTCTTGAGTGATCCACCTGAGAATTTAAAGCAACTCCTCTTTGACCTGAAGTTATCTCATACAAGGTACTGGAGGCAGCTGCTCTTTCCGCCTTCTAGCTCAATGTGACTACAAGATGATTGGGGGATTTGTGGGTGGTGGCTCAATGCTGAGAAAACAGATATGCTATTTATTAGTAAGTAGGTATTGCTAATAATTTACCTTTTTAAGTTGTCTCTCATGTTGAGATAAGCCCACTTTCAATGTACTCTGCATAAGTCTACTTCAGGGTCTATAGCCATAAAGACTAATTACTACTTTAGGAACCTAAATCATATAATCAGGCCCAAATGGGATTCTCAAAACTCCCAGTCAGATGCTGCTAAACCATACAGGTACCTAAAGTTGCTTGCTGCCTAAATTTTTGCAGTAAAAATTCCTTAGATGGCTATGTTTCTGATGCCACATATACCTGTTCCATCTCCTCATCAGGTGCATGGAAGCTTAAGCTCCTGGGTGAATCACAAAGTAGGGAAAGATACACATTCATTTGCTTAACTCCCTGCAGGGCCTGATCCAGTAACCATGCTCAAAGCTCATCTACTAGATCAGACTTCTATAGGTGAGAACACCCTCCCGTCTAACTTTTAGCCTAGTGCTTGAAATACTCATCTGGGCTGTGATAAACCCACAGATCATGTCCCCCCTCTGCCTGACATGAGGAAGGCACTAAAGGGGAATATGCCATCTCTGAGGTGGAATATTTCAATGTGGGACTCCCTCAGTCTCTCCTCTTGATGTTGTTGTATAGCAAATAAATAATTCTAAGTAGTCACTGGAGCAAGGAAATGGGATGTTGAGTCTCCCTCTCCTAGGTGAGTGCTCCACCAGGTTACAGAGTCACGCTGTTGTTCTCTCCTTTCTCCATCTCAGAATATCCCATACCTCAGTGACTAGAGCACTCACCTAAGTTGTGATCGATCACTTTTCAATCCCTTCTACATCTCAGGCAGCGGAGGGACATAACCTGGGATCTCCTATATCTTAGGTGAATATCCTAACTGCTAGGCTAAAAGTTAAGAGGGAGTTCATCCTCCCCCACCCTCCCAATCTTTTTTGTGAGAGGGTGTAGACACCTAACACAGAGGGTTTGTAACTGAAAATCCCGAAAAGGGAGGCGTCTATCTCTGACGAGAGGGCAGGGCTTAGGACACATCACTTCTCTTGGCATCTTCCATGGGCATCTCCCAGGCTGGCTTCCCTCATGGCCACCAACACTACCCTCCTCCTCCCCACCCCTTGCCACTAGTCGTTGTGTTGGGAGCCTACCTGACTAAATCAGGCTTTGTGAATCCCAATGATTTTCTAACTGCCTTAAAGTTAAGTATGGTAATGCACAGAGCAACCATGGCTATGATCTGTTGTGAACTGAGCCCCAGGAGATTATTTGGAAACTGAAGCTAGTATGAGATATGGTCACATTGCTTAATAATGAGCGTGTCATGCAGAGTTCATGCTGTTTAGGTGCTCCATAAATTGCAATGATTACCACTACACTGCTTGTTGAAGCCAGACATGTCTATTTCAACCTCCTCCATACAGTAAATCTGAAAAGGTACAACTCAAACATATTTAGGTACCTAACTCCCATTAATTTCAGTGGAAGTTAGGTGCTTAAATACCTCTGTAAATCCAACCCTGAATAGGCAGGGAACTTTACTACTTGCTTTCTGTTGGTACCAATCAGATGAAATCAATGAGAGCCTCAAATTAGCACTCTGTGTATGTTTTTATTATATAATGGTGATTAGCATCATAAAGAGGCACTGTGAGGAAGGGAAAAATGTGAAAGTAAAACATAGCTCAGTATCAACTTGGACTTCTAGGAGACTAATTTTAAAAAAAATAAATCAAAACCTAAGCAAAGTCTTATTCCTTTAACAGAAGAAGAGTTAGTGAGAGCAGAATACAGACCTTGTTAATCTTCTTGCATCTGGAACACTTTTTTTAGACTGCTCAATTTTCAATTTCATTTTATTTTTATTCATCTCAATAGTATTAATTGCTTTAAAAACTGTAAATACCTAAATTGTTCTTACAGTATCCTGGCATGTGACTTCTTCCATTACCCACAAATGGAGTAATGCAAATCAGTAAGAAATTTTCAACTTAGATTTTTAAGGGGTATGTTGATATAAATAAGCAATCTAATATTTCTTTATGGATTAATTGATATTAAGGTGATTGCCTGATTTGTACTGCTATCAATAACTTTGTACTTCCTTTTTTGCTTATCTAAATTGTATGTTGGTATTTTTAAATATAAGCTATTAAATCACTGACTGAATATTATCAACATATTCATTTGAATCTAATGCACAATTATTTTTCAAATCTGAAAACTTGTCTGTGTTTAAATAGATGTTAATGCTGTCTCTAATCAGCAAAGAGGAAAACCAGTGTTGTCAATGTATATGTATACTTTACTTGGGCTCTCAAGCCATTTAGAATTTAGTTTAATATTGGTTAGCTATTGCCCTATTTGAACAGTTGGTGGCTCCAGTGCTTTACAGCTGGAATTGTGTATAATGCCAAAACACTAGCTCAGTATTGCCAGTAGTTATATTAGGCACTGAGAAAAGCTTTCACTTTGGAATTGCAGAGGAGTTCACATTAAAAAAATCAAACATTTTAGAACTGCATTTTTTAATTAACAGTTTTACTTTTAAATCCAAGAATTTAAGAACACATGTGCATGTTTCACCAAGAAGTGTTTGCAAAAAAAATAAAATGCTAGTACTTGAACTGGTTTTCAGACTTTAATATGTGCATTTGCTTATTGCAAAACATGATATGTAAAATTGGTTTCCTAATTCAGAAATACAGTTTTAGAATGGCCATACTAGAGCAGACTAATGGTCCATCTAGCCCAGTATCCTGTTTTGTGACAGTGGCCAATGCCAGATGCTTCAGAAAGAATGAATAGAACAGGTAATCATCTGGTGATCCATCCCATCAGCCACTCCCACCCTCCAGTAAAAAAGCAATCCCTGACTATCCTATCAAATAGCAGTTGACAGACCTATCCTCCATGAATTTATCTAGTTCTCTTTTAAAAGAAAGAACTAGATTAAAATAAGAAAGATCAGGTTCACTGTGTGTTGCAAATACTTCCTTTTGTTTGTTTTAAACCTGTTGTCTATTCATTTTGTTTGGTGATCCCTGATTTTTTGAGTTATGAGAAGTACATAACACTTCCTTATTTACTTTCTCCATGCTATGTTCACACACAGGGGGTTATTTCGAGACAAGTTATTTCGATACAAGTTGTATCAAAATAATGCCTTATTTCGAAATAAGTTAATTCGAATTAACAGTTTGTTAATTCAAATTAAGGAAAAAAGCTCAAAGCAAAATAACAGGTTCAGACAACAGTTATTTCAAAACGAGTCACCGTTGTTTCGAAACGACATGTTCGGACGGCATTGTTTCAAAACAATCATTTCAAAACAACGTTGTTTGTCCCCACATGGGGTTTAAGTTGTTTTGAAACAACGCCGTTGTTTCAAAACAACGGAATGCGTTGTTTTGAAAAAATGGTGCGTCGTGTGAACGTGGCCTTTCTTATTTCAAAACAACCTCTGTTGTTTCGAAATAAGACTGCTGTGTGAACACACCCCATGAGTCATGATTTTATAGACTATCATATTCCCCTTTTAGTCATCTCTTTTCCAAGATGAAAAATCCCTTTTTTATTAATCTCTCCTCATATGGAATTTTTTCTATACCTCTAATCATTTTAGTTGCCCTTTAGTAGCTTGATTCACATATGACCCTGTGATGGCAAATTTGCTTCCTCTTCTCCTTGCACAGATGTCTGAGGGCAGTCTAACATCTTGTTTACACTTGAAAGCTAATTTGGGGTTGGATAGGATGTTAGCTATTCCTGCAAAATTGCATGTGTAGACACTCTCTTATTCTGGAATAAGAGTGCCTTCTATTAATTTCCTATAATGCATTATCAAAAGGCACTCTTATTCCAGAATAAGTGTTTCCATGTTATGATATAGTTGGATTCTGAAGTTATCGGATACAATAAGCAGAACATTAAAAGTGTGATACCAAACAACAGAAATGCTCTCAACACTTTCCAGGGGAGACTGAAAACAGGAACTGAAATGGGGCTGAAAGCCTAAGAGATTGCACATGTTCATGAGGAAGGTCTACTGAACTGGAAGCCTGCAGCTGAGAAATGCCAACCAGCCTGCAATTCTTGGCAGATACAACTTCAACACATGGGACAGTTTGGCACAGTTTAAGGACCACCTTCCTTCTGAGTCCAAAACAGACTTTACAGGCCGTGCTAGAGGAAGGCAAGGCTGTGGCCAGGATGTCACTGCAGGCAGTGCGCAATGCAGCAGATTTGGCAGTGAGAACCATTGTGTCGGGGCAGAGATGTAACACCTGTTTTTGCCGCCTAGGGTACATTCTGATTGGAACGTGCCCCTTCCCATTAGCAGTGCTTAGAGCTGGCGCTGCAAAGCCACCCCTTTAATAGTGCACTCAATTAAGCCGCTCTGCACCACCTGGAGCCTTGCCCCGTTGGCTCTGCCATAGTTATGGCTCTGTGTTGGGGTTAGCCATGAGTAGACGTTCCTGACTGCAGGATTCAGGTCTTCAGCCAGACGTCTAGTCTACCATACAGGAACTTTCCTTAAAGCAGTGATTCCCAACCTGTGGGCTGTGGACCCCCAGGGGTCTGCAGGCCTCTTCCAGGGGGTCTGCGGTGCTGCTCCCCCCGGGGCTGGAACCCCCTGTGGCCTCGATGGTCCCACCAGGGCTGGATCCTAGCAGAGGTGGGTGCTGCAGAGGGCTGGATGCTCCCTCCACTCGCCAGCTGCCGAAGCTGGCAGCGGTGTGGCTTCCATCCCCTGCAGGGGCTGGCTGGGAGCCATGGTTGTGGCAGCCCTTGCTGTCCAGCAGAGGAATTGGGCCATGGCGACTCCCGGGTAGGGACAGTGAGCCATAGCCATGCACTGCAGTCACTGTGGCCCCATTCTCCTGCTGGGAGCAGGGGCTGCCGTGGCCATGGCCCCCTGCCCAGGAATGCCTGTGGCCCTATTTCCCTGCCAAGAGTAGGGGCTGCCGCGGCCATGGCCCTCTGCCGGGGGGGGGGGCGTTCCCCAGCAGGGGAATGGGGCCACAAGCAGCTCCCGAGCAGGGGCCGTGGCCACAACAGCTCCTGCTCCCCGCAGGAAAATGGGGCCATGGCAGCTGCAGTGTGCGGCAGTGGCTTGCCACCCCTGCCCAGAAGCTGCCTGTGGCCCCATTCCCCTGCTGAGGCATGGGGACCCCCGGTGAGGGGGCTATGGCTGCGGCGGCCCCTGCACTCCGGCAGGGGAATGGGGACGCGGCGGCTGCAGTGTGCGACAATGGCTTGCTGTCCTTGCTTGGGAGTTGCCTGCAGCCCCATTCCCCTGCCAGAGCACAAGGGCTGCTGTGGCTATGGTCCTCTGTTGAGGGGACCCTGCTCCCCAGCAGGAGAGTGTTGCGGGCCACATTCTGATCCCCCACAGGCCAGATTCTGGCACAACACGCTGCTGTTCTGTGGCAGCACACAGTGGTCCCTGAAACTTTTTTTCCTACCTCAGGGGTCCCCAGCCTTACAAAGGTTGGGAACCTCTGCCTTAGAGGGTGCGGGGCTATTTTCAGAGCAAATACTCCAAGCTCTACATTCTCAAGGACTTGAGGGCAACTTTGAAGTCCTTGAGTCTACAAATGCCTTCCATGCAGTGGAAGCACTTTAAGCCCCAATCTGAACAGAAGTTCTACATGCATCAACTGTGGCAGGACTTCTCCAGGAGAAGCACCAAGTACAGAAAACTAGAGCTGCCCAATACTGGCAAAAGCTCAGGGAAGCAATCTCTGGGGCCAAAACAAAACTTTTGAAGATGTGTCCCACGGCAACACTCCAGGACATTTATAGATCCTATCCCTCCTTTCCACAATGATCTATCCCATTTCTACTGTCTTTGGCCAAAATAACATCAGAGAGCTGGGTGCTGCACATCGTGGAAGTGGGGTACTCCCTCCATTGTGCTCTGCTCTGTCCTTCCACCTTCCTTCCCAATCGCTCTTCAGGGACTCCTCTCATGAGCAACTTCTCTCAGGGAAGGTGTGAGAATGTCTCTGCTCAGGAGCAGTAGAAGAGGTCCCTCAGGAGCTAAAGGGAAAGGTACTTCCAGATACTTCCTAATCCCAAAAGCAAAAGGAGGGCTCAGATCTATCCTTAGTCTGTGGAACCTCGACAAGCGCATAAGAAAACTGAAGTTCCCCATGGTTTCACTAGCTGTGAAAATTCCTTACTGGATTTGAGGAACTGGAATCCTGACCCCAACTGAAGATGCTTACTTCCATATTTTAACAGTGCTATCACACAGGAGATTCCTTGAGTTCCTAATAGATCATGGTCATTATCAATTCACCATCCTCCCCTTTAGTCTATTGGTGGCCCCGAGGGTCTTCACCAAATGTATGGCAGTAGTCACTGCCAGGGCTGTAACTAGGGCAGGGCAAACAGGGCAAAGCCTTGGGTCCAGGCTGACTCTACCCGGCCCAAAAAGTAATGTGACTTTGCCAAAGGCACTTTCCTCCAGGAGCCAGCCTGGGGCTGGGGCTGGGGGAGGTCATCTCCCACCCTACCCCTGAGCATGCCCTGGTGCATGCTGTGGGGACGTTGGGGGAGGAAGAAGGTTCTGGCCACACCACGTGGCCAGGGCAACTCTAGCCTCCTGGAATCTGTGGCCAGGTAAGGGCTGGGGAAAGGCGTAAGTGCCCTGGGGACCGGGAGGGGAAAGCTAATGGCTGGGTAGGTGGGAACTCAGCTTGGCTGGCAACGTTCCCTCTAAAGGGCCACGCAGCCCCCAGGGCTGCCTGGCGCAGGGGAGGCTGCTGGCTGCACACGGCCGGCAGCTGCAGTCCCTGCTCAGGCAGCGACTCTGAGCTGGGAGTTTTTTAAACTCCTGCTCACAGTCAGCTCTCACTGAGTCTGCACAGACTCTCTGCTCAGGACCAGGGAGAGTTCTCCAGCCAGAGGAGTGGCCAGCGGCCTGGCAGCGCTGCTCTATCTGCCAGGGAAGGGGGCCGTAAGCCCCCTCTTCCAATTCCCAGGGAGGGAGGAACAATGGGGGCTGCAGGCTGCTCTGCCTACCTGGCCTCACTGCAGCAGGGTGGAGCAGCCAGCTCAGTCTACCCCAAGCCAGCCATGCCTCCCTGGGGGTGGAGGAGACTGGCATTGAGCTGCGGCATGCGGGGTCAGGGCAATGGAACAGTCTGTCCCACTCCCAAAGAGTTTCGGCTGCTTCGCGCCCCCCCCCCCACCAGTCTGAGTGGGCCTGCTCCATGGCTTTGGGGGGGACCAGGGGCAAAGCAGCCAAAACTCTTTGGGAGCAGGGCGGGGTGCTCCATTGCCCCGATCTCACACACCACAGCTCAGCGCCAGTCCCCTCCGCCCCTGGGGAGACGCAGCCAGCTAGGGGTAGGCTGAGCTCTGCTCTGCTCCGCTATGGTGAGGCTGGGCGGGGAGTGGAGCTTGGGGGGGGGGCAGGATTTGGGGCACGCAGAGGGGGGCGCGCAGCGAGCAACACATGTTGCTCAGCTGTGTTGGCCCCTTAGAGGGAACATTGCATGGCTGGAGGGGAAGGCATCCCTGCCTGACCCTGGCCATGGTGCTCTGGCTGGTGGGGAAAGGCACCCTGCACCTGGCCCTGGCTGTGCGGCTCTGGCTGGCGGCAGGGAAAGGCACCCCCCTCCCACAAGGGGCCATGTTTCCACACCTCCCAGGGTGCCCCTCTCCTGAAGCGAAATAGCATGTCCACACATAGGACATGCTGTTTTGCTTTCAGGTTTTCCCTTATTTCAAACTAAATTTTTTTTAGTTTGAAATAAGTGGTTTCGAAATAAGGGTTTTATTTCAAAATAAAACCTTGTGTGTAGACATAGCCTTAATGATGGACTCTCAACAACTTCCCCACCATGACAGCCTGAAACTGTTTGACCTTCCTGGGCCACAGGCCTTCTGCTTATACATGGTCCAAGCATTCGAGGCCGTGACTCAGACCTGGTCAGCTGTGGCTATCATCAGCATACCTGCCTCACAGGGACAGCCTAAACAGAGTGATCTTCCCTCCACAAGTTATAGGATCCCTTCCGTGGTGACTCTAACCGTGTCAGGTGTGCAGGGGAGAGTGACATTTACAAGACCACAGTCATCAGCGGTGCTAGTTTCAGATGTTGAGACACTTTGTCAGACACTTTGAAGAGGGAGAATTTACAGAATTGGATGAAAACAAATGCAGGGGAGGGTAAGACATGGGATCAGGTCATGCTGCAACAGCAAATCAGAGCATTTTTAAGGATTCAGACTCCAGGAAACAGCATACAGAGGGAGGGTGAAGTCAAATTACCTGTTATAATGTGAAAAGAATCCAGTCACAATTCAGCCCTGCTTTCACACAAAGTAATTTGCATATTAGTTCGATTTTGGCTGTTTCTCTTTGAAGCATTGATGTCCCATTGATTTTCTTGATGACCATCATTAACATATCATCAATGGAGGGATTAGGAAGATGGAAGCGCTCAGCAACAGTTTTTTTTTTGTGTTGTGATTTCTGATATCAGTTTTGTGCGCATTTAATATTCTGCGTAAGGATTGTTCTGTTTGTCCAATGTATAAGGTTTGGGGGCATTTCCGGCACATGATGGCATAAATCACATTAGTGGATGAGCAGGTGAAAGACCCCAGCATGGTTGGTTGCAGGGATATGTGTCTGCTTTAATGTTTCTGTTGTTAGGCCTGTAGTTGCTGGTGAGTATCTGTTTAAGGTTCGGGGGTTGTCTGTAGGCAAGGAGAGGTCTGTCTCCCAAGGCTAGAGAGAGTGATGGGGTCATCTTTTCAAATAGGCTGGAGGTCCTTAATGGTCTGTTGTAGAGGTTTGGCTTGAGGGTTGTATGTGGTGACCAGTGGCATTCTATTGTTTTCTTTGTTGGGTCTTTCCTGTACTAGTTGACTGCGGGTCAGACAGGTAATGCTTTCAACCTTCTTCAGGTGGATAACAGATTCTGTCCCATCCTGGTGGATGAGGAGTTGGTCTTAATACTCATGATTTTTCACCTGTTGGCTGGACTACAGCAATGTGATACACCTGGACATGAATCTTTTAGCTCCTGGAAATTCCAACATGTACAAAAAGTTGCAGTACTTCTGCTCAGCAAAACAGTTGACTGTGAATGCAACACTCTTACTCTACACTCACTCCTCATCAAATCTGAAATGAAGTTCAAGGTCTCAGTCCTTACTGTCAAAGTGCTCCATGGCCTGGGGCCTGGATACCTAAAAACCCATTTAAAGCTATGGGATGAAGACTTTGGTCAGCAATTTAACTCCACGGGCACACTGGAAGTCTCAAAAAGCAGAATACAGTTTATTTGGGCAGGAGACAGAATTTCTTTGGGAGTGGTTAAAAATTGGAATGAACTCTTTCCAGGAGATACCTATTATTGCAAAACTTTTCCACTCCAAGGGCATGGTGCATTTCTTTGATCTTACCTTCTCTAATATAAACCCATAGCAACAGGTATATTTAACAAAACAAAAATCCTATGCCCTGAAAAACAAAAGAACAAACAATGCCCCACCCCCATTCTTTCTCTCTGGGAAGATGAGAGAAACAGCACATGAAAGATTTGTATGGTTATGTTGCTTAATACACTGCAATAAGGCACAAAGAATAAACACCTATACAAATAGCAGTGTTTGAGTGTTATTTTAAGGTAATAAAACACACCTGGAAAGGGAGCAATATTGAGAAGAAAGAGCAGGGTCAGTGGTTTATTTGGTATGAGATAGAAGGTAAATGAAGGCAGTTTTGGGATCACTCGGATACAGCCTTGCTGCAACTACACTGACAATTTTTATCAAAAGTGGCCCCAATAAATGTTTTTGGCTCCAGCTTACAGTTAGGACTTCCAGCACACCATAATTAATCTTGTCAAAACCCAGAAAATGACTTTTGCTTTTCCTGATGTGGATTTCCTATTCTTAATTCAATCAACTGAACTGATCATATTACTATCCTGCAGCAGATGATCTTTTTTCATAAAATGAAGACTTGGATATCCCCCCTCAGAACAGTTTGTAACAGTCAGGACTTAACTAAGGAGCCAAAATATTATTTACTTCAGTTACAGCTCCATATTCTATCTTTTGTTGTAATAAGTTCTGTTTTGAGCATGACTATCACTGTTGGCATTCTAACCTATTCCCTCAAGCTTTGCTGCATCAGTGCATCTCTTTACCTACTCCAAAATTTGGAAGTAAGAATCTCTGTAATGGCCTAGGTATAAAAATAGACCAATCAAAAGCCTTAGCTCAATAAGTGGGTACCTTCTTGGTCAAGTCCCTCTGGCTCACTCATGGTCCTTGTCTGTCAAGCTGTTGTGTGGTTGTGGTGCTGTTTGTTCTGCTGCTACTGCTGCTACTCAAGGTGTCTTCTTGTTTCTCCTTCCAGCCATCACCTACACCTAAGGCTGTAAGCTCTCTGTATGACATTATTTCTGATCCTTCCTGATCAGTTGTTTTCTTAATGATAGTCATCAGCCTCTTTCCTCCCAGGGGTGTTATTTGCAATCAATGAGTTATTTGATATTCTCATTAGTTTTTACTTGTTTACTCAAACTACACCTCCTTCAGATCCTCCTTCTACCTGACAGTCCTCTCTCTTCAGGAACTAGGAACGACCTTTATTTCACCCTAGTGTCTACTTTCTGCTAATAGTCAGCTTATCCTCAAACCTCAGATTTGTTTCTCTCTCTCTAATATGACGTGGGTCACCATTTTAGTTTTTTGTTAAAACTTACTCTAAACTATAATTATTTACTACTTATAGAAGGCCTTAAATCTAAAACTATCTCCATTTTAATGCATGCCTAAGCGTTACGATAGCATTACCACCTTTGTTATGCAAATTAGAACACACAAAATCCACAAGATTTTCTCCCCCCATATGCTTTTCAGCTGTGTGATTAACTGCTGTCTCTGGTGCTGACCTCTTAATGTGGATTAGAGGATCTTAAAACTTCATAAATTCAAACTAAGCTTTAGTCCAAGTCCTGCCAAAGCTTAAGTGCATAAGTGTGGACTAACCCCTGGTTCTTACAAGTTCAAACTAAGTTTTCCTTAGTTTGAACTAAGACATTTCTTTGTTCAGACTAGGGAAAGCCTAGTGTGGCCATGGGCTAAATTAGTCTGGACTAAGTCTCCTTAGTCTTGACTAATTTGCCCATGTAGACATAGCCTAAGTGACCACTGAGACTAATTCCAAGGGACATGACACTGAATATGTCTACACAGCAAAACCAACCAAACAAAACCCACAGGGCAGCAAGTCTCAGAGCCCAGGTCAACTGAATTGGGCTTGCAGTGTTGACATTCCTGCTTGGCTTGCAGGAGCAGCTACACTGGTATTTTTAGCCCTGTAGCATAAGCCACACAAGTCTGAATCAGTTGACCTGGCCTTTGACATTCACATCCTCCTGTTTTTGTTTTCAGGTTCAGCAGTGTAGACATACCTTAATAGCTACCATGTTCTTCAAGATTAAAAAAATGGCTATGTTCCATAAACTCAATGATAACATGACGCATCATCTGTATTCTCTATGTATTCTCTAGGAGCAGACTGAAAGAGAAGTGATGGGGGTTGGACTAGATGACCTATGAGGTCCCTTCCAACCCTGGGATTCTAGGATTCTATGATGATCCCTGACTTTAACTTAACTGAGGTAAGGGATAACAAGCAAAGCAGTGAAAACCTCTCCAATGCCATAATTAGTACCAGTTTAAAACTAAGTTTTACAATTTGGCCAATGCTGAGTTGAGCCAGAAACCACCTGTGGTGGTGATGAGGTTTTCATGGGTCCGTAAGATATTCAGTCAATCTAGATGAGTCCCCTCAAGAGGATAAGCCTTGGCAACTCTACTGCAAAATTGGAGAGGCTGTCTACTTAGCAAAGTGGCTAGATTTGTAATCTGCTGTCATGTTGGAATTTGTATAGAAGGTAATTTGCAATGATACAAATTTGAAGTGAGGAATTTCCTACATTCACAGTCCCAGCTAGAAAACTTACCATCCTGCCCAACCCCAACTTCTGGTCAGTGAGCTGCCCCTCTCTGATATTATTGTCAGAAAAGTAGACCACTGCCCTGCCTCTGAAATTCAGTGTGGATGAAAATGCTACAACACAAGTTAAAGGCTAAAATAACTAGTTCACCTAGTTTACAGTCAAGGCATGTGGTTCCTGTCTTAGGCTGTGTTCATACAGCCTCCTTATTTCGAAACAACAGAGGTTGTTTCGAAATAAGGTTTTGGCTGTTCACACGATGCACAGTTGTTTCGAAACAAGTTAAACCTAGCCTGTGGGCGAAACAACGTTGTTTCGCAACTGTTGTTTCGAAACAACGCCGTGCAAACGTGTTGTTTTGAAACAAAGGTGGTTTCGAAACGACTTGTTTCGAAACAACCGTCGTCTGAACATGTTGTTTCGAATCGATGATGAGTCGTTTCGAAATAACTGTTGTCCGGAATTGCTATTTCGATTCGGCTTTTTTTTCCTTATTTCGAATTAACATTTTGTTAATTCGAAATAGGTTGTTTCGAAATAAGTGTTATTTCGATATACGGTTGTTTCGAAACAACCGTATATCAAAATAACCGGCTGTGTGAGAACACAGCCTTACTGTGAAGATGGGGAAGTGTTTTTATTTGCTCTGTTGCCTAACTGTGGAACTGTAATCTGTGCACACAGATGTAATTTCAATTATGTTTATTGAAACTATAGGGAGTAACAGGACTACCAAATGTACATCAAAAGGTGGGAGTCATATCTACAGACAGCAAAAGCATGTATAGCATATGCACATATCCTACCTACTCACCTACAGAATACTGATGCAATAGGAATCTGGTCCCTTTCTCCTGGGCACAATATCACTTGCTGATCTGGCACACTGACTTCTATGTCCACTGACAGGTGGCGTACAAGGCTTTTGCAGACAGTACAGGTAGGACTTGGTCTTAATTTAAAATTAAATTGGCAGAGTAAGGTCTATTAGGGGTGTCATGGAGTGAATGCACCCTGCACTAGGCAAGTCTTATATAGCCTATGGAAGAAGGAAGTCCCACCCCTTAGGCTCTGCTGGGCTTGCTCGGACTGCTGCCCCAATACAAAAGGGAGCAACTCAGCTCACTCTTGGCTGACCAGTGAGGAGCAAGCATGCCTGCTTGAGGCTCCTGACCAGGAGCTACCTTAGCCCCAGCCTGGGAGTAGGAGCAACCCTGGAGACATCACTGAGGAGCTGATATGACCAGGGAACCACCCAGAGATGGATGCCCAAGATCCTGCAGGTGCAGGAGACCCAAGAGAGGACCGCAACAGATAACTTGGTAGCAAGTAGTCCAGGGGGCCTGAAAGGAACGTCGGGAGTAGTACGGGATACAGGTCTGCATGTTTCGGTCTGTATCCCAGCAGACTTGGTGCCACAACCCCAGCACTAATAGGCCCTTGGGCTAGGACTCCATGGAGCTGGAGGGCCTGAGCACTTGTAACCAGACATCATGTCCTTTACAGCTAGCCCTGTCTACCTATTGACTCTGTGGTCACCAGGCCATAGTGCCCTGACCTGAGGTCTGTATACTAACTTTGTTATTAACTTTGTGGCTGTTAGGTTGTGCTGCCCAGACCCAGGGGCTATACAGAGACCATGTTATTGACTCTGCCCATTAGGCCATGCTGCCCTGACTCAAGGACTCTGTAGTGACAGCGCTGTAGATTCTATGATCCTTAGGCTGTACTGCCCCAATGCAAAGAGTGGAAAAGGGATCTTGGAGGCACCCTCCCACCTTACATCCCTGGTACTTTCCCTAGCAGGGGTTGCTAGGGAGGGCTTGCCTTATGACACATGATGGAGAATGCAGGCACGATCAAACGCTGAGGGAGGGTCCAAGAGGAATGGATTGGGTTGAAAGCGCAACCTTTCTTTTTGTTTTTCTGTATTTACCTCAAACTTTCGAGATACTGTGATGGAGACAGAGAAACTGCTGAAGTGGCTTTTGGAGAGCCAACAGCAGCAGGCTGCACAACAGCAACAACAGCAAGCTCAGCTTCTCCAACAGTTGGCTGCACAGCAACAAACTCAGGTGACCCAGCAATGGGAGCAAATACAATTGGTGTGGTACCTGGCCACCCAGTACCAGGGACACCAGGAGCACCTCGTTCAACAAATGTTGATCATACTGAAGCCAGGTTCTGTGACTGCCAATCCCAGCTTGACTGGACCAGAACAAGCAGGTGGATTATTGAGCCTGCTGGTTCATCTAACAAAAGTGGGACCTGGAGATGACCCAGAGGCCTTTCTTGTGACCTTTGAGTGGGTGGCCATTGCTGCCAGATGGCCACCCAAACACTGGGCCACACTTCTGGCACCCAACTTGATGGGTGCAGCCCAGGTGGCCTAACGCAGTCTGGAGCCCCAAGAAGCCCTGGAGTATTCCAAAGTTAAAGGCACAAGCGTGGACCAAACTGGGATGAATCCCAAGATGTACAGGCAGCGGCTACAGCATGCACACTACCCTTGGGGGCCCAGCCCAGGCAATGTGACTCAATGCAGCCAATGTGACTGTTAGTGTTGGCTGGAGCCCAAATGGTGTACCTGGTGCCCAGGTTGCTAAGTACATTGCTCTGGAGCAAGAGTGGGTCCAAGTCCAGCAACACCACCTCAAAGACACTGGCAGAGGCAGTCTCTCTGACTGAGGACTACATGGCTGCTGAGAAGCCCAACCCCAAATGCTTGAAAACTCACAAAATGGAAGCACTCTCGAAGAAGGAGAGTCCTATAAGGCCAGCACAAGAGGGTCACTCCATCCCATTCACTTCCTGGTTACCCGAGTAGACCCAGAAACTTTTGCAGATCTCAAACAGAAGTGAGGCTGGGGAAGAGCTCCACTGGTGAGCCCATGAACATTGCAAAGAGGTTCTGATGTGGAAAGACCAGGACTGATGCTGGCAGTGTGGACAGGAAGGGCACTTTTGCTGGGATTGCCCCTACATGGACTGCAGTTATGGGCAAGCGTGCGTGATGGGCCACTGGGCTAGAAAACGCACCCCACAAAAAATCGTGGTCCTTGGAAAGGTTGAGCAGACCCAGGACCTTGTTTTAGTGGACTCTGGAGGCAGTCAAACCCTCATTTGAGAAGGGTTGATACCCGATATTCTCCCCAGGGGACTGACAATGCACCTACAGTGCATCCACAGTGATATTAGACCCTACCCAACTGTGCAAGTACATCTCACGGTGGGGCAGTGGTCAGAGGTTCTTCAAGTGAGTATAATCCCCAAACTAGTGTACCTGGTGGTGCTAAGCACAGACTGGCCCAAATTCCAGGAGATCCTATGGGGTTACAATGGGCATCCCTCAAAGGAGTCAGAGCCTAGACCCCCAAGGAAAGGATTGATCAGACACCACCCGAACATTGAGCCTGTAAAAGGAACCTCAGCTACCCCGAGTCAACTAAAAGTCAGCAACCCAATACAAATAACTCTGTGGAGGACACTCAGAAAGAGATAGAACAGGAAGTGGACTTTGTGCAAGAACAATGAGAAGACCCTGCCTTGAGTTATGTCTGGGAACAAGCCACAATACTCGACTTGAGACAGAGTGATGATGGATTGGCCCTGAAGGGACCGCACTTTGGGATACAAGGGGACCATCTGTACCGGGTGGTATAGGAACCCCAGACCAAAGAGGTCCTCCATCAACTATTAGTGCCATGATGACTGCACTGAGGCCTCTTATACCTTGCCCATGAAGTGCCATGGTTAGGACACCTTGACAGGGAAAAGACCCTCTAGAGGGTAGCCTGATGCTTCTGCTGGTCAGGAATCCATCAAGAGGTAAGGGATTATTGTGCTTCATGCCCCAAATGTCAATGGACAGGGTCCCAGGAGTTCCACGAGCTCCCTTAATACCCCTTCAGGTAGTAAGCACTTCATCTGAGAGTATCAGCCTGGATCTAGTGGGTCCCTTCAGATGAAGTCAGACAGGGAATCATTTCATTTTAGTCACTGTAGACTATGTGACCCAGTATGCAGAAACTGTTCCCCTACAGGTGGCGATGGCTCCATCTATTGCTATGGAACTGACAAAGATCTTTGCCTGCATCAAGATACCTAAAGAAAGTTTGATTGATCAAGATATGAATGTCACCTCAAAACTGATAGCAGAACTGTGTCGTCTCATGCATATGAGAATTCTAATAACTTCAGCATATCACCTCCAGACAGATGATCTAGTCAAGTGGTTTAAAGGCACCCTAAAGTCTATGCTCTGCAAGTTCATTAAGGAGGATCCCCACCACTAGGATTCTATGCTGCCAGCCCTGCTCTTTGCTATTCAGGAAGTATCACAGGCCTGTACTGACTATTCACCCTTTGAACTCCTGTATGGGCAGAGACCCAGAGGCGTACTGAATCTCCTGAAGGAAGAGTGGGAGACACAAGAAACCCATGTCCAAGGGACAGTGCAATATATACTAAAACTCCAAACATGACTCCAGACCCTGGGAGAATTAGCCCAAGAAAAGCACAGGCAAGCACAGGGTGTGCAAGAACAGCAGTATAACCAGAGAACGAGGATCCGCATCTTCGAATCTGGAGACTGAGTCTTACTGTTATTGTCCTCTAGTGACTCAAAGCTATTGGCCAAATGGCAAGGCCGATTTGAAGTATCTCAACAGGTGGGACCAGTAGATTATGAAATTAAGATACCGGGGCAAAGGAAAGGAGTTTATATTTACCACATAAATTTGCTGAAAGTATGCAAAACCCAGGAGGCACTGTAGATAGTGCTACATACCCCAGAACCAGAGTTAGGGCCCCTGGCTAGGGACCCTTGAAACCCTAGGCCAGCGATATTGCGAGAAGAGCTCAGCCATGAGCAAAGACAAGAACTACAGGGACTCCTGCAAGGCTTCCAGGATGTCTTGTCATCACACCCTAGACACACAAACCTCATGAGCCAACACTTTGCAACAAGCCCAGGTCAGAAGGTGAGGGATGATCACCACCTTCTCGCCAGAAAGATGTGGAAAGCCATTTAGCAAGAACTGAAGGCCATGTTTGAGATGGGAGTGGTGGAAGAATCAAAGAGCGAATGGGGGACCCCAATTGTCCTTGTACCCAAGCCAGATGGATCCATGCAGTTCTGCATCAATTTCTGGAAAGTTACTGCTATATCCTGGTTTGTTGCATACCCAATGCCTATGATAGAGGAGCTTCTTGAACAGCTAGGGGGAACCACATACTTGTCCATGTTGGATTTAACCAAACGATATTGGAAAATCCCCCTGACACCTAATTCACTCCCCAAAATGGCTTTCTCCACCCCATTTGGACTTTTCCATTTTGTGACCATGCCCTTCAGGCTACATAGAGCCACTGCCACTTTCTAGCAGTTAATGAACAAGGTGTTGTTACTGCATGACCCATATGCAGCCGCTTATATAGACGATATAGTATTCTACAGTTGCAGCTGGGAGAACCATCTTCAAAATGTTGCTTGCATACTTGAGGCCCTTCGAGGAGCTAATTTAACTGCTAATCCCCTCCAAGTGTCACCTGGGGCAGAAGAAAGTGAACTATCTTGGCTATGTGGTGGAAGGTGGTACATTTCAACCCATGACTGATAAGATTCAAGCCCTGGCTGATATACCAATACCAAAAAACAAAAGACAGGTACGCCAGTTCTTAGGGTTGGTCGGATATTATCAGCCGTTTGTACCGGATTTTGTAATAGTAGCAGCCCTTCTATCAGACTTAACTAAAAACTCTGAACCCAAAGAAGTAGGGTGCAGAGAAAAATGTGAAAAGGCATTCTAGACTTTGAAAGAGTGACTGATGTGAGGACCAGCGCTCGTGCACCCCAAATTTAACAAAGAAATTGTGCTTCAGACCAATGCCACTGCATCTGGTTTTGGGTCTGTACTCTCTCAGGAGGTCGATGGAGAAGAGCACCCTATATTATATTTAAACAGAAAGCTATTGCTCAAAGAGGTTCAGTATTCCACAACTGAAAAAGAGGCTTTGGCCACAAAGTGGGCTATTGATGCCCTATGCTATTACTTCCTTGCCTCAACCTTTACCGACGATTCCCTCTTAAGATGGATACATACCATGAAAAGACAGCAATTTGTGTATCATACAGAGGTATCTGGCCCTGCAGTCACATAACTTTAAAGTGACCCACTGACCTGGTAACAAACACATGGATTTGTTTTCTAGGTTGGGGGGTAGGGAGAAGAGACAGATTGACTCCTGAGACTCCTTGTAAGGGGGTGTGTGAGGTGGATACACCCTGCACTAGGCAAGCCTTCTGTAGCTTATGGGAGAAGGAAGTCCCACCCCTTAGGCCCTGCTGGGCTTGCTTGGACTGCTGCCCCAATATAAAAGGGAGCAACTCAGCTCACTCTGGGCTGTCCAGTGAGGAGAAAGGACACCCGCTGGAGGCTCCTGAACAGGAGCTACATCAGCCCCAGCCTGAGAGTAGAAGCAACCCTGGAGACATCGCTGAGGAGCGGATATGACCAGGGAACCACCCACAGATGGATGCCCAAGATCCTGCAGGTGCAGGAGACACAAGAGAGGGCCACAACAGATATTGGGTAGGAAGCAGTTCAGGGGGCCTGGAAAGAAAGTCGGGAGTGGTATGGGATACAGGTCAACAAGTTTTGGTCTGGATCTCCACTCACTTGCTGCCATAACCCCCGGCACCAATAGGGCCCTGGGTTGGGGCTCAGTGGAGCTGGGGGGCCTGAGCCCCCATACCTAGGCAACGCATCCTTTACAGCTAGCCCTGTCTACCTATTGACTCTGTGGTCACCAGGCCATAGTGCCCTGACCTGAGGGCTGCATACTAACTGTTATTTACTCCGCGGCCGTTGTGGTGCCCTGACCCATGGGCCACATACTGACTGTGATATTGACTCTGTGGCCATTAGGTTGTGCTGCCAGGACCCAAGGGCTACACAGAGACCATGTTGTTGACTTTGGCCATTAGGCCATGCTGCCCTGACTCAAGGGCCATATAGTGGTGGTGTTATTGACTCTGGCCATTAAGCTGTGCTGCTCTGAACCAAGGACCCTGTAGTGACAGTGTTGTAGATTCTATGACCTGTAGAGTGTGCTGCTCCAATGCAAAGAGTTAAAAAGGGATTGCAGCAGCACCTTTTCTGCTCATGCCCCTGGTACTTTCCCCACTGAGGCAGGGGGACGCTAGGGAGAGCTTGTCCTGCAACTAGGGGTGTGAAAAACTCACACCCGTGCCCAATACAGCTATAGAGGAAGCTATCTCAGACTAGTGTTTGTTAATGTATCTAACATTCAGCAAGAGGTGGATCTACACCAACATAAAAACTTCTATTAGCATATTCTGTGTCAGCTATCCCTGCATATAGTCTAGACACAGCCTTAATAGTGGTGAAATCAGAAATCAGCTCTAAAAGATTTTTTCACGTCTTTTTATTGACATATGCATTGTCATGGTATGACAGGGAGTGGTGGTGTCTTTATGCATTCACTCATTTTTTTCCCCCACCTATTTTCTAGAACACTAAGAAAAAGCTGGTTCAGACCTTTTCATTTTTATTTCTGGACAATATGCTATTCAAATATTTTTCTCATTGAAACATAATCACAATTATCTCTTGGGCTCTTTCTTCATGATGGTAAACTCAAACAGTTCAAATGTTTTCTTCTTGCTTTCTGTAGTTGTTTACATAGGGTGTCAGAACAAGGGTGAGGAATCAGATTTCTTAAAGAGAATACAAATATTTGCAGAAGATGGCAGCCTCTTAAATTATCTGTTCTTATTGCAAAAGGGTTTTCGTACAAATTTGAACATAATCTTGTGTTAGTCTCTTGTCTCAGCCATACCTTATTAGGTAAAATACTTTAGATGTTCAATTTTGATAATGTCTTAATCTAATTGGAATGAATTAAATGGCCTGGAAATAAGACAAATGGTATACATTAAAATTAAACAAACACACAAACAAACAAAAAAACTAACAAGGATTATGAATGTTACCACTAGAATATTAGAGGAAGTCTCCATGGAAACTGTATACCTGCTAAGGAAAACTTTTTTCAGACAGTAAACATTTGATTTATTAGCCAAGTTAACAAAAAGAGAATTGTTAAATGCGTAAATGTTTTCTGCAAATATATTAATGTTACACATAATATTAATTCCTGAAAAAATATAATTTTAGACTTTTTTTAAGGAGTAAATCTCACATTTCACAGGACTGGTTCAGAATGTCAGGTTTTAGAGAGCATTTTTGTTAAAGTAAGCGCAGTGGCCAGCTGGAATTGTCTTTAGCATTGAAATAACTTTGAGACACATGAGTTCAGAAGTGAGGTGAAAAAAGAATGCCTTTCATCTATGTGATCTCTTTAAAAATGAACTTTCCTACCAGCCTTGTGAATTCTGATTGTCTACATGCTCAAATTCTGAATCCTCCAACCATATGTACTTTAGCAAAAGATTCCACTGCTCTTTAGCAGTACTAGTTTTAACTTAAAGGAAACGAACTAAAAAATTATGCACATGCAAAATACATATCTGTGCACATCTTGGAAGGAAAGTCAAAAACAAAATAAGCTAATGGACAAAAATAACATTTTTGACAATTACAGCTGAACAAATAGCAAACAATGAAAAATGGTCTGATTTTGAAATGTTCTCTTTTGGTGTTTTAATAGGATGGCAGGTCTAATCTGTTGATCCACTTCATTGGTGCTGCCAAATATCTGCTTACTTTGTTGCAGGGATGGCTCATTAATCCACTAAGGATATAGGTCCTTTCTTTCCAGTGAATAACATCTAGGAGAAAAGGGAGCTTCAAGGCAAACCCTGGAGACAGCTATGCTTAGGCTGAAAAATATGTGGTAGTGGAGTGGTGTTTGATTTAGCAATAAACCCAGGAGAAAGGGAGAGGTTGAATGCTATTGTAATCTGTTGAAGAGGGGATAGGCATTTAGTCCTTTCAGTGTTCACTAATAAAGTGACAGGGTGAAATCCTACTTGTTTTACTTCACTTCAATTGCCCTAATGGCTTCAAAAGGGGCTATTTATATGAGAAAGGCAAGAATGCTATGGCCATATGGGTTTTTTAATAACTTAAGTGATAAGTTAAATATCATTTAGTTTTAGCATTACAGCTAACCACTTTGTGTTAAACCAAAACTTTTTCTCAGTCACTGACCAAAATATTTCCATGCAGTGATGTACAGAACTCTGCCTTCTCTGAGGAGGTGGTGGAGGTTCTTCAAACAAATGAAGATATAAATATAAGTTGCAAATTAAAGTTGATCTTACTAATAAACGTCCTAATCCTGCATCAGGATGTATTAGCATGGGAAGTTAATGGAATTCTGCAATAGGTGGTCTGTACTAAGGTTTACTGACCTCTGTGGAAATCTCTCCAGTCATAGGGGTTCATACAAGCAGATGGTGATAAAAATTAGGGTCAAAATAATATATCATTTCACTTTTGGGACAGGGCCATTCACTTTCTTATCTTGCAACTGCTTCTAGTAATCTGAAGCAAATCTAAATATTAAAGGGACATTCCCTTTAATTAAAAATAATACTTTTGTCTGAAAAACTTTACCTGCAGGCGTAACAAGAGGGAGCATTTTGATTTTTTGGTTGTTTATATTTTGCTTAGGCAGCACTTTGACTATAATCAGTTACCTTCACTTCTTCTCCCCAGCATCATCAATTAGGGCTCGTCTACACTGGGGGTTAGTTTGTAATTTGATTTTAGGTTGTTGAATTACAGAAGGCAAAGGAGAGTGATCACAGCAAATTGCTTGTTCGGGATCTCGCCTCCCCACTGTTCACATTACTTCCTGAAATGCATTGCACTGTGGGTAATAAGCACAGGGGCTTGTGGGGAGGCAGTTGTCCTCTGCTCATGTCCCCACCCCTCTTCTCTAAAGGAAAAAACAAGGAAAAACTTTCTTTGCTGTTTCTTTGCTACAGGCACAACAGACAAACACAGTGCTGCATGCAGAGAGAGGAATTAACTGAAACCTTCCCAGGACAACGGGTAGTGGAGGAACTATGTTGCTATGGTATAGCAGACAGGAAAAAATGGACAAGCTGCTCTCAGGCTACATCAACAATTTCAAATTGTAGATTTCAATCTCAGTGCTATGCCACTTGCAGGCGTGGTGTTGGCAAGCTATACTACAGCTTCATTCTTTTTCACATTTACTGCTCTGACAGTGGAGACAGAGGCTGCAGAAGGCTGAGGTAAGCAGCATTATGTAGAAAAAAAACAAGCAGTCATGTGGCACTTTAAGACTAACAGATTTATTTTTTGCATGAGCTTTCGTGGGAGAAAATCCCACTTCGTCAGATGCTTCGAAGATGGGTGAACTTACATGGGGTTTTCTCCCACGAAAGCTCATGCGAAAAATAAATCTGTTGGTCTTAAAGTGCCACACGACTCCTTGTTTTTTTTGCTGGACTAGACTAACATGGCTATCCCTTTGGAAATTGAGCATTTTGTAGAACTTTACTGGCAATATAGACCATGGTTTAGTTTACATTTTCCATTATTCTGTGATTATTTCACATGGCAACAGCTGAAACACAAAACATTATAAGAAAATATATTTTGTAAAAACCACATTTAAAAAGGCCAAACTGATTCCAGGATAGGAGTAGGAGCTGAAAATACTTTAAACCTTTTTTTTTTTGAGTGTCATTCTATTTTTTGTGTGTTTAAAGGCAAAGTAACTTTAGATTTGAATTGTTCTTTCTCACTCTAAGAAGGTTTCTAGTCTTGCATAACAATGCTTCTGTAGCAAGCAGAAAAAGTGAAGCATTGATATGTTTTATATCTTTTACTATTTTAATTTTTGAGATGATCTTTATTCTGCATCAGGAAATGAGGGCAAAATTTTCTTTTTTGATGTTTGATTTTTAACTACATAGCAGAAACATCCATTTACTAATTACCATTCTGTTTCCCTTTTAATAATATGTTATCAATACTGTGATAAGAATAACATCAATTAAATTTAATTTCTTTTCTTCTTTTCCCATGTCTCAGTCTTGCATATGATCTATGGTTTCTAGAGAGTAAAAGACATTTAGTAGTGAAGTGCCAATCTTTAGGTCCCCCAACCCCCACCCAACATTGCAACCCATCTGCCAGATAGTCAACAGCAAAAAGGGCTGGGTTCAATGCCAAAACAACTTGAGCACCCACCCAGTCACCTGGGAAATCATACGCTATTTCTATTTGTGTGCCAAAATAAGTTAACATTCAGTAGATTGTGTAGGACAGCTTACTGCTTCTTACACACAGTGAAGTAACAATACTGATATTTGACTAATTTATTTGTCATCTATATCACACATTAGATGAATGAGACAGTTTGCTCCTCAAAGTTGTTTTCACAGGCTCTCCGCAGACTCCAGCAGATACTGCTGTCTCAGTTGTACCTAGTTCACGCTTCCAGGTTCATGTTTTCACTCTCACAATAGCAAAACACTGTTTTGTTTTTTAAATGAAAATTAAGATACTGGAATACATGAAGACAGCTTGGGTGATGTGCAAGTATTCTGTACTCACATGTACCAAAAAATAATTTCAGATCTCTTAGTAAGGCAATACTTTTATTCCAACTGAATACCAAACCATACTCTTTGGATCTCTGCATGGAGGGAGACACAAATATGGAAAGGAGGCCGACCACCTATTTGGTGATGTGAGCCCTTTCACCCGTGAAGAGTTATCAGAAAACCTGAAGAGCCGTGAAACAGAAAGGAATGGACAGGGTAGGAACCAGACAATCAGAAAGAAAAAACAACCCAAGAAAACCCCATCATTCCAACATCAGGTAATAGTTTGGGAGTTCATAGTAATGAATCTCCAGGCAAACCACTCTGGCGAGATGCAGAGGTCCAAAGCTCCTAAGGATGAGGGAATATCTAAAGCAGTTGTAGGCCTGCCCATAATTTCTTCTTTAAGTGTGGGAGTAAATTCCTACCACACTCAATGGAGGAATAGATGAAATTCCTTAAGCAGAAGGAACTTCACAAAGGCCTTCATTGAGGAACATGGTCAAATATGTGCCTAACTATAAGCATCTGAGCAGTCCCATTTATATGTCCCATTGAGCTGAAGTTTAAATTATATCATCTCTACCTACTCACGTTGTTCTTCAATATTGCATGGGACACATATACCCTGTCAGAAGGGGTTTGAGTTGTAGGAGGGAATTAAAATGAAGATTAAGTGGCCGAATCTCCCAAGCTGCTATAGCAACCCTGGTTCCCAGGGCAGTTCAGCCCAGTCACCTGTCAATAAGTCTATCCCTGGCCACAAGGTAGTGTGGCTCAGTGGCCAGGGTCAATAAATTATTCCTGACTGCTGTGCATAGCAGTCTAATGGCCACAGGGTGGTAATCAGGCCCTCCCTGCTCCACAGGGTCCCAACCCAGAGCCCTGTCTACAGAAGGGGTATCCATCACTGGTTCAACGGGGATCCTGCCAAAGCACACTAGGTCAAACCCCTGTTCCACAGCCAGATCAAAATTTATTTTCCCTGAGCTACTTCCTACCTGTGCATTTGGACTGGTAGTTTCTAGGTTTCTGTGGTCTCTTCTCTGTTGGTAGGAGAGTCAGCTGGAGCCCCAGCCTGGCTGGCTGGCCTCAGCGTCCTGGAGTGCCAGTAGTCTCTTTGCAGGGGAGAGGTGCTGATCTCAGGTGCTGATCTCTAAGTATTGCACAATGTTTCAATTTAACAAATTTCATTGTGGAATACAATGCTTCACAGCAGTAAATTGTGCCAACAACTGAAAGTAATCTACATTCAGTTTTAAACTTTTCTCCATTGTATTTTTGTTTCTTAGTATTCCATGTCATGTTTAGGACTTGTAAAACACAATTTTAACAAAGCAGTAAGCTGCATTAAGGCCTATGAGAAAAATCTAAACATGCCGCGCTTCCCCCCCGCCCATTGCCACTTCCCTGCGGTCTCTTACCATGATGCTGCTTCTAGGCTCTCCCCGACCATGCTGCACTTCTGCCCCCCAACCCCAATCATGCTGCGGCTTCCCCCGCTGGCCCCAACCACGCTGCCGCGGCTTCTCTGCCAGCTCTGACTATGCTGCTGTGGCTTCCCTGCCGGCCCCGAGTACGCTGCTGCAGCTTCCCCACCGGCTCTGACCTTGCCATGGCTTCCCTGCCAGCTCTGACCATGCTGCTGCACTTTCCCCATCAGGCCCTGACCACGCTGCCATATGTCTGCTGTCCCTGACCATGTCATCCTTCCCTGCCGGCTCTTCTAAAAGCTAAACTTTTTCTTTGAAGAGCCATATGTAGCTTGTGAGCCAGTTTGGCCATGCCTGTCCTACATGGACCTGAACGCCTCCCTTTTACACACTAGGTCCAGCTGAAGCATGCCTCACAGGGATGAGGAGCATGCTTTCCTCAGCCCACAAAGTGCGATTAACTCCCGCTGAACCACTGCATGGCAGCTGCTCCCCATCACAAGTGTCCTACAGCATGATGTGTTTTATCCTTAACATATTTTTAGTTGGTAGCAGCACAAAACCAAAAGTGTATTTTGTGTACTCCTCCTTGATATATTTTCGGTTGTTTGATTAGGACAAAAATGTTTAGCACAGAGTTGCATCCTTAAAATCGCAGGCTTAGAATGAATATTTTCTCCCCATGTATTCATTGTCATTAAACAATGAATAAATTACATGTCTTACCTATTAATCATAATGTTGTCAGTTAAGATCGAGGTATCCTAACCAAATCTTTGACTCTTGAACAATATCTTCCCATGTTAGGATTCAGTCTAAGAAGTGCAACTCCTTGCTTTCATAAACATTAAACTCTCTCAAAACTGGAGGTCTACAGACAGAAAAACAATTGAAAACATGAAGGCACTGAAGAAATTCATCATTAAAGATAAAATATGCCGCACTAAAGAAAGGATCTGGTGGCACTTTTAAAGACTAACAAATTTGTTTATCGCTTGAGTTTTCATGGGTGAAAATCCCACTTTATCAGATGCTTGAAGATGGGGAACTTACAGAATGGGTGGAAAGTAAATGCAAGGTAGGGTAAGTCATAGAATCAGGTCAGACTGTAATAGCGAATCAGTGCAGTTGTTCAGATTCAAATAGTGAAGAACAGCATATAGGACAGAGGAAGGAAAGCAAAATTATGTGTGTAATGGGAAAAAAACCCCATAGTCTCTATCTACCCCTGATCTGCATACGAATTCTGATTCTGCACTTTCTGTTTGAAGCTTTGATTTGTTATTCATTTGCCTGAGTATGGCTATGAACAGACCATTAATAGGACAATTCAGGAAGATGGAAGTGTTCCTCTACTGGTTTTTAAACATTGTTATTTCTGATGTCAGATTTGTGTCTGTTTATTCTTTTATGTAGAGACTTCTGTTTGTCCAATGTATAAGGCAGGGGACAAGGCATGTCTGGCCCATGATGACATAAATCACATTGGTGGATGAGCAGGTGAATGAGCCATTGATGGAATAGCTGGTTTGCTTAGGTCCTATGATGATCTATTGAGCAGATATTTAGGCAAAGTTGGTAACATGGTATGTTTCAGGGATATGTGCTTCCTTTAATATTTCTGTTGTTAGGTCTGTAGTTGCTGGTGAGTATATGTTTAAGGTTTGGGGACCATCTGTAAGTGAGGAGAGGTCTGCTACCCAAGTAAAAAAACAACAAGCAGTTGTGTGGCACTTTAAGACTAACAGATTTATTTTTTGCATGAGCTTTTGTGGGAAAGTGCCACACAACTGCTTGTTGTTTTTTTACTGGACTAGACTAACACGGCTATCCCTTTTGAAACTGCTACCCAAGGCCTGAGAGAGTGAGGAATCATCTTGTAGAATAGACTGTAAGTCCTGGATGACATGCTGTCGAGGTTTAACTTGAGGGTTGTAGGTGATGACCAGTGGTGTTCTGTTGTTTTCTTTCAAGTTGTACTCAGGCAAATGGATAACAAATCGAAGCTTCAGCTAGAAACTGTAGAACTGGAATTCATATACATATTTGAATAGATACCATGTTTCTCCCCATTAACTGTTGCGATTTTGCTTTCCTATCTTGCTGCTAGATTCTGTTCTTCACTATTTAAATCTAAACACCTGCAGTGATTTGCAGTTACAGTCTGACCTAAACCTATGACAGGGGTCTCAAACTCAAATCAGCACTAGGGCTGCAGGAGTAGTAGAGGGCCGCATGAGGGCTAGTACAGTAGCCCGAGGGCTGCGCCACTGCAAGCTTTTTATACAACAACATTGCAAATACTGGTGATGAC